>MU624259.1:0-501893 GCA_025201745.1 Xylariaceae sp. FL1651 | reverse complement strand
TAATTTTTTAATTTTTTAATTTTTTAATTTTTTAATTTTTTAATTTTTTAATTTTTTAATTTTTTAATTTTTTAATTTTTTAATTTTTTAATTTTTTAATTCTTAATTTTTTTTTTAATTTTTTTTGTTTATATATAACGTTATATAATTACTTAATTTTAAATTGTTAATTACGTGTTGATTAAAAAAATCCATGGTTGTTTTTTTACCCCACTGTACCAATGTTAGGTAATCAAGAGTACCTACTCTATCCCCTTCCCCCAGATCTCAAAGGACTACCCGGTGAAGATCTCCTCGTATCCACACTTGGCCCTTACAAGCCCAAATTTGTGGTCATTACGGCAGGTGGGGAGCTGATTTATATCATCTTCAAACATGTCCATCATCGTTTTATCACCAGCCCATTCATCCTGGCTAATAGCCGTGTCAAAAATCATCATGGCCACAGCCGCCACCGTACCGCCTCGTTGAACCTAGTCTCGCGTTACCGGCGGACACTCGCTTACTTCGTCTTGATAGAAGTCAAGAATTGCCGCTGTATTAGGTACCCATTTCTTCCTAAGACAATCATCGACGTGCTGACACATGTTGATGAAACCCTGTCTCATGGATTTGTCGGTTACGAGATCTTGCTGAACTGCCCTGGGGAGATGATCTAAAACATCACTATTAGACTCGAGCCAATTCGCATGGCTGCGATGGGGGCCCGGGTTGTCGTTCAAGGTATCATACTGAATCTCGGCGTGGCAGAGTAATGTGAAACGCATCCTGGGATTTAGGAACCCACCAATGCACCGCCCGCAGGTGCAGCCGTACTTTAGTCGCAGTGTGTTGCGGATTAGATTAGCTTCGCGGACTCTGCTAGCCGTTTCATCTGTTGCCGACGAGACTACCCATATATCTCGGTCTGAAAGCTTGGTGAGATCAAATATTTCTGTGCCTATTAGAGCTGCGAGACACTCAATGTCTGATTGGCAGAAGCCTGTGAAGCTATCTGATATCACGTCGATGACTACTCTGACCCCTCCTCCGAGTCGCCTTGTTCTCTGTTAGTCCAGGCTGCTCTGTAATTAGTGCTTCCATGGGCGTGTGGACGTCGGAGTTACGTTTTTCTGCTAGCTGGGGAATCTTAGACATGATATATGAAATCGGTTCTGCTTTCCTGCCTATGGCGGCCATGTGGAGAATCGTGTTGCCAATTTCGTCGGTATACACCTGCATTGGCGCATTTCCTTCCACGGCCAACACCTCCTCCATTTTAGAGACGGATTCTGCACCGGAGATTGAGGGGTCGGATAAGGAGCTCAGGATCGTACGTATTGGTTCGGGTGTGATTTGCTCACTTTTCAACTGCACTGGGGCATCCCAATCCTGTGCTTTATCCAAATGCCGCGAAGGATGAGAATCGTTATCAGTAAAGGCTAGCCATCCTGAAGTCCCTATTCTTCTGAAACCCAACGACCGAAAGAAGTGCTTGAAGATCTCGGATTGCTCGCAAATAGTGCCCGAATCTAGCTTCTCATCGTTACGGACCGTCTCTTGAGTGAGATGCATAGGATTGACGAAGGCAAAAAAGCCCTTTACTCGTGTCGCGCCTTGTCCAATACTGCGCCAACGAGTTTGGCTCCCACCCCCTGGCGACGCCAAAGAGGTTCAATACGAATATTTGCAATCATGAAAATATCGCCATGATTAAGCGCTTTGCCCCAGACACCAGACCCTTTCCTAATCTCATGTTCGCCGTACTCAGGGTTCAAGCGACCGTAGCTGTCAAGAGCTCAAATGCGAGTAAGGAAGATTCTTCATAAAGCTCTTCCATCTTAGTCTAGAAGGCACTTCTTATAAATCGTGTCTGATCAACTTGGCGCCATAGTAAGCGACCCGACTTTGGCCCACATGCGCGATACAATTGATCTGCTTGAGCCACCTCTCTTCTCCAAACGCGTTTAATAGCGTCATAGGGATATAGTCATCTTCCCGATCATCGTCAGAATAGATTTTGACGGTGACTTGGACTTCACCGCTGTGCCGTTGTACTGGCAGTTTCCCAGCAGCGGCACTATCGGACTCGTGGGAAGTCTTGCTCACTTTAGCGCGTGTAGCATGATCTTCCCCTGCGCCTAAAGTGCGATCTCGTTTAGTGGTACTCATGGTGTCGCTAGCCCCAAAGAAAGCTCTCCGGACAGGATACCCGAAAAGTATACAGAGTATGCTTTGAAATGGCACAAATAACTGGGAAGCTTGACCGCCATGTACTAGCCGTATGCTTCAAATCTTTTGTATGCGGATAGGCGGATACAAAGGTTAGGGCTTTTAACGCCTGTAGTTGATAACTATCGGTGACCAGTAACGTCGGTTGCATAAGTCACCTAGAGTCCCCACCCTGGTTCCTAGCCACCCCCCCTTTTTGGCCACCTATTAACAACATTAATATTAAAACAACAAAAATAGTTAAAAATAAGCGGTTTCAAAATTTATATATTAATTATTTTATAAATTATTAATATTATATAATTTTATTAATAAATATTATTTTTTATAGGTTTATTTTAAAATTTATATAATTTATATAATATATAAAATATTATTTTAAGAAAAGCTATACTATTTATAGTTTTAAACAAAATTTAAATAATATATTATATAATTAAAATATAAATAAAGTAGTTTAAATTTTTACTAATTTATAAAATAAAAAAAATTTAATATATATATTTTAAATTTTTTATAAATTAAACATATATATAATTAAATTAAAAATAAGCAGTTTAAAGATTTATACGTAGTTTTATTTAAGAAATATTTACATAATTAAAGTTTAAAGCTAATTTTTCGCTTAATTATATATATTTATATATAATGTTACGAACCAACAAGAAAAAGGGCTAGGCCGCCCGAGGCGCAGGTAAAGAGGGGCAGGTCAAGTTACGTGATATGGATCTAGGGGATCTAAGATCCAACAGATCTAGTGTAGTGATCTAAGGGATCTAAGATCCAACAGATCTAATGTAGTGATTTAAAGGATCTAAGATCTAACAGATCTAAGGAAAACAATAGGGATAAGGGAACAGTATAAAAAAAAAGGGTTTTTTTATATAAATAGTCGTTTACTTATTACTATTTAACTTATGTCTATAGTTAATTTTTAGAAATAACTATAGGAAAACATTTTTTACGAAGCAGTTAATTTAAGATATTATTGTTTTTATTGCCCGTAATATTATTTTTTAACGTATATTTTAAATATAAACATAAAAGTATTTTTGGTTATATTTTAAATATTTATAACCCCGATACTACGAAAATATATATAATGTTAAATATTAGTATATACTTTGTAACATTTTAAATAGTTTTGTTTTACGTTAAGCGGTTAATTAAAGCAATATTTAAACTATAACGTTAACTATATTATTTAGTTTTTAAAACGTTATCGCTGCATTTTGCGTAAAAATCGCAGCAATATATAACCAAATCCGAAAGTTAAAACAAAAGTCGGACAAGCAAGCTAATATTTTTAACAAAACTGCAAATTAAACCGATAAGCTCGAAAAAAAAGCCGATAAGCTTAAAATGCAAAATTAAAAACTATAAAACAATATTTTAAATATAGAAAAGCAGAACTAACTTTTTAAAAAAAAAGTCGATAAAGCAAACGATCGACCAATAATTATAAAAATAGAAAAAAAACCTGCAAAAAATTTTAAACTTTTAAACTTAGCACGATTTAATAGCATTTTAAAAAAATTAAAAGGATTTTTAATATAAGCTAGGGCGTATTTATATTTTTACGAAGACTTGTTTTAAAAAAATAATAAAATTAGAAGAATTTGTATAATAGCCGGATTGTTTAAAAGACAAGTATTATTATGGTTTAAACCGCATTTATTTAGGGCAACGATTTTGCCGATAAAAAACTGTTCGGAAAATACGCAAAAGATTTTTTAAAGTTATAAGTTGTTTAAGAACAAGCTTAAACATTTGTTTATTAATCCCGAAAAAGAACGACAAGCTTAAAATAATTTACGAAAGCTAAAGTAGACAAGATCGGCATTAGTATACGCGATAAAATTTTAAAAAATCGCAGCTATTTTTAACCTAAACGACTAAGCTAAAATAATAATGTTTTATAAAAGGTTAAAAGATATAGTCAAAAATAAAATCAGCAAACTGCTATAGCCCGACGATTTTAATAAATACGTTGGCAACGTAATTAAAGCCGATACAAGACTGTATAAGAGACGACGAGAACTTTTTAACAAAAAGAATAATAATAACAATAATAAGCTTAATTAAGGAAAGAAGCGTTAACAGTTTATAGTATACGGTATATACGCAAGACTAATAGAACTTGGCGCAATGCAGCAAGGACGAAAGAATCAGAAGAAGAAGAAGTCCAAGGATTTTAAGTGCTACAATTGCAACAAACCAGGACATTACGCCAAGAATTGCGAAGAAAAGCTACGCAAGAACCCGCGAGTACTAGAGGCCAAGATATTTGAAGCTAGAGAAGGCAGTTAACAGATTAATATGATGCAAGCCTATTACGACGATAAAGTCTTAAATGTGGAACAGAGCAGCGAAGCATTAACCGGAGACCTAATAGCATGGGGAGAAGTACGTGCGTTAACGAATTAACTGATAACACGACTACACCTAGGACGAATAGTAAAAAAGATTTATAAACAAGCTGTTTACGACGAAGAATAGTTTACCGATAGTTTAGAAGAAGGAGTACGACTTAACGAAGCAGCACGTTTGGAACGTGGTCTAGCAAGAGTAGTACAGACTTTAGAACAAAAACCTAAAGCCATGAGGGTAATCACGGAGCAAATCCAACAAGAGTTACAACATCGAGTAACTATCGCGTTAAATAAACAAAAGAACGCGCAAACCCGAAGCGAATAGCTAGGACCCGATTGGGAAAATGAGAGACAGGAAAGTCTCAACCCAGCCGAAGAGAATCAAGGTGACGAACCTCACGGGTTAGAGAACGATGAGGAGTACCTTCAGAATTACGTATACCCTTTAGTTGACAAAGCGGTATCAACACCAAACATACGATGGACCCGAGCAGACCGACATGCATACCGAGATATCAAAGACAAGATGATATGCAGAAGGAATTGGCCTGAAGGAGAAGAATGTCCAGACGATAACCCAGAATGTTTTTATGAAACTTGCGATTGCCAGACCAGAGATGAACGGTTGCGACCACGCCATGAAAGACATCACGAGATATCATGGGCAAGCTGTGTGGTGCACAAATGCGAGAGACATATGGCAGAAAAGATCGAGAATCTTTGGTTTCCAGCCCGTATGGCTAGAACAGGGATACGACATCCCTATGAAGAAGACAAAGTTGGAAAACTAGTAGTGACATACCGAGCAGCCCACGGATACGCTATATTCGAACAGGATCTACAATATCCCGAGAATTGCAGGAGAAGGTTTACGACTTAAGAACGATGCTAACATACCTAATGTAGAGTTCACATGTTCTATAAAGTTTCCCAGTACGAAAACATAAGAAAAAGGATTAAAGAAAAAAATTAGCGAAGATTAACCTTTATCCGAGATCGTCGAAGAAGTGATGAAACGGCAGAATTTACGAAGGGACAAAACTAACGACAAGTTTATTAATAAGTAAAAAACGACAAGGAGTAGTTATAAGACGAGATTAATAGCTAGTTTACGAGATTTTTAGGTTTTTGTGTAAAATGAAGATATAGCTTAAAGAGATATAGATATTGGTAGACGTAATTTATAATAAAAAAAAACTAGAGGCTTTATTTGATATAAGCGTTTATAAGAGTTTTATTTCTTTAAATTTAGTTAACGAATTAGACTTAGTATAGACGAGAAAAAAAAGATTTTATATATTTATAATTTTTAATAAAAGAATTATAAATTACGACAATAGAAAGGTTACGCAGGAAATTGCAGAACTTTTAGTAATTATTTAAAGTTATTTAAAACGCTTTAAGCTTGATATCGCAAAGATATTATATAATATAATATTAAGGTTAACCTGGTTACGGAAAAGTAATTTTAAAGTGGACTAGAGAACTGGCCGTTTTTAGTAGGATCTGCCCGAAGTAATTAAATTAGAAAAGGATTTAGCTTTTGCAAGATTTTAGATACGAGCTGTATATAAGCCTAAACAGCTGAACGAAATACGAAACAAAGTATAATAGTAAGTTAAAGAATTTACGATCGAAGTATTAAAAAAGTACGTTGAATTTAAGAACTTGTTTATAGAAGAATATAGCAAAAAAACAGGGCTATTAAAGCATAGTAAGTATAATTATATAATTGATTTAAAGGAAGGAACGTATTTTAAAGCTTTTAAATTATATAAGTCGAATAGAAAATAATTTAAAGAATTACGAAAGTATTTTAACAAAAACTTAAAAAGAGGGTTTATACGATATTTTAAGTTATCGGCAGTAGCATTGATATTATAGGTATTAAAAAAGCTAGGAAAAAATGGCAAACGAAAATGGAAAAATTGCAAAAATTGGCGATATTTTAACTTTATTATTATTAAAAACAGCGGACTTATATTATAAATAAACGATTTAAAAGACCGTTTAAAAAAAGCATAACGGTTTATAATATTTAATATTTTAAAAGCCTACTATTATATTAAAATTAAAAAAAGCAACAAGTAAAAAACAGTATTTATTATTAAATATAAACTATATAAGTTTTTAATAATAGACTTTAGCTTTATTAACGTATTATCGACATTTTAATTAATAATTATAGATATATTACGCGAATTTGTCGATAAATTTGTAATAATATATTTAAATAATATTTTAATTTATTTAAAAATACTCGAAAAACATAAAAAATATATACGACAAATGCTTTAAGCGTTATAAAAAGCAAAGTTAAAAGTATATTTAAAAAAAAGTAAGTTCTATAAACAGTAAGTAGATTTTTTAAAATATATAATATTTTTAAAAAAGGTATAAATTTAATAGTTTAAACTAAAAATAGTAAAAAACTGGCTTATATTAAAAAATGTTAAAAATATACGATCGTTTATAAAATTTATAAACTATATATATATATTTATTAAAGATTTTAAGAAAATCGCGGCGCTTTTTATAAATTTTATTAAAAAAAACAAACCTTTTTAGTAAACGGAAAAAAAGCAGAAAACGTTTGATATATTTAAAAGTGCAATTTTAAGCGATCTAGTATTTAAATTATTTAATTTAAATAAAAAATATAAAGTAAAAATCGACGTAAGTAATTACGCTATAAAAAAACAGTTAATTTAACGAAACGAAAACAGCAAATTATATTTAATAGCATTTTTTTCGAAAAAGTTTTTAAAACCGGAGCTAAATTATTAAATTTACGACAAAAAATTAATAGCGATAATCGAAGTATTTAAACAATAAGAATATTATTTAAATAGTATTATAGCATTAGTAAAAGTTTATTTAAACTATAAAAATTTTATAACGTTTATAATTATTAAAATATTAAATAAACGATAAGTATAATAGGCAGAATTTTTGTTATAGTTTAATTTTAAAATTATTTATGTTAAAGGCAAAAAAAACGATAAAGCAGACATTTTTAGCCGAAAAAGTGACTATAAACAAGAAATACTATTAGAAAATAAAATATTATTATATAAGAATACAAATAGGAGTTTATTTATAAACCTTATATAAATAAATTACGAAAAATGAAACCAGAAAATACGAAACGTATTACGAGGATTAAGCGAATTAATTAGTTAGTATTATAATAATAAACTATACGTATTAAAAGCATATTAGTATAAACTAGTTAAAAAAATATATAAATATTTATTTTTAAGATATTAAAGAGTATTTAAAACGTTTAGCAGATTACGAAAAAACTACGATTTTTTAAAAGTATCGATAATAGTAAAAAAAGTTATCGTAAAATGCGATTTATGCAAAAAATTTAAAATAATTAAACATAAACTATATAAAGACTTAGTATTAATATTAATTTTAAACCGAGCATAAAAAACGATAGTATTCGATTATATAATTAAGCTATTAAAGTTAAAAAAATTTATAATAAAAGTAAAGTTTAATTTTATTATAGTTATAATAGATAAATTTACGAAATATGTTTATTTTATATTATATAAAAAAGTAAGTTTAATAAAAGATTTAGTTTATATAATAATAAAATATATTTTTAATAAATATGGTTATTTAAAAACAATTATTATCGATAAAAGCAGAATAATAGCATTTAAGTTTTAGTAGTTATTTATTAAAATTTTAAAAATTAAGCATAAAATGTTTATAGTATATTATTTATAAATAAATAGATAGGTAGAAAAATTAAATCAGATATTAAAATAATATTTACGTTGTTATATTAATTAAAATTAAAACAATTAGGTAAAATTATTATTAAACGTAAAACTAGTGTATAATAGTTTAATAAATAAAACAATAGGAATGTTATTATTTAAAGTAAACTACGGATATAATATAGATATATAATAATATTATATTAATAATATTACCGTATTAATAATAGAAATTTAAGCAAAAAAGTTACTAGGACTATAAAAATGGCTATAAGAAAAATTTATATTTGTTTAATAAAAAATAAAAAAATACTACGATAAAAACAGATTGTTAGAGTTAATTTTAAAAAAAAAAGATAAAGTTTATTTTTTAAAACGTAATATTTAAATAAAACGTAATAACGAAAAACTCGATTTTAAAAATATTAAACTTTTTAAAATTAAAAAAATAATGTTATTAGTAATATATAAACTAAAGTTATTAAATATTATAATTATTTAACTAATTTTTTATATATTATTATTAACTAAAACGCATTTAAACGCTACGTTTAAAACTTAGCTAAAAGCAAATAAAAATAAAAATATTTACGAAGTAGAAAAAATTTTAAATTTACGACAAGGTGAAAAAAAATTCGAATATTTTATTAAATAAAAAAGCTATATATACGCTAAAACTATATAAAAACCGAAAAAACACCTTATAAACGTAAAAAACTTTGTTAAAAACTTCCACTAATAACACCCTAATTAACTAAAACTAAAAAAGCAAGGTCGACTATAAAAGCATTAAAACTGCTTTAATTAAAAAAAAAAAAAAAGCTTTAGTATTAGCTTTCTCTTTTTCCCGCTTTTTAACGTTTAACTATTTTTTTTTTACTAAAATTACAGTTTTACGCTTTTTTAAAAACTCTTCTTGTTAACAAAAACGAAAAACAGTATAAAGCTCGTTAAACATTTTTTTCTGCTTAGCCGCAAGTTTTTTTTAACGCTTTAAAAAGCTATTTTCTAGCGCGCAACGACGCTCGGAAAAACGTTTACACTTATTTATAATAACCTTAAAAAAAAATATCGGGATTTTAATAGCGTTATAACTACGCTAATACCGAATATAAAAGTGGCAGCTAGAAATTTCGTTAATTCGAAGACAAAGAACCTTAATAGTTAAACAATAAATATAAAAAAAAATTTCGAAGCCGTTCTAAAAAATAAACTTAGCACAAAGCTCACGGTTAACGCGCTAATTAGGCCGATAACAGGACTAAAAGTTTTACACATATAACCAGACATAATAAAGTAAAAAAAAAAAAAAAGCATATTTACCTAGAAAAAAAAAATACCAAGACTATAAATATATTTATTAAAACAATAAACTTAAAAAAAAAAGGAATAATATTACGAACTAATAAAAAAAAAGGCTAGGCCGCCTAAAGCGTAAATAAAAAAAAGCAGGTTAAGTTACGTAATATAGATCTAAAAGATTTAAAATTTAACAAATCCAATGTAATAATCTAAAAGATTTAAAATTTAACAAATCTAATATAATAATCTAAAAAATTTAAGATTTAATAGATTTAAAAAAAATAATAAAAATAAAAAAACAGTATAAAAAGGAAGGGTTTTTTTATATAAATAGTCGTTTACTTATTACTATTTAACTTATGTCTATAGTTAGTTTTTGGAAATAACTATAGGAGAACATTCTTTACGAAGCAGTTAATCTAAGATACTATTGTTCTTATTGCCCGCAATACTATCCTTTGACGTATACTCTAAACATAAACATAAGAGTATCCTTGGTTATACTTCAAGCATCTATAACCCCGATACCACGAGAGCATACATAGTGTTGGACACTAGTGTACGCTTCGTAACATATAATTTATAAAAATTAAATAAATATATATTAATAATTTTTTATTTTATAAATTAATAACTGTTTAAACAATTTTATTTATATTTTAATTATATAATATATTATTTAAATTTTGTTTAAAACTATAAATAGTATAGCTTTTCTTAAAATAATATTTTATATATTATATAAATTATATAAATTTTAAAATAAACCTATAAAAAATAATATTTATTAATAAAATTATATAATATTAATAATTTATAAAATAATTAATATATAAATTTTGAAACCGCTTATTTTTAACTATTTTTGTTGTTTTAATATTAATGTTGTTAATAGGTGGCCAAAAAGGGGGGGGTGGCTAGGAACCAGGGTGGGGACTCTACTACATAACCTATTGAGTTGCAATAGAACCGGCGTCCTCCCTAAAAGCAGCAATACTACTCTATAAAATATATAGTACTCTTCAAGAAACTTTTGCTTTCCTTTGCTTTTTCAAATGTGTCCCTGGACGTCTGGCCTTACAGGTCTGCCCACACCTCATATCAGGGGCTCGTTGATCATAGCTACCGAACAGCCGGCGTAGCGCACTCGCCCACTTACTTTCCTGCCAATCCCCCAAGCTATCTACACTTCTTCCCACTTCAACCTTCAGGCAGCACTAGGTCAGTCTGGCTACCAGTGCCAGCAGTTTATCTAGTTGGAATCAGTCTATCTATTTACATCATCGGCCCATCTCGCTGCATTACTTCACGCTTTATCTGCCTGCCGACTACTACGATGCCTACGTACAATATAACCAAGCTAAGCTAATAACATAAAAAGCAAGCTTAAAGTCTCAAGCTACTCCTCTTCTCTTTCTGAATTGCACTTCCGGGCCTTTGCAGAGGGAGATGTACGCGTCCACCACGTCAAACTGATCCTTATCAGGCAGCGCACAACCCAGCGTAGACCCAGGCGCCCGTCTCACCTCGAGGCAGTACAATGTTCGCGCTATGGTTATCATCATCTCCGCCATGGCTACTTTCTGCCCGATGCAGCCGAGCGGGCCGGACGAGAATGGATGAAACCCGTGCCTCAGTCGGGCGACTTCCTCTTTACTGTTTGCATCGTCGGCAATCCACCGCTCTGGCCGGAACACTTCAGCATCATCCCCATAGACGTCCCGGTTTCGGGAGTTGGTCCAGGGGGCCGTTCCAACAATTGTGCCTGGGGGGTAGTAGTCTCCCATGACCGTAAGCCCACCGGGAAGTACCTCGCGCGGCAGTTCGCAGGGGCCCCCCGGCGTCAGGCGCATTCCTTCGTCGATGCAGGCTTTCAGGTACGTACATGATAGGAGTTTTGGACCATATACAATGTCGTCTACGGACGCAAAAGACGTGAGGATTTCTTGCGCGAGCTTATCGCACTTCTGCGGATTACCGGTCAGGTAGAAAAATATACCTGAGAGCGTCACAGCGGTGGTGTCCGAGCCAGCAATGATGAGCAAGTTCGCCTCGGCTCGTAACTCACGTTCATCGTAAGCAGGCTTGTTAGTGACGGGGTCGCGGGCTTCACACAGAAAGTAGAATATATCATGGCGTCTTTCCCGTTCTGGCTTTTGCGCCTCCGCCTTGTGCAGAGCTATGCGGTCTGTGACGCTGTCGTAGACAAACTTGTCATAGACCCGGATCGTTGGCGGCGCAAAGAGGGCGAAGAGGCGGTCAAGCCCGCGAGGTTTAAGCCAGTTAAGGACCGTAACGAATGGGGACCGGCAGAACTTCCCAATGTCAGCATACAAGGAAACAACCAGTCCATTTTAATGGTTCGTCTTACGGGATAATAGAATAGCATATACTCTGTAATGCACCGCGGAACCTCTTTGAGTACGTTCTTCCCAGGCTCCTTCACGTCGAAGGATTTGCCAAAGCAAAGATCACCCAAAACGTCGAAGACTAGTTTGTCGACTTTTTCCGAAAAGTCTACTGGGGCAGACCATTCTCTGCTATTGCCATTGAGTTCTTCTGCAATAAGCTCAAGCCAGCGATCCACATGCCTTACCATAAAGTCGCAAGCAGCACTCAACGACGCATCGGTAAAACACAGGTTGAGTTTCTTTCGCTTTTGGGCATGCTGAGCAACGTCCACGGTATTGAGTGTCATGTCATCAAACTCATCACGCTTCCAAGCCGTGTAGAACTGGCTTCGGCGGACGTTGGATCTCATGCTATAAATGTCTCTATATGCATCTGGGTGGCAGAAGAGAACCGTATTCGGCTCTACTCGAATTTTTGACCCATAGATCCGGAATTGCTCCAGGAGCCAGATGTGTCGCCTACCGGATTTGGCGTGATACCACGACAGAAAGCCCGTCGCCCTCGCCCAGAAAGGTCCGGGTACATGGGCTAGAGGATGGAAGACTACATTGTAGATGACACTTGCGAGGAGCTATATAACGTCTAGTGCATCAGTACTCACTTGTCGACCTAGTCTCGAGCTGGGGAAGGGAAAATGTACGAACTAGAATGAGGCTGGTGACAACAAGAGCCGAGACGAGGTCAAGGAACGTATTGTTCTGAAGTCGCAGTGACAACATGATCGATCGGAGCGAAGCGACAAGTAGGCTAGCTCGACTAATGGTGAATGAGTGCAAAAGGACGGGAAGAGGTGGTTGAGGGGAATCTGCAGCTCAATATGGCCAAAATTCATTTCAATGGCCTCGTGCTGGTTAGCATACAGGTCTACACGATGATAATCAATAACGCTGCGCTAGAGACTAGCAGAGCAAGAGTAGTTTTTAGTCCGCAAACTGTCATTTAGTTTATATAGAAAATTAACTGCTGGTCAGTTTCGAAAGGTTTTGCTACCTAATGGCCCTTGGCCGGCATGTAAATATAAAAAAATACTCTTGAAATTCCCCACCAAATCTCCCTTGTCGGTACAGACCTTAGCGCGGCGCTATTGATTATCATCCTGTAGACCTGTAGGAGTAGTGGGAGAAAACGAATTAATTTGGGGATACCTGGTCGTTGCGCAGCCATTCTTAGAGTCTCCCGAGTTCTAAACACGGCTAGGCGTGCATGCCGAGCTGAGCTGAGCTGCATCCCTCCATCCAATAGATATCTTATGCCCGTTGGTTGGTCCTGCAGCTTGCGTCAAGTTCACACCACATCCCAGATACACAGAACAGAAGGCCTGGAAGTATTCATACCAAGACGCATATACCTTTTTGACACAAGGTGTGTTAAGCAAAGAGGTGTCGTATCTTCACCGGCGGCTTGATGCAGAGCGTTCTGGTCATGCATGTATGGCTATGTCGTCCACCGACATGAGGCGGAGTTGTATGGCAGCGTTGCATCAATACCACTTATTCAACTTCAGGTTGACACATTCGGGCAAACCACTCTTCAAGTAAGCGGCCCCGTGTGATTCTCTTCGGAGCGTATATCGAACGCGCGGCCGTCGGTGTGGGGCCGGAGAAAGGCCTTCATCGCACCGTACCTTGCCCTTGGGCTCCGATGTAGTGAGCTGAAAAATATCATACGGAGATGAGGGTTTGTTATGAAATCAAACTTCAGAGCGAGAACGCTGCGACTTTTCAGTTAGCCCAAAGATCGCTTCATAACAGCCTCCCAGGTGATGCATCCGGGTCTGACCTACCGCTTGGAAGGAAAGGGGATACGTTGCCACACCTGTGCTTTTTGTGAGCTGCATATGGCTTCACCTACCTCCATATGTTTCTACACCCTTTTAGATCGGGTCGTAAAAATGCCGTTACTTACGGGTTGCCCTTATGTCAGCAGCGTAGCTTAAGGGAAAATACTGGTTAACTACGACGAGTGCACTCTACAATGAACAAGATAGAGCTATGCAGGCATCGCCGACGCAGCTTGTAGTTCGATCTTATCGATAACTATCACCAGCATAATAACCTGTAGTTCTGTATAACGGTTTCTCCGTAGAAATAATCAAGGACTCCGAACACCAATGCTTGTCTTGTAATAGACCCCATTGAACCATCAAAATCAACGCCCGTTCGCCAGATAACTGACATTACTTGCATGTGCAATGAGAAACTTACAGCACGTCAGGGCGAATTTGCATGCCTTTGTCCATCCTTCATCATTCGTAATCCCTAACCTGATGCTAAA
The DNA here is from genome assembly GCA_025201745.1 of Xylariaceae sp. FL1651. NCBI lineage: Eukaryota > Fungi > Ascomycota > Sordariomycetes > Xylariales > Xylariaceae > Xylariaceae sp. FL1651. The sequence goes on along the minus strand of MU624259.1, from coordinate 487,585 downwards.
ATGGCCTATTCTGTCGTCCCCGATCTTGTCTCCTTCAATCTTGTAAGGTAGCACGAGTGGGTTGGCGGAATATGCGTGGGGTCCAGTATCTGCCTTGGTCTGCTCATGGACAAATGCCCCCAGTTGTCTGACCAACTCCAGGAAAGCTACCATACCCTTGTCAAAGCTTCGATTCCACAACATTTGTAAAGGTAGGTCGCCCGTGCAGTAAAGATCAAGCACACTCTTCTTGGGAGCTGGTGGAGGACCGCTTCTGTGGGCCCCTATTCGGCTCGAAGAAGGTGATACTTGCTCATACTTGATGATCTTTGACGTTGATCCCATTGGTAAAGGTTCGTAGCCATCGAATCTATAGCCTAGCTTGTCGGCCACTGTGACAACGAGTAAGAGCGCCTGGCCCCAGGCCGCATTAATCTCAGGCCAATCCACAGGCTTCGAGGATAGCTTTCCTAACCTGAGGCCGTTGATGGTAGCGAAGTTACCGTCGTGGTGTATAGAAAACGTGTCGTTGTAGACATTCGCACGTTGCAGCTTTGTAAGGAGTTGAGAATCATGATCAAACTTAGAGTTGATGCTATCCCTTTCATTTTGGAACTCGGAAAGCTTCGTGGCAAAAGCGTTGCGCTCTCGCCAGAATTTTTCCTCTTCAGCATCGAGTTTGTGCGACTCTTCCTCGAGTGCCATAATCTCATCATCTAGGGCCGCCTTTTCCTGTTCTAACTTCAAGAGTTCTTGCATAGACTCCTCTTCCTCTCGCCTGGCTGCGGCTAGCGCGCGCTCTGAATCGGCTATGTCGTCTTCAGTGGGAATGTCTGCTTGGACCTGTTTTAGGAAGCCGGCATAAGCATCTCGTTCCCGCACAGTAGATTCTAATCTCTTCTGGAGCCCTTCCACTAGCATCTCAGTACACTCAACGCAGATGGGGTGATCTATATCGGACCGCGCGGACAAGATCTCAAACAATCTGTTGATACGCTCTGCTTCATGGGGTTGGGCAGTTCTACCATCGGCACGCTGGCCCATAGAAAACGATCTTCGGCGCTGTTGCACGGGGTTTGATTGTTCGTGTGGAGTTGTCAATCTCGGGGGCGCAACCTGAGATTCCGTCAGAATGACAAATGACATGGAGCTATCGCGAGGGTGGCCATCGCCGCGTAGCGTGTTGCCTTGCTTCTTAAAAGTCGCCGGCCCCGCATTCTTAGAGACTCGGTCATATAGCGCTCGTCGCTCGGACTCGTGCGGATAAGAAGGACGCGCGGAAGGTGGGCGCTTTGGCTGCTGTTGGACCGAAGAAGCTGGATAGAACGCCCAGCGTCAGCCCCTATACAGATAAAAGCTGGGTAAAGCTTGGGTGTGCGACGATAGGTGTCAAGGATCACTAACCAACGAGTAAGTCGAAAGCAGCTGGATTAAGCTCGGCTAGGGATCCATCCAGCTTTAGAGGGGCGCGACACTTCTGGCAATGCATTGCGTGTCGTGTTTGAGGTTAGTAGGCGGGCTTCCCATGCTGAGCCAACCGCCAGGAAAGGTGCTGAGGTTGTAACGCTTGTGGTTACGACCAGCGTTGAATGGAATGGCGCGAGCATACATGTATGGAACTGGAGGTACGCGTTAAGTCCAAGATAAGGTGGATAGCTGCTTTCAGGGTAGGTGGGTAGGTAGATAGCCAGGGACGTCATGAGCTGCCTGCATGTGTCAGTGTGGTTCTAGCTTTATCCACTTTTGATGCGCACGACGAATTGGGCTTAGCGTAATTGCTGCCTTTGCTCAGGCTCTCCCTGGCGTGAGGACGACCTGTACGCATGGGTTATGTATGGCAGGCGCTAGGGGCACAGTACATAAAAGGTTCTTTTGACATTGTTATGTATGCATTTGGTAACTTCATCGTGCTGGCTACCTGATTATCTCGCTATTTGGTCCTTAGACCGCATTAATTTAAGAAATATTTCATTAGCTTTAGTCTTCATCCGTAGTATTGTATTCTCTTTCCGCTCGCCCCCTTTTTATATTGTATCTCAGAATAATTTGTGATACCTGTGGTCCAAGTGAGTACTTAAACAATGAAGAAGACCTAAGTACAGAGGTAAACGATGGCATTATAAATGCCCTAGCCATGTTGCTAGAGCTATATATACGCAAATAACAGTTCGGTTTGTCAACAGTTCTCATTGATGGGGCAATCAGAAAAGGGTGCAATACTTTCGAACAAAAGTGTTAGGGTTCGAATACCGCACCGGGCAATCTAGGTTAGAAGTCTTTCTCTCCGGAGCTGGGATTTCCCCATCTGTATCGCTTTTCTTTTTTGGATTTCTTGACTCGGAGACAAGGTAGTAATTTGAATTCTCGAGAAAGTCCGGTATCGGCATCATACGCCACGCGTCTCATATTTTTTGTCGGTGCAGAGGCTGTTAAGTAAAGCAAGCCAAGATATGAAAAAAAAAAAAAGCTCCTCCATTATCAGCACGGCGTTCAGCGAGTTATTGTAGGAACGATGAGCGATCAACGCGAGGACATCACCTACTTCAAATGTTTTCCTCATCAATGTTAATATTAGTGTCCTCGTAGACTTCGTTGCGGAATCTATTTTCGAAAAGCGAAAGGTCCAAAGGTACACGGTGCTCCATCCAACCTAAATCGAACGTATGATAGAGTTCTCCCATAACATTTGTGCGTTTGAGTAATCGTCGATAAACATTCCATGATGCTAGGCATGCCATACGGATCCCGCGCTCCACATCAACATGCGAGTATGGTGACCGGTGTGATACTGAACTATGTCATAGAGCGTGCCCATACACAGCCCCGAAGGCATTGGACCTGTCTCTGGCTGGAGTAAAGTTTCTAGGGTCTAATAAGGCCTGTTTAAATTTGTGACGGGTTTCTACGTCTTTCGTCCTCGAGAAGCCAAGGTAAGAAGGCGGAGGCTGAGAGACAAGCATCTTCCGTCAGGTCGCTTCTATTCGCCTGAACTTGCGACAGGCAACTTCAACTTCGTTAACTTTCCGTGGCGTCATGTCCGCCACGTAAGGGCCTCTATAGAACGAAGGCTTGGGGCCGTCGTATTCCTTCCACGATGTTCCAGTATATGGCATCGTATAAAAGGAGTTGGCTCAACGTAGATATTCATATTGATTAACCTATCTCGAAAAAGCAGCCCTCGAGACTTTTTTTAGTTTATTTTCTGGCGGAGGTTGACAACTATGACGAAAAAACGACGCCGTTTTCGCCGAGTAGGCAACAACGGTATTTATACGCGACAACAATTGGTTCAAACGTCGAAGCAGACTGTCGAGATGTGAGGATGGACCGATACAGATGAATTTATAGGTACATTCAATCTCTTCTTAACTTGTGAAGCCGGTACCAATAATTAGAGTGCTTATGCCGAGATGAAGCGAGATTGACTCAAGCTCCGATATCAAAAGGACACTTTCTATATTGTTCAGCAATGAAGACGCGTTTGGGCTTAATTAGAGTCTTACCTATATTTGTTGCAGGTGGCCCTTGCCCTTGGCCAAGGGATTAGCCCTGGCAAGGTCGACCCACCTACTAGTATATAGGCCACCTTCAGTGCCAGCACTTGCTGCTGTTCAACTTCTTCCAGAATACATCACTTTTATCGCTTCTAGCTGTTCATATTGGCGTTTTCCTCGCAACAATATTTTTATTGGTTGTCATTGGATCCAAAAATGCGAGCTAGATATATAACTATATAGCCGCGAACACTACTATGCATCTTGCAATTTGTAAGAAACCCCCCAGAAGTGCATAAGGCACTTATGTAGATAAGCGCTATAGTTATCCCAGAACTTCGTATATCCTCTCCATCTGGTCTTGTGCCGCCCTGACGCCGTCCTCGACCCGCCTTTTAAAGGCAAGATCACTCTCATTTTCCATCATGGCATTCTCTTCTCGCACGATATTGAAAGTGTTCCTGATGTTATCGAGATGCGAGCTAACGGCGGTTCGGATGAGCTCTTGCGTTTTCTCGGCTTGGTCCCTAAATTCCCTTCGAAACTCTCTTAATAGGCCCGTAAATAAATCATCGCTTTGGACAGTGGCGTTAATAATAGATTTTTGGCGAGCATGCCTACCGGTACCTATTTTCCGCTCAGTCATTTAAGATTTATTGAATAGCACAAGAAACCTACCGTGTTGATATCCAGCGCGATTATATGCTGTTTCCATGGCCTTTCCAATGTAAGAGCTGCGGAGACTAGACAATGCGTCCGTCCGGAGCGTCCTGAGCAGTTAGGCAAGCCTTCGAAACCAAGTGAAAGGCTGCTTACCGAAGATCGCCTTGAAGCTTGTCAAGAATGGTCTCGATGTGATCTTTCAGTAGCTGTTCGTGCGACGTGAGCGTGGAAATAAGAGTAGTGGTGGCATCGGACGAGTCATCCAAATTACTGTCTGCGAACTGTCAGTTGCGTCGCTAACTTGGGAGTCTAAACATACCCAAGAAATCAGATGCCGAATCGAAGACTTCATCAATTCTGTCGAGAACTCCGTCATTGGTCTCCATTATGCTTGCGTTCAGGTCGCCCCAGAGGGGACCTAGATCTTGCACCATTTTCTCAATAATCTCACGGTTCCAATATCGCAAGCCCTCGTTCTTTACGCTGTGTACACCAAATTTTCGGCAGAAAGCGTCATATGACGCTTATTTGTCAGTAAGGACTATGATAGGTTGTAAGTCTGCTTACAGTGGTGAAACTCCTATAGCAGAATTAGTTCGATACTTAATAGCTCATGTACTCCTCACTTACTCGAGTCCAGTTGTTGCTTGCGTGGCGAGCACCTGCGCTCCAAACGGCCGTATGGCTAGCTGTGATTGATTAGAATCCACAGCCCATGGCAGACCTAAACCACTTACTACCTGCTTGGTAGATCTTTGTGTGAAAGTCCTCTCTATACACTCTAGCTATTCTTTGTAGCTCAGACGAACGTCCACATAGATCCTAATCAACCTAAATATCAGCCCGAATCTACTAAGAAATACAGGGCACTCAGACCTCCTGAAGCCTCCTCTCTAAAATAGTCAATGTTTCTCGCACATTGTGCCTTTGCTCAGCAGTCAAAGATCCGTGTCCAGCTTGAACCCAAAGACTAAGCTCTCCTAACAGCAGGCTGATATCGCCGCGCATATAATTTTTTGCTGCCGTATATTGGGCCTGCGATACCATTGCCATACCGTGCTCCCTGATGGCTAGGATACCACTGAGTATGAGATGCTGCATAGCCACGTCCCTGGGAGCTTCGCGGTGATCCCAGTATATCTTGTTGCTCACGCAAAAGACTTTGAGTGTATTATCAGGATACTGATGCCCGTACTCAGCGATGAGTCGGCTTTGGATCGAGTTATTGCATGTGGTAATCAGAAATTGCTGCAAACTGTTCTCTTGGTTAGGTGTGCCCGTTTTTTAAGTTTCTATTCCAATAGACTTACTCGAACTCAAGCTCGGTTAGACTTTTCCTATACAAAATGTTAAAAATGGCTATACAGTAATTTCAGTCGGCGAGATGTAATTACTTGATTGTCCTGAGTCTCCTACCCAGTCGATCGAAGTCACGGCTTTCCTCTTCGGTTAAGTTATCCTCGCCTATATCTTGTTCATATTCCTCTAAGCTTATTTCGATGTCCTGTATTTGCATCGCGACTTGGGCTTTCGCGTCGACCTTTTGTTGAATTAATCTGGCTGTGGGACCCGGAAAGTCCCGTTGTGCTTCTACGGGGTCGTTATATGTCTGCTTTGTAAGTGAGAGTGATTGACTGTGAGGTATAGGAATCTTACATCCGACTTAGTGCAAACAATGCTAACATTGGACATATTAGCGTTTCTAGCGAGTTCAACGACCTCTCCGACCCCCGCATTTGTTACTGCGCGATCCTGAACACACACCATGAATATCTCGTCGCATGTGATAAAATAACGCTCCGTAATGTGCCGACGTGCTGCATTCGAGTCCCGGAGGCCTATTGAGTTCCGAATCAGCGAGGAGCTACCAGGTCGAGCTGCTGGCGAACCTACCAGGAAGATCTACCAGGATAAGTCCCTTACTTAAGATATAAGAGTTCAAATACACCCTGGCGAAGATCTATTAGCATGATAACAACGACGAACTTGATGCGTTGCGTACTTTATTTTCTTGATCCACGGCCAGATAGCTGGGCCAGACGCGGATGCGTTCTCCGATGTGAGTCGTATTAAGAGTTCAGAACATTCATCATTAGTCAATCCCCTTTGCTCCCTTTGCACATTGGCTGGTCCTGATTCCCGTATCCACTGTTCGAACAATTCAAGGACATCTCCTTGGCTCCTAGAAGTTAATAGAGGATCGTTAACACGTAGGCCTTGAAACATAGCTCGGAAGGTGTCTATGGCAAGGTTGGCTTGATTTTCAAAGTCTTTGTACGATTCCTGATCATTAGGATTTTCCGAGTTCGACGAATCCATTCTCAGGTGGAAGTGTCGGTAGCCTTCGAGAAGACCTCTGAGCTGCGCCATCATCTCATCCTGTGAGTACTGTTCGATTTTAATGGTGATTCCTCTCTCTGCATGGAAATGATACTCTGTAACAGCGCAGGTACAGGCTGCACCACCGCTGCTCTGTTCATGAAGAATTAGTCTGCAAGCTTAATATTCTTCAAGTATGGCTTACTGTTCGGATCAAGTCACGACAATCGAGAAGCGAGTTGAGAAGACTGCTTTTGCCTGAAAGAGTGCCACTTGGTTAGTCAGAACTTGACAAGTCGGCTATGAACGCCTCACCAGCACCAGAGTCTCCGATGAATCCCACGGTCCGCGAGGATGGGCATTGAAAACGCGCTAGGTCTTGCGCTTGGCCGTGAAGACGCTGCATAACCGAATCTGGCTGGTTGTGTACTTCACTGCTACCGAGTATGTCAACCAGTTCATGCATCAGCGTTTTCGCTTCCCGGAAGACTCGCTGGAATGCCGGGTCATTGAAATGATCATCGGGCAGGGTCTCATCTGCCACATCATGCCTAAGGGCAATGTTGCGCGAGCTCGACCGCCTGCGGTGTGCACTCAATCGTCTCGGTGTAGGGCTCATCCAGTCTTGGGGCCTCGCCTCGAGGAGTGAGCCAGCGCGGCTGTCGCGGCCTGTGGCCACTTCTTGCAGTGCGTCGGCTATGCCATTCATGCTCAACGGACCGGCCGTTGAAAGCTGTAATCCCTCGAGCTGGGAGTCCAGGTCTTGAATGCTAGTGTTACGAGCGACGGACCCGCGGTCAGTCGTTGATGTCGAGACATGGTCAGACGGAGACTCTGACGGAGTGAGAGACAGCGACGGGACGCGCGTGCCAGAGGCCGAGAGGTTTACCAAAACAGGAGAACCATCGCTTGCGCCTTCGATTGAAGGTAGTACCTTATTGGCCATGGCGCGAGGGCTGAAGTTGCCACTACTGGCCGCGGAATTGGAAACGGGAGTTAGGCTGCCAGTACTGCTGTTCCATGCACTGTCCCCATCTCCCTCAATCTACGAATGAACGTCAGTCTAAAGGTCTTTCAAGAAATTGCGCTGTCCTACCTCGGCGGTAGTCATATTGTGGAGTGAAGTAACTCCTATCTATGTATCAAAGGGCGAATAAGTGGTTGGGTTTAAAGCCGACAAATGTAAGTATTTCAAGAGATAATCAGCAAATGATCGAAGTGGGAAATGTTCCCTGACGAGGTAATTATACAAACCCCGAGTCTGCCTCGTACAGAAGAAATGGCCGTTAGTTGTGAACCCAGCAATAATGGGTCACTTGTGCACCTCAATCGAACAACTCCTCTCATCGCTTCATAACCCTGTCGCGCGGTAATCTTTTACAAACTGATGTTATGTGGTGTAATGAAACAGACCCAGAATATTGAGGTACTTATCTACCATTTTATCCTATAGTTGATCGCCGTAGACGCTCTGTGGCGGTCATATGCCCCCGGCCTGTGTAAGAGATATGCAATGTGTACCAACAGCATTTCCCTTTATGGACGTCTGCGCATCAAAATAAGAATAGACCCCTGTGGTGTGGCGCAGGGGAGCGCAATTGGTTGGTTACATCGGTGAGCTCCTTTGCTGGCGCAGCTGAACTTTAGTCCTTTTTCTAGAGTTTCTAAACTTTGCCAGTGCTAGAAAATTACGATTGTATTGGCGACGAATACACGATAAATGAAACAAGCTTACAAATTACTTGATCCTTCCTTCGAAAAGCGTTGTAACTCTGGCGTCATATTCGAGATACGTGAAAGGAGCTTGTAAGGCTTACATCGAGGATCAGTTCAGTAGATTAGATATGTGTTTATGTGGCTCACCTATTAGGAGGGCTGTGCTGATATGGCTGACAGGCTCCACCGAACATGCTGTATTATAAATAACTCAAGCAAGCTATTTTGCAGAGATTCAATACAAAACATCAACCAAGAAATCTGACAGCCCCGGCCCTTGGTTGCCTCAGGACAATCTTCCGCCACATGTCAATTAGGTCGAGAAGAAGAAGGCGCCCAAAACTTTCTTGTTCTCTGGAATGGCCAGTCGAGAAACCTATACAAGTACCCAAAAGAGCTTGTATAAAGGAAGCGGCAATATTAGCGATGCGGCTAGTTGGCCTGTGTACATTAGACATATCATATATCGCAGCGATCAATGATGTTGGTGTATGTCTATCTATGACTCTATCTGCCTAGTATCTTGTTGTCACCTAGTTCTAATTTCGGCGTTTCTCAATGTCATTCCCTCATCGCTTTTCCGCCACAATGGGATATATTATGAATAAGCAGAAGACACAAAGGCACATTTGATTATGACAGATTACATGTTTCGATGCTGGGGCCCCTATTATACAAGCGATGCTCCAGCTTCCTCAAGTTATTGATGCGAGGAGGTTAAGCACTTAACGAGACACGTCCCTATTCCATAACGTGTATTATAAGGAGCATCAGGAGGAGCATTCAAGGGGCGTTAGGAATTCGAGGGTATGTTGTTGATGTGTTGCTATTGTGATTTTAGTGTTGACGGCGTCACGGATCTTCGCATGGTTTTCACTACGCTAGACAGATAGCCCTATCAAACGACGTCTTAATTCATCACAAGGGATTGTGCTAAAATATCTAATCTGCAATAAGAGATTAAATGACGGCAACAGGACGATAAGAGCCTGCAAGCTTTGAAGTGCGTTGTAAGTTCGAAACTATAGGGTAACTTGACTTAACTTAAACACTATTGCAGCCTACGTCATAAGCTCTTTCAAAAGTCCAAAGTCTGCCTTACAAAAATCCTCTGTGGGTTGCCTTGCTGACCTATCTTGACCTTACAGAGCTTCTGTGGATAGATCCGCACATATACATTGCTGCGCTCTGAGATCCTCCTGAGAAAAATGCCGACGCAGTGTTCGTGGTCAACGAGACACTCAAGGCTTGCCACGTAGACGTCGCCACCCTGCTGGAACATGCGCAGGCTGATCGAGAGCCCTTTGTTCGTAAGGTTGTATGGCTCGCTCTCATGCGCGTCAATATTCTTTAACGCCTCCCCGTAGGCATATTTTCCCGTCGTGTGGAAGCAGCTCGGTCTCGGCGCAAGTAACCCGCTCGATTTCCCGCCATCTGTCGCTTTGTCGTCAACCCAGGCAAACAGCGAATGGTCATCCGAATACTTCAGAATCTCCTCTTGAAGACGCCTGAAAGCACGCTCTGCGCCTTCGCCGTAGAGTGCTGGCACTGATGTAACCGGTTAACATCCAATCAGAAAGATGTCCCGAGACTCGCATTCGGTTCTCTATATTATAACTTATAATAGCGGATGGGGCAAAGTAGGAGCTCAGGAATTTGAGTATTACTCACTGTTGACTCCAAATAAGCCCATCAGACAGTACGCTAGGTCCTCTCCTTTCGTTGTCTGCCGCTGCGCTGCCCACGACATACGATGCCCGACACTTTCACTACTCAATTTTGACATGCCAGATTTGCTTGAAAGCGAAAGTGTGTGTCTGGATATGCTAGTCCTTTGAGCAATCTCTGAGCTCAGCGTATTTCTGCTACCGATATACTTCCAGTCCCGATCGTAGAACTCGCACGCCTCTGGGGCCACAAGCTCTTGGAGGGTCCATCCACGCTGGAACCACTCACTCTTACCGAAAAGCGACATGTCGCCTTCTCGACAGTCATTCATGTAGACGAAGCAGACCGTAGCCTCTTTGTACCATCGGAACATTGAGTTGATCGATTCCGACAGCTCAACTGTGTCTGTCTTATTGATGCACACATTGTCCAGCCAAAAATGGTTCACCAACGGCAGATTTTTCTCATTACGATGCCTTTGGGTTGACCACGCATACGCCTTGTCACGGGCGCCGAGGAGCTTGGCTGCGCTCTGTGCTTTGGACCACGAGGGATCTTGACATTGCTTGAGAAATCCTGCGCTGTCATTTTCCATGTCGGCAAATACGACCTCGTCGTCGAGCCATCGATGCGAAATGATTACGTATGGGACAGTTTCGGCCTTAGTCTGACGCTTCACCTGATCAACTGTTTCGAACGATAGAGTATGGATGTTGATGAGCCGCATACTTGATGCCACCTAGATGAGAAGATGAATTGCGACTACCTCTGAAGAAACACTAAGCGAGGTCTGAGGCTCGAGTTGCGCAAAAGAACTTTCACCCTGGTCTCGAGGCATTCGCGAGTCTGATCATTAGCCTAGGATTCGGCCCCCAAACGCCCCCTGTCTGTCTTCTGATCAAGACCTAATTATCCTTGGCAAAACAGTGAGCGAAAATGACGATAGAATTACCACTACCATGCTATATTTGAAACGGTTCATACTTAAAACAGCGATATTGATTGTAAATCGTACCCTAATTTCTATTTGTTTACTTAATTATTCGTCTATTGCATTACATCATTTTGAGAAGTACGATGATGTATTGAAAAAGAAGGGCTTTGGGACGGTGGGCGGTGCGATTTCATACTATTAGGCCGTTAGATGTAAGAGATACAAATGGCTAATATACTGGCAATTGTATACGTAAATTAGAGCAAAATCAATGGCAAATTAACACCAGAACCGTTGGTTCTGAGTGTAAACTGCTTCGGATGCAGCATATAAGGTGGTGGTGGTACTGGTGATGGATTGTATCACTATTTTCGCTTATCCGACCTCGGTCGTTCATTTGGCCCCCAAACGCAGCTCAATTAAGGATATCAGAGGCACTTTGCACCTAATCGAGATTAACTCGAAGTATAAGGCCGCTCTGGAATTGTTTCTGAAGGATGCTATCGTGGTCAATTCTAGTATCATGACGTATCCCTCCGTGTATCGGCCAATGGCAATCACAGAAGCATGGCAGGGACCCATGAATGGGTTGGCATTCCCAGTACGCTCACCACTCCCAATGCAACATTGTCCTCCTGTTCAAAGTTTTTGAATCAAGGCATCAGACAAGGGCCAATTCGTGAGTATGTATAAGAAATCCTTGCTCCCCGCGAGGATATTGGGCCAGCTTGAGCTCGAAAGTCCAACTGCGAAACTCCGCCATCATCATCCTTCTATGCTCCTTTTCTACTAACCTGCTGTGTTTGCACGTATCGATGATCTAGATTGGACGAGCTTCTTCTCACTCCGGGCTAAGGCGGTGTGACTTCTAGCTTTTAAGGTAGCCCGTCCGCATCCACACTGGGAGGGCTAATAAAGCTGACTCTATGGTTAGTAACAACTCCATCATCTCTTCGTACGGAAATTCACATCGACTATTACGACCGTCCAACTATCCCACACGATGGAGCTAGAAACAGTCTCGCCGCCGCCGCCTGCGCACCCAAACGTGCAGACAGCTCAGCCGGTCACGCAGCACATGGAGGTTCACGCAAACGCTGGCACAGTTCGCGTTCCAGAGTCCCTCGGCTACGAGCCAGCAAAGGTGGATTGCCAGAACTGCGAGAAGGCGGTCATGACCGAAATCACAAAGACACCGAGCCAAAGCACTACGTAAGTAGAGTCCCCCCACTTGTTTATATCTCTACGGAACAATTTGAAATTCTGTAAAGGGGAAAAGAGGCTGACCAGAGGCATACGGCTTGTATAGAATCGCGAAGTGGTTTTGCGGCTTCATGGCTATCTCGGTCTGCGCCTGCTGCTGCACCTACCATATTCCCGAGAAGAGAGAGTGGTATTTCGATACGCACCATAAGTGCAGCATTTGTAAGAATGAAATTGCATTCGTGGGGTATAATCAAGAAAAAATCACGCCTCACTATGTTGCTTCGCGGTATGGAAAGTGAGCAGTGCTTGAGACATTAAGGATTTTGGGGGCAGACCGTGGAAGGGCGCCGGTTGGTCCTCTGTATACCATTCTCAAGTAGCCGACTTGTTTCAATGGCAGGGATATTCGCTGAAATTGGATCAAGACTACCTCATCGAAAGTCAGAATCGGATAAGACAAGTGCACTGTGCGTTTTGATTATTTTCGGTATCTTATATAATATTGCGACTTTTATTTTATTTTATTTTTTTCAAAGAGAAAAAAACTTAACACTTGAACTGTAATATAAGGTATTTACTGAAGCCATTTTTTTTTTCTTTCCTTAAAAGAAAGCTTAATATTAAAGGAATCACATTTATTCAGTGTTATGATTTTGCTCGTAATTTTGTTGCATATAGATATCAGAAATTGTGAGACTTTAATGTGGCTGTGTAGGTTCAACTCCTAAAATCCGTGCTGCTATACGCCTAATGGACCCACCCAATTACTCCTCTATCCTCTATAACGTAACCCTTGAATACACTTATAGTCGGAGATTTCTTATAGGCATTACGTCGTGATAAGTCCTCTTTCGTAGCTTATTGCAGAGTTACGGACAAATTCATCACGTAATCAGGGCTATGTTTATTACCCATTATTATTGAGGAAACCTGAAGGTAGAAGACGCGTGTGGCTCGTCGAGACTGAGGAACTGGAACCGAGTGTCACTGTCGAGCCGTCGTTTGTGTGCTCTTGATCATACCGAAGCACCCCTTTGAGGCAATTAGTTCTAGATTTTCGCGAGTCGGCCGGGAATGGGATAGTCGAAGATGTCTGCGGCGGACTAGCCAGCGCCGTATTCAAGCTCCCGATCCTCCCGCAGAGCTCATCGACCATCCTCTCTGCCCTGCCTTGATCCTCGCACACTCGCCGGCTCACAAACATCATGATATGCAGCTGGGAGCCTTCCGTGTCTACATCGCCTATGATATTCACGTCGTGGATCAAGCCCTGCTCCACTAGATTCTCGCGCTGCGGCAGAACCCCCATCCGCACGCGCTGGCCGTGCATCCGGCTCTCGGGTCGCGCGTCGAAGCTCTGGTACGCGACGTTGCAGCTGTAGTTAGTCACCGAGGCCGGCCAGCTGGTGCAGTGGTCCTTGATCTCGTCGAAGCCTAGCGTCTCGAAGGGGATGCTGCTGATGTACTGGTCTTGTACCTGCGCGAGCATCTCCCTGGGGCTCGAGGCCCTGTCCAGCTGGACGCGCACGGGGATCTGATTCGTGCATGGGCCGACGAGGGTCTGGCAGTTGAGCGGGAGGCCTTGCCGCCCGGATACGAGTCGGCCAAAGGTGATGTCCGTCGATCCCGTCTCCCTCGATAACATAAATGCGCAGGCGGCGGTGAAGACTGTCGCCTGTGTGATGCCGCTGTCGGCCCCTGCATGGCGGGGGACGTGGATAGTCCTCAATACCCGATACGTCCCGATGATTGGTTGACCCGCGCTACTGCTGCTGCGGCGTACGTCTTTCATAACCGTCATCGACGAAGTCTGTAAGACGGAGCGCCAGAACTCGTAGCCGTCCTGGCGACTCTCCGCCATATGATGCATGTATTGAGCAAACCTGTGCGGCGCCATGGGTTTTTCTCCATTGTACAGCGTGTGGAGAGTCTGTAGCATATGCTCTAGACTCAAGGCATCATAGCAGACATGATTCATCTGAAGCATCACGCGCAGTGGTGACCCGTGCTTAACCAAAATGGACATGCGCAGCAGTGGCTGGACGAGGGTAACGGGCTGGGAATCTCTTTTGAGAAAATTATTCGTAGCCACGTCGATGTCATCTTCCTCAACCTGCACGATCTCGACAGGCATATCGAAGTGTGTCAAGACAACCTGGTACAGCTCATCTGCAGTTGATGACAGGAAAATGGTCCTAAAGATATCGAAGTACTCAACTAGAGACTTGCAGGCACCGGTCAGACGTGCGAGGTCCGATTCGGGCGGAAAGTCGATGTGAAAAGGCGCCAGAGGCCACGGCTTTCTTGTCAAGGGGTAATGAAGGTATCGCTTCTGCAGTCGTGTAGCGGGGTAGACATCGAGGATATCACCGGCCCAGGGATGCTCTTCGAGCTGCGGATAAATCTCTCGCTTGATGAAGGCATGTGGATCTTCTTGGAGGCCGAGGAGCTGGAACGTAGCGTCATTGTCAAGCGTCGTCCGTGTGCGTTTAGTAGCATCGCAGTACGTCTCCGAGTTAGTTAGTTTCAGCTTGTTCGCTAGCCGGCCGGGGATGGGATGGTCGAAAATGTCTCTAACGGACACGCGGGCATCCAGCTGACGGCTGAGACGCGCGGCGAGTTTAGTCGCCAAGAGGGAGTGCCCCCCGAGCGTGAAGAAATTGTCGTTGAGACCGACGTTGACACCAAGCACATCTGAAAATACCCTGCACACCATTGTCTCCATCTCGTCTAATGGAGCGGCAGGTGCGCGCGAAGGTACCGGCTCTGGCTGAGGCATGGATTGAGCCCTCTGGATGAGAGCTTTCCGGTCGACTTTGCCGTTCGCATTGAGAGGTATCCGATCGACCAGTACCATATTGGTCGGGATCATGTACGATGGCAGTGAGACGCGAAGCTGCTCAAGGACTTGAGATATCAGCTGATTACCGCGACTCTGTTCGAAATCCCGGTGCACAATGAAGCCGACCAGTTCCGGCCCCTTATCCGCTTGATCTCGGACAACGACGACGGCATGGCGGACAGACTCATTCTCGAGAATGGCCCGCTCGATCTCTGCTGGCTCAATACGATGGCCACGTATCTTGATCTGCTGGTCTAGACGTCCGAAGAATTCAATTTGGCCATCGCTTGCCCGGTAACGCGCCCGATCACCCGTTCGATATGCCCTTACGAGCTGGCCAGGGGCGGCATCAAGGCCAGGGCAGGGACGGCCATTAATGGCAACCTGGACGAAGCGGTCAACATCAAGGACCGGATCGGTGTATCCCCGAGCGAGCCCGTCTCCGGTGACGACCAGCTCCCCCATAACACCATCAGAAACAACCTGCTGATGCGGGTCCATGATGTAGGCGCTAGAATTGCTGACGGCCTGGCCGATAGGAACCCCATTGACCAAAGAGTCATTTATGTCAACCTTGTATACCGAACTCATGACTCCGTTCTCCGTCGGACCGTATGCGTTATACACAGCAGTCCTTACAAGCGCCTGCGCCGCAATCGCATCTGGGACATCAAGCCTATCGCCGCCGCTAACTAGGATGTCCAGTCGCGCCAACATGTCAGGGTTATCGGCAAGGCATTGCTTCAGCAACGCTGGCGTGAGCAAGGCGGCGTGGACTTGCTCTCGTTCGAATACGGCGCCAAGTGCCTTGCTGTCTAGGGCGGTCATGTAGTCAATACAGACGAGAGTCCCACCGTTCAAGAGCGCTGTGTAGATCTCCCATGTCGCGGCGTCGAAGGCGATGTTGGATAGATGAGCCACTTTTGGCGCAGGTAAGAGCTTAGGTACCGGTATGGCAGCATTATCTCGTACAAGCCGCACAATGTTGCGGTGCTCGACCATGACGCCTTTAGGGCTTCCAGTCGATCCAGACGTAAAGATGACATGTGCGAGGCTCGTTGCCGAAGGGCCGGCAGGTGCACCTGCTTGGCCGTTTAGGCTATTCATATCGCTATTTTCCAAGATATCGCTGATGGGTACTGGTTCCACACCTGGAAGCTGAAATTTGGGAAAGGCCGTGTCGGATCCGAGGAGAACTAAATAGTGCTGCCCTGGCAACGTAGATAGGATCGTCTCCAGCCGAGCGGTTGGAGCTCTCACGTCTAGCGGAAGATACGCGAGGTTCGCCTTCAGGATACCTAGAAGGGTGACGATTGTTTGACATGACCGCGGGGCCAACACCCCGACCAGTGTCTCGGCCGGCATGTTTCGTCGGCGGAGGCTGTCTGCGAGCTGCTCGGATTGACGATCTACTTCAGCGTATGTAAGGCGCGATGACGAGTCTGTGACAGCGAGAGCTTCTGGGTGAGCAGCTGCTTGCTCGCGGAAGAGGTCGACTACACTTGAGTCTCGGGGGTATGCCACCCTCTCAATATCTACGCTTCTGAGCCCATCGGTCAGCGGTAGAACCGCTATGGGAGTCTGGGACTGCTCAAGGCCTTGGCGGAGAATCATGTGGAAGACGTCAACTACGTTCTGAGCCGTTTCGAGTTTGAAAAGATCCGCCGCGAATATCATATGGCCGGTCAGCCTGCCAGCGTCTTCGAACAGATGGAACTCCACATCGAACCTCGTCGTGACCGGGCTCTCAAGGGGCTCTGCTTCAAGGCCCTCCAGCTCAAACTTGCCAAGGTCCTGCTGGGAATGCACGGCAAAGATGAGCTGAACCAACGGATTCCGGGATGTGTCTCTCACTCCGGGTAGAACTGCCGACACGACACGATCAAATGGGACGTCCTGGTGCTCAGACGCAGCCGCGACGGTGCCACGGACCTGTTGTACCATGCTTTCGAATGTGTCGTGGCGCTCGACCGTAATCCGCATGCACTGGGTATTGACGAAAAAGCCGATCATATCCTCCAGTTCAAGCCGGTTGCGATTGGCACTGGGTGCGCCGATGGTGGCGTCTTCGGCGCCGGTGAGACGATAATGGGCTGCACGGAATGCTGCCAGCAGCACTGCGAATGATGTGGCCTTGTGCGCCCTGCAGAATCCCAACAACATCTTATATACCTCGCCCTCGATGGTGACTGGAATGGAGCCAGCTTGGCCGGATAGTGTGCTTGGCCGGGGAAAATCGGTGAGGAGTTCGGCCGGTGAGCTGTCTGCAAGTTGACGAGTCCAGTACTCGACTTGACGCTGATGCTCAGCCACTTGAGTCTCCTGTTTTTGCCATACCGAAAAGTCGCGGTAGCTAATTGGGAGTGGCTTGACTACAGCAAGGAGGTCACGGTCTCGGACGGCAGCCCTGTAGAACTGGCCAAGTTCCCGTCTTAAAATGTCAACGGACCACCCATCGGAGATTATGTGGTGCATGACAATAGACAGGACGTGATCGTCCTCTCCCAGACGCAGTAGCGATACCCTCCAGCCCGTCTCGGAAGCCAGGTCGAACGGCTTGGTCTGCTCTTGCTGGAGTAGCTGCAAGTAGCCGCCGTCTGGGACGTCGATTAATTTCAACTCGTTCATGAATTGGGCGTGGACCACTTGCATTCCCCCACCGTCTTGATCCTCAAACGTCGTTCGCAGGGTCTCATGCCTCTTTTCTAAGGCTAGCAGCGCGGTAGTAAGTGCATCAATGCGCAGCTTACCACGCATGCGGACGGCGAATGGTAAGAGGTAAGGTGATGATGCCTCGGATCTCAGCTGTTCCAAGAACCATAGTCGGCCCTGCGCAAATGACTGTTCAACAGGGCCGGTGTGTACCATAGAAGGAATGGGAGTGTATGCAGAGGAGTTAGGACACACTGCCCTAATAAGTCCTGCAAGCGTGGGGTTGTCGAAAATATCGGTAACCCTCAGCCCTATGCCGGCTAGTCTGGCCATATTGACCATCTTCATCGCTACGATAGAGTTTCCGCCGAGCTCAAAAAAACTAGCCCCCCGGCTGTCGGATCTGGGGTCAAGATCCAAGCCTCGAAACCAGAGTTCTCTTAACTTGGCTTCCTTACTAGTAACAGACGATAAACCGAATTCCGGAGCGGTAGATCTCACAGTCTGAACGAGCTCATCCAGAAGCTTGCTGGCAACCGATCGAAGTCTTCGACGGTCCGTTTTCCCAGTCACAGTCTGTGGGAGACGGTTCATGCGAATGTAGTAGGCTGGGATGGAATGCTGGGGAAGAAGCTGTCGCAGCTTTTCATTCATGCTGGTGGTGGCACCGCTGTCTAATATGCGTGCGCCAGCGTCGTCGCCAGCGCGCTCAGAGGATTCTATCAAAAAAGCAATCAGGTGAGTGCTACCCGAGCGCTTGACGGCTTCGACAACAGGCATCATGTCGCTAGACAAGTGTCCGCGAAGGCGGGTTTCCACTTCGCCGGTCTCAACGCGCTGGCCCCGGATCTTGACCTGCGAATCTCCGCGCCCGAGGTATACGACGCTTCCATCAGACCTGTAACAGACCAGATCTCCTGTCTGGTAAAGCTTGACGCCGTCAGGCAGGTGCTGGGAAGGATACCAGGCCGGCATGGTGGAGATGAAACGAGAACTATCCCCCGGCGGAGCAACAAGATATCCACGCGCGACCCCTGGCGTCTCAACCACCAGTTCGCCGATGCATCCTATCGGCGCGAGGCGGTCGAGCTCATTAGGATCCACGACCCAGAAGCGGGCGCCTACTGCCCGACAGGTATTGCGCGGGCCGGAGCTTATGTCCGTGGCACTGCAAATTATTGAGATCTCGCTCAACCCGTATGCATTCAGAACCTGAGCGCGCGGGGTCCAAGCATCTCTGAGAGATGCCGACATCAGCTCTCCGGCCGACACCACGGTCCGGAGCCCCGGGACGCTATCCGGATCCATCGTCCCGATAAAAGAAGGAGTCAGCAGCGCCCAGTTGACGTTCCGTCGTCTGATGAACTCTGGCACATTGTTCATGCGGTCGTGATCGGAAGGAATACAGACACAGCCGCCGTGAATCAGAGTCACCACGATCTCCACCATGAACGAGCCGAACGCAAATGATGCGAACTGGAGAGAACGCGTGTTGCTATTGATACTCAGCGCGCGGCCGCAATCGATAGCTCGCGATGCGAATCCTTGGTGCTCGATCATGGCGCCTTTCGGTTCCCCCGTGCTCCCTGAGGTGAAAAGAATGTAGGCCAGATCCCGCGGCTTTACTGTTGGCGGAACCCATTCCTCTTGGCCAGGAAGCAACCGGAAAGTCTCATCATCGACTACAACACAGCGTTCCACGATAGTAGCCATGGTATCGTAGTGGAGTTTAGAGGTGAGAGCGAGTGTAGCCGATGTTTGCCGACAAATCTGGGCGATCCTGGCTCGCGGCAGAGACGGGTCGACAAGCGTGAATGCCCTACCGGCTTTGAGCACGGCGAGCATCCCGGCCACGACCCATTTTGACTTCTCATAGCAGATTGGCACGACCGCCTGGCTCTGACTTGGAGTGTTGGTGTGAATGTGTGCGGCGAGGCGCGAGGAGACATCTTCCAGCTCGGCGAAAGTCCAATCCCCGTCCCAGGCAGACACTGCGATTTTCTCTGGGACAGCGGTCGCGCTAGAAGTAACAAGGCTGTGGATATTTCCATTTCTCACTTGCGGGCTCACCGAGTTCCAAGTTGCAATTTCGGCCCTGTCCTCCTTCGTGATCAGATCCAGTCGTCCAACCAGAGACAGTTTAGTACCATGGCTCTGGAATTGCTGGATGAGACATCCGAGCTGCTTCAAAAAGCGGCTCATTTGAAGTTCGTCAATCACGCTTTCATCGTATCGTGCTGTAAGGAGAGCAGCGTCGTCAGACATGTGACACTGGAGTAAAAGCGCGCGGTTGGTGAAGGGCGCAAAATGATCCGCTTCTTGGGCAGTTCGATGAAGCCCAAGACTAGGCTCCTGTGGTGGTTTATCCCCAGTAGTGACGAGCAGAATGGTCTGGAACCCGCAAGCGGCAGCCCCATCCTCTCCTGAGCGGCTGATATTGCATAAACCTGCTTGGCCAAAATTGTGCAAGGCATTGTCGTAAGCAGTGACCGCTTCCATAACATCCGACACTGACCGATCAGGGGCGCAGGAAACACGCATGGGTACAAGTGTTCGTATCGGACCATCAGCCTGTTCTTGGGATCGCTCGGTAATAACACCAAAGAGTGCCTCCGATGCGAGCGTCGACCGAGCCGAGAGCACCGCGAGGGCTGCTCGGCAGACAGCCGTGCCGGACCACGTGCGCTGCGTCTGCGCCGGACCCGGAAGTGCAATACGATGCTCTGACTGCATATCTGGGCGGGGTGTATCGACGTGAGATGGCAGAGTTGGGAATGCAGAGGCATCCAAATGGTCAAATTGTCGCTGCCAAAAGCGACTTGCGTCCTCGACCTGAGATTCCCCTGTGATTCCGATATGGTTGAGATATTGAGCTTTCCCGCCATCGTATACCGTCTGCACTCGTCGTAGGGTGCGCTCGCGCAGGACCCTGTCGACCAGGGCATGGTGGAAAGTCCAGATGAGCAGTCTCTGCTCGCCCTCACCCTCAAGGACAGTATATCGATTACAGCGGGGCCCGGGCATGGCGGCGCCAGCCTCGTCTTGTATTATGGACTCCGTTACATCGAATGACGTTAAGCGGGCCCACGCAAAGAACCTCTGGGCCAGGACAACCTGGAAGGACTCCCCGGATTTCGACGTGAATATAAAGGTCCTCAAGGCCGTGGTCTGACGCACAATTTCTCTCCAGGCCGCTGCCACGCGTCCGAGGTCAACATCCTCCGGAATCTCATAAACGACATGGCCGAGAGCTCGCCGCCCATCGTCGGCAGCGCAGTCCAATACATCCTGTTGGGACGGGGTACATGGTAGGATGTTCTCGATCGAGTCCCGTTGTATGCCAAAACGTCGGGACACCTGCTTGTAGAGACTATCACGATCCTCGCCAGAATGTTTAGACAACAATGATGCTGGAGTCACCGCCATTTCTTTCACTGATGCTGTCGTGATGGCCTTGGAAATTAGAAATTATGTACATGTGCTTGGGTATCATGAGTTGTTTGATCGAATCATATTCACCTCTGAAGATTACTATCGCGACTATTTACATCAAGCTCACCGTTACCGTCCCTTACACACTGCTTGCCAGATCCTTCAGCTTGACGGGGAAAAGCGCGATCCTGGATATTACTGTACGCTCTGCCTCGTATAATCACTTTGTTTTGTTTTTTTATGGAATGACTCTCCCATAGACTCCTCTAGGCAGTGATGTCTATATTTACCAATTTTGAGTCCTTTGATGTGCTAATACGGAGTTATCATTGCTACTGATTAACGCCGATACCCCTATTAACGCCGATCATGGTTCGCACACTTCGGGGATCCTCGAGAAACATGCCTGCCGGACCTATTAACGCCGATGCCAAGTCGGTTCCTGTAAGCCCAAAAACAATAACCCAGTTGTCATGGGTTAGTAATGAACTCAAGGGCAGAGCCAACGTGTAGGGATGTAGTAGTGCTGCTTCAATTCCCAGTCTCGCCAGTTGAGTCTATCAAAACAGCATGAGACGCGGAGCTCACGGAAGACTACCGTATAATTAGTTTCGCTATTTTAAAACGTCGTCGCCCTACCTTCCTAACCTTAAGGCTCTAAACCCGACACGGAACTAATGGACGCGCATCAGAGCCAATCAAGGCCCTTTCTTATCGCTTAGCCGAAATGTAACAGTAGCACCTAGGCTGTCAGCATCGGGCAATCGTATATAGCTTTAAGCCGTAGAACTAACAATATAAGCGGATCTTTATAAAAGAGCTTAGATTAACGTCGTGTCATGGGAGCAGCCCCGTTTACCCCTAGCACGAGGACCTGGCAAAATATCCAGCAGTATCCCGTTCTGGGATATCCATGTCTTCCATACGCATATATGCTTCCGAGTGGTATACATCCCATATATCACGCCAGCACATGGCACGTCGGGATAGCTAGTTATTGAGCCTAGTATATATTTGTTCGTAACGTTGAATGCAAAGCATCAAACTTCTCCACTATTCGCCAAAAAAAAAAAAAATTAAAAAAATTAAAGAAATTAAAAAAAAAAAAAAAAAATTACGTGACTATATTACCCCATATATATAAAGTTCCCAAAAAGGTTTAAAGCTTAAAAAAGGTAAGGCGCAAAGGTTTCAAAATATCGAAACTATATAGTTTATATTAACAAGCCTTTAAGTAGTTAGCCGCTATTTAAAAAAAAATGTAGCTAATAAAAGGTAAATACTTAGTTTATTAAGCAAGTGGTATAATTTTTTTTAAAAAAAAAGCGATATAATAATAAGACTAGACACGTAGTGATAAAAAAAAATGGTATAAGCAAATGCAGTGCCTATAAACAAAAAATTAACTTATGCTTGATAAAATCAAATAAGTTAAGAGCTTAAAGTCGATTTAGATAAATAGCTGCTATAAAGCAACAATATAGAAGGTTCATTGCCAGGCCTAGAACACATTCCTTGGTCTTACATATATACCAAATAGGTGCAGCCACAATACTAGTCGTGATAGGCGGAGTCATGATTACTGTTTAATTATTATGGAATTTAGTGTTGAAATGGCTTAGTACGATATCGTACGTCTCATACGCGTGACAGAATACAAGTCTGTTGTATTATGTCTATTGCGTATATCTATCTAAAGGAGAGGAAGAAGAGTATCGTACGTAGTAGAGTTCTCCTTTAAGGAGGACTCTGCTTGGCGTACGATCTAGCAGATAAGGAAAATTATGTACACACGTGATGATAGCTTCATGACAGGGGTTGTACGAGGCTGGTGTTGCAACCAATTGCTAATGGTTCCGACATTTAGTGTTAAATATTATTACTACGACACTGAAGATATAAAATTTACAAAAACAACTTATGATATTATTTATATAAGATATATAAATACGCCTCTTGTATAAAATCTATAAAACCTTTAGCATAGCAAGGTAAAAGACAACGTATTATATATTAGCGTATTTATAAATTATATACAATAGCTAACTAATTATTAATAATATTACTAAATTTTTAAAAATACTAATTTAAATTACTTTGTTTACAAGTTAATTTCTCTAGCTTATACTATTATATATTAAAAGTAAACGACGTATTAAAAAAGAAATCTAATATTTTAACCTACTTAAAGCTATTTTATTACCGTTTTTTACTAGCTTTAAATTTTATAAAAATATTTAACTGTAACTATTAAACAAAATTAGCACAGTATATATATAAATTATAACGGGTTATTATAAAAAACGGTCTAGTTATCGAGTTTATTAAAGTTTATATTAATTTACTCTTTTAATAAACGGATATAAATAAGCTATAGCTTATATAATAATAAAGTGTAGTTTAATAAATCTTCACGAGTTTAATTAAAAATTTTATATAAAAAAAGGACTGCTTATTTTAAACAAACTATTTACCACTGGTTATATACTTATAAATATCGCGACTAGTTTGTAAAACTTGCCTTACGTAAAGCTAATATAATATGTAAGTAAGGTAGCAACCTAGGATTAAACTTAGTCCTTTTATAACCTACTAAAATAAGCTATAAATT
This sequence comes from Xylariaceae sp. FL1651, assembly GCA_025201745.1. Taxonomy (NCBI): domain Eukaryota; kingdom Fungi; phylum Ascomycota; class Sordariomycetes; order Xylariales; family Xylariaceae; species Xylariaceae sp. FL1651. The sequence goes on along the minus strand of MU624259.1, from coordinate 464,069 downwards.
ATTAAAAGCGTAAGGACCCCCTTACCTAACATTTATATATATAATATAACGCCATTAAACAGCTGTGTACTCAAATTTAAAAGTACTATAGTTATTACAAAAGCGAAGTATTGGTTTTAGTTGCAAACTAAAACACACCAAGCTGATTTAAATCAAAGGCTTCCGAAGAACTACTGTATAAATTAATGTTTAATATCTATTTTAACAAGTATCAACAGTACCAAAGCAACAGAAAAGCAGCTTAATCTAACAATTTAAAAAACCTAAATATAGTAATCATCGTTGTTATTCCATTACGTGTATAAATAAATATACACAGGCTTAGCGATTTTATAAAAATAGACTTCAGTTCTATTCACTTATTTTAAACGTGATACAGTGTGATAAGGGGGTCCGTAAGACCCATATGTCATATGTAGATTAGATACGTTGATTAGATAAGGGAAGACTAGAATATCCCACATATCCCGCAGGGATGTGTGGATATTCCCAGTCTTCCCCATCGAAATACAGAATACACTTCACTACCCTAAGGTCTTCTTTACCAAAACGGCTTGTAAATATAAAAGAAATTTTAGCATACATATTTACAAAAGCTAAATATTAAAATCTAAATATAAAATACGACCTTTTTAAATCTATGTTAAAATAGATTTATAGTAAAAATTTAATTTTCTTACCTGCCTTATGTAAAGCTTAACATTATAAAATACGAAAGCTCTTTATTTATCTTTATCGACAAAAACTGCTTTACCGGATTAAGTTATACTTTTTCCTTTTTATTCCTTTTTTTAATACTATATTATCCAGAGTTTTAAGACTAACTTTGTTTAAATGTTTTATGCAATTGTTATATATTGTATTAAAATAACGTTTTAACTTTAATATTTTATTTTTTACGGCTTTACATTTCGTATTAAAAGTAATTTTTTTATTTAAACATTATTTACACAACTGTGAAATTTTTATTATACTATAACTATAAAGTCATTTATACTACAAAACTTAGCAACTATATTAGCTATATACTTTTTTTACGCTAAATAAAAATAATTAGCTTTTGTAAAATTTGTAAATAACTATAAAAGAAAAGCGTTTTGCAATAAAAATATATATCGATGTTTAAAATAAAAACGTATAATGAAAGTATTAGTAAAAAAATTAAACTTACGGTAAAAACTTTATGTTATAAACCAATAGTGAGGGACACGGCTAAGAAGGACGGCTATGAGGGGAAGCTACTGTGGAGAGAAAAAACGTGGCAAGAAATAGTTACGTAATTAAGGCAGAGAGCTTTAATAGCTTTATAAAATAAATAGAGCAGAAAGCTTTAACAGTTTTATATAGCAAATAGAGCAAAAAGCTTTAATAGCTTTGTAAAGCAAATAAAGCAAAGAAAAAAACAGTAATAAAAAAATAAATATATATAAAAAAGATTTTTTATATAATTAAGTATTTATTTAGCATTGTTTAATTTATGTTTATAGTTAGCTTTTAAAAATTATAAAAAGAAATTTTTTTTATAAAGTTTAACGTTTATATTAATATTATTGCTTTTAATATTTTTTAATTATATTTTAAATATAAACTATAAAAATATTTACGTAAATGAGTTTTACGAATTTTTATTTCTGTAATATTACGGCAAAATATTTTAATATTAATGATTTAAATACGTTTTATAATATTTTAAACAGTTTTGTTTAAAATAATATTAAATTATATTAACGGAAAAATTGTAAAAAAATAAAAAGTTGTGAAAAGTTGTAAAACTTTTTATATTATTTAAGAACATTTTTAATTAATTTACAAAAATTAAAAAAAAAAAAAGACGACTTTTAAGTTATTAAAAATAATAAAAACTAATAATTATTAAAATAAAACTTAAAAATTGCTAAACTATGTAAGTTTAACGGAATTTTTAATAAGTTTTAAAAATTTTTAGCTTAAATTTAAATTTATTAATGTTATTACGATAATATATTTAAAAATAATAAAAAGCAAATTTTTTGCGCTATATTTTTATAAAAAAAAAAGCTTCAATTTAGTTCGAATTATATTTATTTAAACCTATTACCGAAAATCAAAATAAAGAGTTTAAACATATTAAAAAGATTTCTTTAAATAAATATTTTTTTAAAAGCAAGTTTAAAAACTTATTTTTTAACTTAAAAAAACGATAAGCTTAAAACGAACTGTAAAAATTGCAATAAAAATATTTGCTTCAAATTATGTAATAAAGTTTTAAAAGATTTTCGCTATATTTAATATTAACAATTAAGTTAAAATTATAATGTTTTATAATAAATTAAAAAATAAAGCCTAAAATAAAATTATTAAACTATTATAACTTAATACATTTATAAAATATATTTTTATAATTATTTAAATTAATGTTTAATTTTATAAACGATAAAAAAAACAAACTTTTTACAATAAAAATGGTTAAAAAAAATATCAGCATAAAATTAACGACTATAAAAGGCGATAATAATTTACAGTATATAAAATTTATATAAAATTTAGAAAAATCGACGCTATTTAAAAAAGACGGAAAAAGTAAAAGAAAAAAAAAAAGTATTATTAAATGTTATAATTGCGATAAGTTAAAATATATTGTAAAAAACTGCGAGAAAAAGCTACGTAAAAATTTTTATATACTAAAAGCTTAAACATTTAAAGTTAAAAAAAAAAAAAGGACAAATTAATATAATAAAAATAATTTACGATAATAGCGAAAATAGTAATAATAACGTTTTAAAAAAATAAGTACGATTAATAAAAAATAAGCATAAAAGTTTATAAATTTTGTTTTTAAAATATTTATAAAACTGAAACATAGATTTAAAAGTTTTCAATTAAAAATAAAATATATATTTAAACTTTTTAAAAAAATATATTTTTGTTTATTTTAAAATTACCGTTAAAACTTTAATTTAACGTATTAAATTAAAAATACTAAATGTTAACGTTATAATTAAATAACGACAAATATAAAAATAAAAGCTAAAAATAAAATATTTATATTTAAAGTTTATAAAGAAAAATAGCTAAAAAAATTAGTTAAAAAAGAAAAATATTTTAAAAACAACGCTAACTATATTTATAAAACTTGCGATTATTAAATATGCAAAACAGTTATTAAAAATATAGTTAATCGTAATATTTATAAAAAAAAAAAATTAAATATTAATTAAAAAATGGCATTTTAAAAGCAAAAAAAAAAAAAAAAAAAAAAAAAAAAAAAAATTAGAAAATATAATAAAAAGAACACTACAATAAAAAATTGATTTAAAAAATAAATTATAGTTTTCTAAATATTAAAAAATCGGAAAAATTAAAATAAAAGAAAAGATTAATATAAAATTATTATATTAAAACTAAAATATAGCAAAATATATTATATTTAGCTATTTATACGATAATATTATATATAAAAACGATAATAAAAATTAATATTTAAATATAAAAAATAGAAAAAAATTTTATAAGCAAATTATATTATATATAAATGCAAACAATATTTGCTAAAAAAACTGAAAAATAATTTTTTTTTTTTAAGAACTTAGCTAAACAAAAATATAATACTTTTATATAAAATAAAATAAAAATGGCAAATTAATTATTATACGTTAAACATTTGTTAAATACGTAGTTTTAAACCCGAATTTTAAATAATTAAAAAAAAAAGCAAAAGAAATTAACATTTAAATATATATATATATTTAATCAAAAAGCTAAATATACGCAATATATAAATTTTTTAAATATAAGAGAAAAAACAAAAAAATACATAACGTTTAATTTTTATTTAAATTAACGAAAAAATAATATTATTATTAAAAAACAAAAAACGATGAAAAGCAATTATAAAACAAAATTAACAATTAGTTTAAAAAGTTTTTAAATTTTTGTTTTAAATAAAGATAAAGTATAAAATATTATTGTTTAAAATAAATATATTTTATAAAAACAAAAAAAAGCTGAAAGCTTTTACTAATATAAACGTTTATATAAATATTATTTTTTTTTAAATATAGTTAATAATTTAAATATTAACTAGAAAATAAAACCGTATTTATTTACAATTTTTAATAAAAAAAATAAATTATAACAGAAAACAAGCTGTTTAAAAATTGCAAAACTTTTATTAATAATTTAAAGTTATTTAAAACGTTTTAAGCACGATATTGTAAAAATAGCTTATTACGATATAATTTTAAAATTATTTTAGTTACGAAAAAATAACTTTTAAATAAATTAAAAAATCGTCTGTTCTTTATAAAATATTTTTTCGATATAAATTAAACTAAAAATAGGTTTAGTTTTTAACACGTTTTATACAAAAACGGTGCGTAAATTTAAGCAGTTAAATAAAATAGTATATTTAATTTTATAGTACATTATAAAAAAACTTAAAGTAAAGATTTTAAATAAATATAAAAAGCTCGAAAATTTATTTAATAAAAAAAAACAATATATTAATAAAACTATTAAAATAACGCATCTCGCACTTAAATAGGCCACCTTATTAAATATGCCACTTTCTAGACCTTCGTACATATATTCGCAAATAATTTAACAACAATATATTTGATTAATTTAAACTAGTTAAATTTTTATTCGCTAAATCTGTTTATATTATTCCGACAAATTTGCGCATTATAGCTACGTTTGCTGCAAGTTTTATAACACTTGACGCGAGTTTTTTTTTTTTTTTTTCGTATAATAAACAAACCGACGAACGAGCCGATAAACCTATAAACCTATATAACTACGTCTTTCGAAGCCCGTAAATTTTTTTCCTTTTATATAATAAATAATTATTCGTTTTATAATCGCGTTTATTTTTTTATTGGTTCGTTTGTCGGCTCGTTTATCGGGTTGTTCGTCGGTTTGTTCGTTGTATGAAAAAAAAAAAGACTCGCGTCGGGTGCTATAAAACTTGCAGTAAACGTAACTATAATATATAAACTTGTCAGAATAATATAAACAAGTTTAGCGAATAAAAATTTAACTAGTTTAAATTAATAGGATATATTGTTATTAAATTATTTACAAATATACGTATAAAAGCCTAGAAAATGTCCCATTTAATTAGGTGTCTTATCTAAGTTAAAGATGTGTTATAATATATAAAACTATATACTATTTATAAAAAAACATTTAAAAATATTTAAATTTTATCGAATAAAAAAAACTAACTATTAAAATTAGAAAAGTTTTTAAAAAAGTATATATTAAAAAATTTATTAAACATTTATAATTATTAGCAGCTTATTTAATTTTATAAATATTAAAAAAGCTAAAAAAAAAACGGAAAACTATAATAAAAAATATATGTTAATTACCGATATTAAAATTTTATTGTTATTTAAAATAAAAAACTTTTATTAAAAATAAATAATTTATAAAATCGTTTTACTAAAGCATAATAAATAAAAATTATAAATATATTTAATATATATAATTAAATACGCATTAAAAAAAAACGAATAAAAAATCGCATTTATTACTTTTTATAACCTATACAAATTTTTAGTTATATATTTTAGTTTAATAAATATATTAGCAATACTTTAAGCTATAATTATAAATATTGTACGAAAATATATAAATAAATTTGTTATTATTTATTTTAATAGTATTTTAGTTTATTTATAAATATTTAAAAAGAAATATAGAAAATACGTACGAAAAGTATTAAAAACTTTATAAAAAGTTAATTTAAAAATATATTTAAAAAAAGCATGTTTTATAAACAAAAAGTAAACTTTTTAAAATTTATAATTATTTTAAAAAAAGTACAAATTTAAAAATTTAAACTAGCAGTAATAAAAAAATAGCTTACATTAAAAAATGTTAAAAACGTATAATTATTTGTAAAATTTATAAAGTATAGGGCTTTTTTTACGGATTTAGCTAAAGAAAATAAACTTTTTTAATAAATAAAAAAAGAATAACAAGCCTTTAATATTTTTAAAAACCGAATTTCAAACAATTTAATATTAAAACTGCTGGATTTAAATTAAAAATACGAAAGAAAAGTCGATGTTAACGATTACGCTATAAAAGGATTATTAATTTAACGAAACGAAAATAATAAACTATATTCAGTGGCAATATTTTCGAAAAAACTTTTAAACCCGGAATTTAATTATTAAATCTATAATAAAAAATTATAGCGATAATAAAAGCCTTTAAAAAAATATTATTTAAGTAACATTATTATATTTATAAAAGTTTATCTAAATTATAAAAATTTCATAATTTTTATACTTATTAAAATATTAAATAAAAATAAAATAAATAAGCAGAATTTCTATTATAACTTAATTTTAAAATTATTTACGTTAAAAGTAAAAAAAAAAAAAAAAAACAAAGCAGATATTTTTAGCCAAAAAATCAATTTTAAACAAAAAGTACTATTAAAAAGTAAAATATTATTATATATAAATTTAAATAAAAGCTTATTTATTAGTTTTATAAATATTAACTATTGATTATAAAATAAACCAGTTAAAATAATAAAACGAAAAATAGGGAAATACGATTAAAAACTAGTATAATAATTAATTGTACGTATTAAAATAGCTATAAGTAATTGGTTAAAAATATATAAATATTTATTTTTAAGATATTAAATTTTTTTAAAAACTTCAAATCGATTACGACAAAACTATAACTTTTTAAAAGCAAAAAAAGTGATATAAAATATATTATTAAAATATAACTTACGTAAAAAAGTAAAAATACTAAAATATAAGGTATATAAAAACTTATAGCTTATTAAAATATTAAGTAAAGTATAAAAAATAATATTATTTAATTTTATTGTTAAATTATTTAAGTTTAAAAAATTAATAATAAAAGTAAAATACGACTTTATTTAATAATTATAAATAAATTTACAAAGTATAAATATTTTATATTATATAAGAAAACGAGCTTAGCGTAAAACTTAAAATATATTTTAATAAAGCATATTTTTAATAAATATAAAATATTAAAAAAATAATTACCAATAAAAGTCGAATAACAGCTTTTAAATTTAAGCAGTTATTTATTAAAACGTTAAAAATTAAATATAAAATGTTAATTGTATATTATTTATAAATAAAAAGATAAATAAAACAATTAAACTAAATACTAAAATAATATTTACAATGCTATATTAATTAAAACTAAAAAAGTTAAATCGAATTATTATTAAAAGTAAAATTAATATATAATAGTTTAAATAACGAAAATATAAAAATATTATTATTTAAAGTGAATTATAGCTATAATATAAATATAGTATAACTATTTATAAAAAAAGATATTACTGCGCTTGAAATAAAAATTAAAATAAAAAACTGTTAAAACTATAGAAATATTTGCAAAAAAAAAACTAATGTTTTTTTTAAAAAAAAAAAAAAAAAACAAAAAAAGTATTACAATAATAAAAAGTTATTAAAGCCAATTTTAAAAAAATAAAATAAAATCTATTTTTTAAAACAAAATATTAAAACTAAAAAAAGCAGCGAAAAGTTAAATTTTAAAAACGTTAAACTATTTAAAATTAAAAAAGTCATTTTACTAGTAAATTATAAATTAAGATTCTTAAAAAATGCACGAATTAGTTTAATTCGATATATTTTAGTTTTCAAATTAATATATTTTAACGTTATATTTAAAACGTTATTAAAAATTAAAAAAGAAAAAAACATTTACAAAGCAAATAAAATCTTAAATTTATAATAAAATAAACAAAATTAATGACTAAAATATTTAGCTTAATAAAAAAAAATATATTTACGAAAATAATATATAAAAATTAAAAAAATATTTAAGCAATATATTTATTATAGTTAACGATTTTTACCGACAACATTTTAGCCGACCGAAATTAAAAGCAAAAAGTCGATTATGGAAAAGTTAAAGTCGTTTTAATAAAAAAAAAAAGGCTTAATAAAACGATATTTATTTGCTTTTTTTTTTTTTTAAACGTTTTTGCTTTTTAAGCTTTTTTATATTTTAAAAATCTTGTTAAGCTATTTTTATTTTTTTATTACAAAAAAACTTCGCTAAACGATTTAAACAATTTAAGCGCGATAATAGTTTTTAAACTTTTTTATTTGTTTTTATTAATTTGTTTAAAGCTTTTTGTTTCCGTTAAAAAAACGCTAATGTTCAGAGATTATATTAATAAAAAAATTAATAAAAACGTAATTTTTATTATAAAACTTAAAATTAGCATTATTATAGTTTTTATAATGACTGTGATGGCTGTTGTCCTATTTGCAGCTGTTAAACAGATTGACCAGCCGTTAGGCTATAGTTCATTATCCTAGTGAATGGTAGGACAATTACCTGGTGAATGGAATACCTAAGGTATCTATGTACCCCACTAATCCCTGCCTATATATTTCTATACTGCAGCTGTTAAATAAGTATTTCCTTTTCTTTCTTATTTTAGTTATTTCGTAAAAAATATACGGTAAATTTAGTTTAAAAACTAACTGCTAACTTTTAAGCCGTAATAATAATTAAAATTAATTTTATTCGTTTAAAAAAATATTAATTTTTATTTAAAAAAACTAAATTAAATTAAACCAAACAATAACGAGCGATATTATCAAAACAAATAACGTAATTAACGCTAAACGTTAAGTCCATTTTTAGTTAAAAGATTTAAGTAAAATAAAGAGCGTTAAACTAAATTATAATAATATTATATGCTATAAGTTTTTTAATTTAGCTTAATTATAAGCAAATTAAATCAAAATTATAAACTATACAACGACGTTATTAATATAAAAAACGTAAATTAAAGTATTATCGAATATTTTTAATAATACGTTTATATGGGTTAAAAGTATAAAAATATTTAATATAACGTAGATTTTTACGATATTTTTAAGTTTAAAGTAGTTATTTATTTAAAAATAATCGCAACCCGATACAAAAAAAATTTGCCAAATTATATTATTTATTTATACCGTTTATTTTAAACGGTAGAAAAGTATAAAAATTATAAAAAAAAACGATTAATAAAATTTAATTTGTTAAATAAACTACGAAATATTAAAAAATTATGTATTAAAAATTTAAATTAAAAAGTTTTTTATTACATATTTATAAAAACATAATTTAAAATATATATTAAAACGTATAAATTATTTAAAAAAAATTATAATATAATATATAATTATATTAAACTTTTTAGCGTTAAAATTTGAAAATTAACTAATAAAAATAGCGATTTAAAAAGCAAAATTTAAAAGCTAATCGTAAAAGTTTAAAAATTAACTAATAAAAATTTATTAGTAAAAAAAAAACGTATAAAAAATAAAAAATAATATTAATAAAGCTTAAAAAGCTTAAATTAAATAATGCGATAAAAAAATCGGAAAGCTAAAAACGAATAAAACAAATATTAATAACGATTAAATTAATTAGTTAAAAAAACGCGAAAAAAAAGTCGTAGCGTTAAAAAATAAAATTATTAATATATTAAAAAACGATTAACTGAAAATAATACGTAAAGCTATTTTAAACTTAAATTATATTAAAAATAATTTTTATTGCTTAACTAAAATTTTAAACTTGTTTATTTTTATTAACGAAAAGTTTACTAAAAATAAAGTAAATATAAAATTTAACTATTAAATTATATTATTTAAAAAAAATTTAAAAATAACGCCGATTATTATGTTATAAAAAAATAAAAAAATTAATTATATTATTAAAAAGTCGGTAATAAAGCGGTTAAAAAATTTAATACCGTTTTTAAATAATAAAAACGGCGAACTTTTTTTTAAAATAGTTTAAAAAGTAATTATTTATTTAAACAAATAATACCGTAATTTTAATATATATAAAAAAACGCGTAAAGTATTTAAAAATTTAAAAATAAAATTAATCGACATTTTTATTACGTTTTATATAAAATTTATAAAGTTAATTAGCAAAATATATATTTTAGCAAAAAATTATAAATGAAAAATGTAAAACCGTTTATTTATTTGATTTAATAAAATTTATATTAATAAATGTTACGACAAATTAATAAACTTTTCAGACTTTTGCGATTATATCGGCTGTTATAATTATTAATAGCGTAAAAATTATGTTACAAAATAAAAATTATATAAAAAAAAAGCGAAAAATAATAAATTATTTATTAAACTAGTTAACGGTAATAATAACGACGGCAGTGTTAAACCGAATAATTTTACTATTAAAAATGCTACGTTTTTTAAGCACTATAAAATTTTATTAGTAAAAATTTTGGCAAATAAAAAAAAATTATATATAAAACTAATGTTTAAATAAACTAAACAATTTATTTTATTAAAATAATGTTTTATTTATTATAAACGAAAATATTAAAACTTTATATATTTATATAACGTAAAATATACAGGTTTATTTAAAGTTTATTTTAATAATATTATAATTTACGCGTTAAATATTAACTAGTTTTTAGTAATAAGTAATTGTTTAAATTAAACAAAATCGGCAAAAAACTATATTTAAAATTATTAAACTTTTATTTTAAATTAACGGATCTCTTATTTAAATGGGCCATTTTCCAAACCTTTATACGTATATTCGCAAATAATTTAACAATAATATATTTGATTAATTTAAACTAGTTTAAATTTTTATTCTTTAGACCTGTTTATACTATTCCGACAAGTTTGCGCATTATAGTTATGTTTGCTGTAAGTTTTATAGCACTCGACGCGAGTTTTTTTTCTTCTCGTACAATGAACGAACCAACGAACGAACCGATAATAAAATAAACGCGATTATAAAACGAATAATTGTTTATTATATAAAAAGCAAAAAATTTACGAGCTTCGAAAGACGTAGTTATATATGTTTGTAGGTTTGTCGGCTTGTTTGTCGGTTTGTTTATCGTATAAAAAAGAAAAAAACTCGCGTCGGGACTCGCGTTAGGACTCGCGTTAAAACTTGCGTCGGGTGCTATAAAACTTATAGCAAACGTAGTTATAATGCGTAAATTTGTCGAAATAGTATAAACAGGTCTAGCGAATAAGAATTTAATTAATTTGGATTAATTGTTTATATTTTCGGTTCGTTCGTCAGGTTATTTATCGGTTCGTTCGTCGGTTTGTTCGTCGTACAAAAAGGAAAAGGACTCGCGTCGGGTGCTATAGGATTTGTAGCAAACGTAGCTATAATGCGCAAACTTGTCGGAATAGTATAAACAGCTCTAGCAAATAAGAATTTAATTAATTCGAATTAATTGTTTATATTTTCGGTTCGTTCGTTAGGTTATTCGTTAGTTCGTTCGTCGTACGAAAAGAAAAAAGAATCGCGTTAAGTGCCATAAAACTTGCAGCAAACGTAATTATAATGCGCGAACTTATCGGAATAGTATAAACAGGTTTAGCGAATAAGAATTTAACTAGTTTAAATTAATCGGATATGTTGTTGTTAAATTATTTGCGAATGTACGTACAAAGGTCTGGAAAGTGGCCCATTTAGTTAGGTGGCCCATTTAAGTAAAAGATGCGTTATTCAAAAAAAAGTATAAATAAACTTATTATTAATATTATAATAAAACTTTAACAGCGTATATTTTAAACCGATTTTATTTTTTATTTATAAATAGCTATTTAAATTTCGATTGTTTAGTTTAAATAATGTATTAATTTAAATAAACATTAAACCGTATAAAAAAATGCGATTTTTAAAAAAAATATTTGCGTAAAATACTAAATTAGCTATATATTTTGCAGCTATACCGGCTAAACGATATTATAATATATAATATTAATTTATAAAATTTAATATTAAAAGCGAGGTTTATTTTAAACTATATTATAAATACTATTTGCTTAGCAAGCTATTTAAAAATTTTTTAATAACGTATAAGCTGTTAAAAAATTAAGTTTAAAATAAAAAAATTAGCTTACGAATTAAATTTACCCGAAATATTTAATATTTATTCCGTTATTTTAATAATATATTTATCATTTATTTAAAAAAAAAAAAAATCTTTTTTATTGTAAAATACTAACTTTAAGCTTTATTAAAAACCATTAAAGCGACTTTAAAAAAAAGGATAAAAATTTTTATAAAATCGAAGTTATTTTTAATTATCGGTTTAATTAAACGAAATTAAAATACGATAATTTAATTAAATAAAAAAAATACGGCTACGAAAATAACTAGTAAAAGTATAAATAGCAATTACGTTATTTAAAAGCTTTGCTAAATTAATATTAGATTAAAAAAAAAGCTATTTATAGCAAAAATAGGTAAACTTAAAGTAATTAAAGTAATTAATTAATTTAAAAAAAGTCGGGGAAAGTTTAAAAAAGTATAATTTAGCTAGAAAACTATATTAAAAATAAAATTTCTTAAATAAACTTCTTAAAAGCAACAGCAAGCTTTTCGTGCGCCCAGCATTTAATATAGTATAATAAAAAACGTCCGATAAGACTTATGTATTATATGTAAATTAAATATGTTAATTAAATAAAAAAAACCAAAATATCTTACACATTTCGCAAGGATATGTAAATATTCCCAGTTTTTCTTATTGCAATACAGAATATACTATACTACCCTAAGGTTTTTTATACCATAAATATACGCGGTTGTAAAACCGCAAATACCGTAGCTACTTTTGCAGGTTACTAAAGCCGTATTATAACATTAAGTTCTGCTTTTATTATTTTTTACACTAAGATAATATGCCCATTTTATGCTTTAAATATTTATTTTGTCCTAAAATCGTCACCAATCCAAATAGTCAGATTAAACTTTTGCTATTTTCTACTTATTGCTATAAAAGCAGGCACTAAAAAAAAGCAACTATAAAACGCAAGGATCTGGGTACCTTAGCTATCTATCACCATATCGGGCTTGATTCTTTTTATCGTCTCCACGTTCGCTCCTGCATACCGTTGCGTGATAACGCCATCGACGAGGCGTTCGACGGCGCCATTACAGAGGCGCTCGAAAACACAGAAAACAGTCATGGCAATGACGCTGAATTGTGCGGCGCGTGTCCGTATTGTCCTACAGACTTCGCTATACGAGCGATAGTCGGACACGTCGAAATTTATGCCTGGCAAAATATGGGTATAGAAATTTCGACGGAAGATTTGCGTTAAAAGGCTCCCGATTATAAAAACGCCCTAATTCTACATCATCCCGGAAATATTCAAAAGCTTTTCAAAGCCGAATAAAATACTAATTCATAACGGCCAAGCAGGTAGCAAATTTTCAACTAAATAAAAAAACATAAAAAAACATCTAATCGATTATTAATTTAAATACTTATAAACAACTTTAAACATTATTTTAACTATAAAGCTAAAATATAATCTTTTCGTAATATAATATTTTATTAATAGCTTAATTAACTTTAAAACGTTATTATTAATATTTATAACGCTGATTAAAAATCCTATCCACTAGTTTTTTATTTTAAAATAAAGTTAAAAAAGCTGCTTAAAAACTAGAACATTAAAATATTTTAAGTTAAGTATTAAAAATATAAAATCTAAAATATTAAAAGTAAAATATTAGTTTAACGTTATAAATAATTATAATTATTACTATTTATATAAAATATTAATTAATATGCAATTAAATAACGAAAAAATATAATATATTTATTAGCTATTTTCCGTTTAATTAAATACGGCAATAATTGCTGTTTATTTACTGTTTAACAACAATAACTAATAGCGCTTATCGCACTATTATTTTAATTATTATTTAATAAATTGCTTTTTTAAAATACTTTTGCTTTATAGCGTTTTTTTAACTTTAAAATTTATTTTAAAAAATAATAAAATAAATATTATAATTATAAATACACTAAAATTTTAAAATCTTTTACTAAGCACTTTAAATTAATAATTAAATCTTTTTTAAGTTAAGGAGCACTTATTAAAAGCGATGAATAAGTTAACTATCCTTAACCTTTAGCGCATAATATTATTAGTTAAGTTAACATAAGTTTGCAAAAACAACCTTGTCTTTTTACAATAGCCAACTGCTAAACTTTTATTTTACTACTATATAGTGCTAAGGCCGGACTATAGTTATAACTACGTATGCGTATTTAATTATGTCGTAACTTTATATAAAAATTTTAAGTAAACTTGCTAACAAGCTAAGCATCTAGCTCGTAAATACCGCTTTAAAAAGAAATAAAAGCATTATAATTTACATAGTTGCGCTTAAAAAGCTATATTAATGAATATATTTTAAGTGTACCTACTAATTTTAATTATATTAAAACGCTATTGCGGCTAGTTAAAAGAGGCAGTTACCTACATTGTAGACAAAAACCCCCTTAACCCACTAAGTTAAGGTACTCTTTCTTTATAACAGACGCTCTTTCTATGATTTTAAGCCTTTAATAGTATTGCTTCCTTCCGCTTTTCAGTTGATCATCTGAGCATATTAAGAAATAGTTAGCTGGCTCTTATCTCTTCCTGTTTTTCTTCCGGGTTTGCATTCGCCATCGTAGGTAAGCAAGGACCACAGTTCACGGGCCATCGGTTCACGGGTGTCACGAGTAGCAGCCCTGTCAACCACTCGGCCAATAGACCAAAATATCCAGCAGTATCCCGTTTTGGGATACTCAGGGCTTCTGTACGTATATATGCTTCTGAATAGAATACGTCTCATAAACCACGCCAGCACATGACAAAAATCGCTAAATTAAAGTTTTAAGTAGAGTATTTTATAGCTAGACTAAAAATATTAAATAAGTTAAAACGTGTAAAATAAGGCTATTATTTAAAAAAAAAAAAAAAATTTAAAACTATAGCTAAAGTGTGCATAATATAATAAAAGCTAAAAATTAAAGATAACTATAAAGACAAGGCTAGCGATTACGATATGCTAAAAAAGCTAGAAATAATTATTTTAAAAGATTTAAAGGCTTTAAAAGCTAAATTATGCATTTTTATACATATTAGGCTAACAACTAGGTCAAAGCGATAGATATTAGCTATATAAATAGCTTTAACAACATGTGTGCCGTATGGTGGGATGGGGCCGGCCAGGTGGCCCGTGAACCGATGGCCCGTAAACTGTGGTCCTTGCTTACGACTACGACGATCTTGTTTTCTTTTGGGATATTTGATCCGATAAAGTCCTGGATTCGCCAATAATTTCTAACTTGCGGTTACCTTACAACTTCCGATTCAGAGCCGGTAGATGTTCGACACCTGCGTCGGGATTTTGAAAAATTCAAGAGCAGTGTTAACCAGCGTCTTGGAAAGATAACAGTGGCCGCCAGCGTCCCCCACCCCTCTCCAGCGTTCAATATTACTCGTACGGCGGCTTAAACCTCGAGGTTGGGGTGACGGAGAAAAAAATGCAACCCTTCTTATCCTGGGCCTGCCATGGCTCTGGGATGTGGAGGCAACCTTTAAGACCCGGGCCAGTTATCTGATCTTAGGTGACATAGCCTGTGAAAAACACGAGTAGAACTGCGCGGCGAAGCACTCAAACTCCATAACAGCATCGACTAGCGCTCGTTCCTGCTAACCCCAAAACTTATTAACTCCTTGCCCCGAGAATCGAAAAACTCGATAGCTTTAAATCAAAAAGATCAAAAAGCTCAAAAAGCTCAGAATACGTGTCAAAAACTAAACCGGAAAACTAAATCACCAGCTTCGACCTAGTCAAGTCGTTAAACTAACCCCGGGCTCGTCAGATGCTTTTTTAAAAAGCCCTACATTTTCAGAGAAACCTAATACACAGGATTTGACACGCACAGATCCATCTATACTAGCCACGAGTAGTGGGGAGCTCATGCACCCAGACTCACAGCCAAATCCCCAGCCAAACAAGCATACCGACTGCTGCAGAGCTATTCCACTACCTTGGACTCAGGCGAGCTGCTACTGGTGGGCGGGCTTGGGGCTCAGCAGTGCTCGTACTTCAACATGGTTTCTGAGCCTAGTAACTCTTCTAGAGTGAAGCTAACACGAGCACTCTGCTTTGCCTCCCGTAAAGGCTTAGCAAAGCATATCTCATCCGATCCGAGCAAGGTAATATTCTTATTTTGGTCTTATAGTTCTGTTTAAACCGAGTTGCAGTCGTTTTACTGACGGCATTTGTATAGACAGATGACGACTATATTTGCGAGCCTGTGTTGTACGATTTTCTCTATTGCATCCCTCGCCGAAAACAGCTACGGTACGCTAAAGTCAGTAAAAAAATCAGTAAAAAATTCCGTAACAATAATTACTCTCTAGCTTTAATTACAAAAAGTGCTAATTAAATATCTAACAGCAGCTATAAAGACGTTGTATAAATAGCTTATATTAAAAAGAAAATAAATAGAAATTTAGCACTGTAATAAACAAAGGAGTGCAGATAAACTTAGTATAAATAATAATACGCAAAAAAAGTTAATAAAACAAAAGTAATAAATTTAAAAAGCTTATTTAACTTTTTAATATTATTTTTTTAACGTTAATGTTTTAGTTTTTATAATAAAATATTTATTAATAACGATGTTTTTACCGGATTTTTTATTATATCCTAAGTGCTTAATGCTATTAAATAAAGCTTTAACTAATAACGCATTTTTTTTAAACGTATTAATAACGGTTTTTAAAATATTTTTAAAATATTTTTATTCGTTAAGCCTACCGGTATTTAATCTTACAGTACTAACTTTGAAGTTTTTAAATAAACGCTATATACAGTTAAGGTTTTTAATAAAGTAATATAATGTAAAACCTATTTTTAAAAATTAAAAATTAACTTTAATATAATTAGCTATATTATTAATGTTTTTTTCGTTATAAAAAAGCAATTATAGCAAATTTATATTTATATTATTAGCAAATTTTACGGCCTTTTTTCGGTATTAAAAAAAAGGCGCTAAAAGCGGCTTAAAAGTTTTTTTATACGCAATTTTTATACTAGCCAAAGCATTTACGATAATAGTTAGCTCGAAAAAGAATTTATTATTTAAATCAAAACGTTTATTACCGGTTAAAATTGTTTTGCTTTTTATTTTATATTTTCTATTTAATTAGTTATTTTATGAAATTTTTACAATATAATTAAAAGACTTATTATTATACTTTCGTTAAAGCTATATTTAATCTAAAGCTAGCCGGTTTTTTCGGCAAATAAACCAGTAAATTTATTATAAATACTACATTAAATATATATACGGTTTGTTATAATATATGCTTAATTTATATATTTAAATTTCAAAAATACAAATATTAAAGCGTTTACGTTAGCTGTATATTATAACTTTTATTTTCGACCATTTATTTAAATATAACCCCGCTAAAATTTAGTATTATTTATTTTAATACATTTATTTTAAGTTTATATCGTTAAAAATTAGAAAAAGCAATTTTTTAAGCTTAAAAATAAGCTTTTTAAACTATTTACGTAATATATTAAAAGAATTTTTTTTATTCGAGTTTGTATTTTGTTAGCTAATATTATTATCTTTTCGTAAACGTTAAATATATACTAAATTTATAAACGAAACTTTTTTTATTATAAAATATTTGTACAACACTTTATTTAATACTAATATATTGTTTAGCGTTATAAACAATATATTAAATATATTTTTTAAAAACTTAGCTTTTTTAGCTAAAAAAACTAGCGTCAAAGCTAAAAGCAGCGTTTTAAAAAACGGCTTAGCAATTATTATATAATAAGTTGTAAAAGCTGCTCTTGCTTTTTTAAAAATTATACTTTTATTTAAATAAAAGATATGCTATTTGTTTAATATAATAACTAATATAAAAAAGGGAAAAAGAAAGGGAAAAAAAAAGGCATAAAAGTAAAAAATAATAAATATAAAATAAACTTACGTAATGGGGAAATTTTACAGCATTAACGCAGCTATAACGTTAATAAGTTATTTAATCGTAAAGATTTTTTTTCTGGGCAAAGCTGCAAAATACGTAATGCTTTAAACACATTTAGCTTTCTTTGTAAACTAGCGCGTAAAACCCGTTACGTAATCGATTTTACTACAAGCTTTAACTAGCGGCTTTTTTTATTTTAAAAATAAAAATATACGTAATATTTTTTCTATTTTTCTAAATTAAAGCGTTTTATTTTGCAATTAATATAGACCGTGTAAATAGCGTATAAGTATAATAAGTTGCAAAAACGGCGCTTGTTATTTAAATAATAGCGTTTACGTTAGCGGCGCTTATATTAAAATATATTGCAAAAAGTTAGTTAATATCGGGATTTTTTAAACAAAAAGGGTTAAAATAAATTAAAGCGCATAAACGAAATGTTCTATATAAATAAAATAAAATATAATTCTTTATTAATTACGTCGAATTTATTTTTTGACTTTACTTTAATTTATTGCCCGTTAACGTAAATATTATTACAAAATAGTTTTAAGTTTTTTAATTTAAACTATACGGTTTTTAATTAGTTAAACTTAAAGCTATTTTAAAACTTATTTTGCTAAAATTTATATCGATTAATAACTATATATTATTTATAATAGTTCGATTTTAATAAAATTATGCGTGTTTTAAATTTATTACGACCGCTGTTTTAATTTTAAAACTATATAAAATAAAATAATATATAGTTTAGTTTTTTTTAGCATTAATTTTATATTTATTATGGTTATATTTATAGCTTGCTTTATTTTAAAGAATTTGCTTAAATAAGCTATTTTTTTGGTAAAAATATATATATTTAAATCATAGCTTTTAAAAACTTTACAAAATATTCACCGCTATATTTTCGCTTTTAGCTTTATATATATATAACATGCGATTAAAATAAGCTATAATAGTTATTTATATATAAATAATAAGTATATAATATGCTCCGTAATAGCCTTTAAAATTAAACGTTATAAATTTAATAATAAAAAGGTTTTTTTATATTAACTGCGATTTGTATAATAAGGTTTTATATAATGCCTTTCTTATAAGCTTCTGGCGAAATTATCAACTTAACTTGTTTTTTTTGCGTTTAGTTTATGTCAGGATTATTAGGAAAATCTTAACGCAAGTATAAAGCAACAAAAACTTAAGGCTTACAATATCTTTCTAATAAAGCAAAAAGGATAAATAATAAGTTGTCTGCCATCAACAGAAAGCAAATAGCCACAATAGCCAAAATATAATAAAATAATAAAAAAACTAATTATTTTCAATTTTAAATAATATTATTTATAATTTAATATACTAAATTAAAATACCTTGCTAGCCTTAAATTTTTAAAAGCCTTATTTAGCCAATATATTTCTTATTATATTAAAATATTTTTATCGATAAAATATGCTTTTTATATTACTAGTTTTATTTATACTTTGTATATAATATCGCTAATTATATTACTATTATGTTATTTTTAATGTTTACCTTTTTTATAATCTTTTAATCGCTATTAACTGTACTATTAATTAGGTTTATATTATATAATAGCAATAAAATAATAGGTAATAATTATATATTTTTTAATTAATATTTTAAAGTTTATTATTAAAATTAATATAACCCATCTCCCACTTAGATGGAACACCTAATTGAATGGACTACTTTCCAGACCTTCGTACGTACATTCGCAAATAATTTAACAACAATATATCCGATCAATTTAAACTAGTTAAATTTTTATTCGCTAAACCTGTTTATACTATTCCGACAAGTTTACGCATTATAGCTACGTTTATTACAAGTTTTATAGCACCCGACGCGAGTCTTTTTTCTTTTCGTACAACGAACAAACCGACGAATAACCCGACAAACGAACCAAAAATATAAACAATTAATTCGAATAAATTATATTCTTATTCGCTAAACCTGTTTATACTATTCCGACAAGTTTGCGTATTATAGCTACGTTTGCTGCAAGTTTTATAGCACTTAACGCAAATTTCGACGCAAGTCTTGACGTAAGTCCTGACGCAATTTTTTTTCCCTTTCGTACAATAAACAAACCAACGAACGAGCCGACAAACCTATATAAACACGTCTTTCGAAGCCCGTAAATCTTTTGCCTTTTATATAATAAACAATTATTCGTTTTATAATTGCGTTGATTTTATTATCGGTTCGTTTATCGGCTTGTTCGTCGGGTTATTCGTCGGTTCGTTCGTCGTACGAAAGGAAAAAAAACTTGCGTCGGGTGCTATAAAATTTGCAGCAAACGTAGCTATAATGCGCAAACTTGTCGGAATAGTATAAACAGGTTTAGCGAATAAAAATTTAACTAGTTTGAATTGATCGGATATGTTGTTGTTAGATTATTTGCGAATGTACGTACGAAGGTCTGGAAAGTGGTCCATTTAATTAAGTGTTTTATTTAAGTGGGAGATGGGTTATATATTAATAATATAAATTATTTATTTTTTTTAAATTTTTAACTTTAATTTAATTATTGCTAATTTAAAATAAATATTTCGCTTAGCTGCTTTTTGTTTTTATTTTTACTATAATATTAAATAGGATGTTATAATCATTATTATTGTAAAAATTAAAATAAAGTTTTAAGTTTTAATATAAATATAATAACCTTTTTTAAATATAATAAATTAAAGTATTTAAAACGATTTTTTAAATTACGATAAAATAGTATATTATTATTAAATACCGTTTTTATATTATTTAATTTTAAAATAGCTTTAAACCGACAAAAATTATAATTATTAATAAAAAAGCTTATTATTATATAAATTAGCTTTATAAGCTTAAATATACGAAATATTAAAACTTTAATTAGTTTTAGCGATTTATAAAACTTAATAAATATAAATATAAAGTATATTAAATTAATAACTAAATTAAAAAAGCAAACTATAGACAAAAATAAAAATATCTATTTGCTTTAATACGGTTAATTATTTAAAACAAAATATTTAAATCGATTATTTAATATATACGTATTTAAAATAACTTACAAAAAGCCTATGTAAAAAACAATTTACAGGCTATTATTTTAATCGGTAATTTTATTAAAGAAGATTTACGATTTTTGCACTATTTAAATATAAATATCTCGAATTATATACCGATTAAATTAGCAATCATAAATACGCATACCATGTCCCGGTTTGTCCTACCACCGATTATCTAAATCTCTCGCCGGCCCCGGGACAGAGCTTCTCCTTGGCCGGTATATTAGCACAACTTGGTATAGAAGCCTCTAAAATCTCCAATTTTGGGATCCGACAATGGAGTCCCCCATACCACTACCTATGACTCACTAGCAGGAGTTCTCCACGTGAACGTAATCACATGGAATTTAGACAAGATCTTTAATTTAAAGTCATTTTTGCAAGCCTTAACCTATGGAAAGCTAATACTAGCAGGAGATCTAGTACTGCCATGCAATTTGGATCGAAAGCTGCTAATTTCCTTCGTTCAAAGTATTTTCAAAGTATTCCGAACGAGACTGACAACAACTTAGTGGCTACGGGCTGAAGAAAATAGCTATGGCGCTAAGTGTGGCGACAAAACAGAGCGAAACGGTAACCGAACTTAGAAACCAAGAATTACGGTTTCTTAAACATAAGGTAGAAAATTAGTATACTACAGTAGTATTTTCTAGCCCGTATTAATACTAAAAAAAATTCAACCCTGCTTAACAGGACACCAACAGCAAAATCAAAGCTATTTGAGAAACCATAGGTACGTATCTAAGTATGCTATACTTGAACTATCTCCTCTTACTCCCCCTTTCCCCCCTCATCCTCAGTACATTATATTATTCTTTTTTGACGGACACCTAACAGACAGCGTATTGACTCTCTAGCTATCTTAATTGTCTTCCATTACCTTACCACCTCATTTGATTAAATATCCCCCTCATGTCTTGTTCCGAACTAACCGGGGATATCTTACGTCACCTCCCGACTCCACGGCGTTGAAGTAGCTGCCCACCGTCGGGTGCATCCCAGCACGAACTGCCATCTCAGTCCACATCCGCAGTGGTACCATGGCAATATCTCCCAAAGGGCGCCCGGTGTTCTCCGCTACGTATGCCCTGAGGCCCTTAAAGGTCAAATTGATGTCGCCGATCCGGTGCCAGAACTGCAATTCATTTGCTTCCTGCTTTTCGTCACCCGAACGTAGCACTTCCGCGAGGATCTCCTGCGCGCAGGATTCTACAGGCACTAGGTTGAGGAAGCCTTGCAGCTGGTCCGAGACAGGCACTGCGCCGATACGGCCGCAGAACTGGAGCAGGTTCCGGAACAGATCGAGCTCTGGCACGTCCTCACGCGCGATGTTGGATGGCCGGTGTATCATGACGGGCAGCTTGAATTGCGCGTGCGCTCGCTCCAAGAGCCGTTCGCTTGCCCATTTGGATGCCGTGTAGCCGTCAGCGCCGTGGGTGGGTGGGGGAAAGTCGGCAACTGATACTTCTCCGAATGTCAGCTCGGTATCAGGACTGGAAGCGTAGTCTGTCCCCGAAGAAGTAGAGTAGAGCGCGACCCCTGCTGTAGAGACAAAGTGTAGGGGTATACGGCGAGGTGACGCCAGACGCACTAGCTCCCTTGTCGAGCCAACATTGTCGGCCTTCAAGCTGCGATAATGCTTTAGGTGCGACACATTAGCGCCGTTATGTATTATTACGTCGGCTTTAGCGAAGATGGTGGTCGCGACTTGCGGTGCCATGCCAAGCAACGGCGCGCTCAGATCACCGGTGTAAATGTTGACTTTGCTTGATAAGCCATGCAGCCTTTCGGGTTGACGGACGGCGATACAATGGATCTCTCGGACTCTGTCATTCTCAATAAGCTGACGGAGCAGTTCACGTCCAAGGTGTCCTGTAGCGCCGGTGATGACGATAACCGCTGCTGACGGCGGAATTCGAACATCTGCAGATGTCATGACGCCGACCGGCTCAGTTTCAATATCCCAATCTATCGCTGTGTCTTTCGAGTCAAAAGCGTTGTTGACCAGGGTTGTCATCCGCTCGAGGGTGCTTGACTCAAAGAGTTGCAAGAGGCTCACCCGGACGCCGTACCGGACATATATTCGCCGCTGAAGGTCCACGAGCAACAGCGAATTACCCCCAACGTGGAAGAAGTCAGTGGTACTCGAGATACCGTTACGAGAGAATACTTCTAGTGCAATGACCTCCAACCACAGTTGGCACATTTGCTCCATCTTAGGTGTGAGCTCAGTGCCTCCGGGACTGCTCTCCTCTGATACCAAAGTTAATTGCTCGACCGCACTGCGGTCTATCTTACCAGTCCGCCCTCTCGGTAAGTCGTCGGCGAGGATGATAATTGAGGGGCGCATATGTCGCGGGATAGACAGACGGTCAATAGCTTGTCGAAGACGGTCCGCTGATCGCAGTTGTATATCCGACACTACTATGTGAGCAACAAGACAATCCACGTTGTCCGTACCTAGTTGACGGCAGCTCACGACTACATCTGTGACGCCGTGGATCGTAGATATTGCACACTCGATCTCGCTAAGGTCAACACGAATGCCGCGCAGTTTGACTTGACTATCGCCTTCAATCCTGCCCAGGAGCAGCAGACTCCCGTCTGGCATCATCTTACCTAGATCTCCCGTCCTGTGCATTGAAACCCAGCCTCTTGCGTGCTCGTCTGACGTAGCATACCTATCCTTCAGAAATTTTGCTGATGTTTCTTTTGCTCGATTTAAGTAGCCCAAAGCAATGCCAGCACCACCTACTATGACCTCGCCAGTAAATCCTACCGGGACGGGTTGAAGGAACTTATTGACGATGTAAAAGCGCGAATTGGGTGCCGCGTGGCCGCCGGTGATGGGGCTTTGCTCAAGGAAATTGATATCCTTGTAGTGGACCTCCCTGCGGGTTGCCGAGCAGGTCACCTCCGTAGGACCATACGCATTGAACAGGCGTAAGTCCTCCTTTTGTAGAGATCGGAAGGCTTCTAATAATGAATCTTTGATGGCCTCGCCCCCGGAAATAGCCACCCTCCAAGGAGAAAGACCGAGATCGGCAGCTCCGGCTTTTATCCAGCTGAGATACTCGGAAGGTGTTCCTCCAGTCAACGTGATCTGTTCAGATGCTATGATGGAAGCCTGGGCGACGGAGTCCGCATGCAGTGTAGAAGGGCATACGTATAGATACCCACCGAAGGCAAGGGCGGCAAAAGTTTGGGTCAGCGACATGTCGAAGCTGGGCAAGCTCTGTTGGAGAACTCTTTCGACTCCGAAGCCGTATGTTTGGGCTGAGAATTCCACCTCGTTTTTGAGACTTGCATGGCTGATCGGAATGCCCTTCGGAGTACCCGTCGTGCCGCTAGTGTAAAAGATTACACCAACGCCACTGGCACGGGCTCTGACTTGAACAGCGTGTGATGGCTCGGAGGAGGCGGCGGAACAGTTGACGATACGAATTTCTCGCACATTGAGACCAGTCACTGTGCCGACAGTAGACGCATCTGACAAGATGATGCTCGGTTTGCAGTCCGCCACGATACTGGTAAGTCTCTCGGTAGGTACGCCCGGGTCTAATGGTAGGTAAGTCGCGCCGACGTACATGACGGCGAGGAGGCAGCATATCAAGTCCGCCGCTCGCTCTTGATAGACCCCAATGATAGACCCAAAAGTTGCTCCGGAATTTATAAGCATTCCTGCTATAATTTTCACGCGGTTAAGCATGTATTGATACGTAAACGTGACTCCGCTTGCGTCTTTTATAGCCAGATTCTGTGGATTCGCGATGGAGATGTCGATTACGCGATGAATCAAGGTCTCCGGCCATTTTGAGTCCATTATAGGGCCTGTATGAAGCATGAGATAATGAGTGCAATACGGTACACGAGTAAGTAGACGTTATAACCTACCTCTACCCAAGCTCAAAGCCTCCTGCACCTTCTCCTCTCCATATATATTGGCATAGACAATTGGCGCTGTCGGTGTCTTGGAGAATAACTCGAGAATCCGCTGATACACACCTCTGAGCGCTTTTACGTCATTCTCCGAGTAGATGCTCGTCTGCACCATGAACTCGATCTGGCAGCCGGCCGCATAGTTGACGATATCGACATTAATGTCATAAGCTGTCCGGCCGGACTCGAAATCTAGCATTTCCATTTCTGTGTCCGCAAATGTGGTCATCCCGCTCGCCACTTCGCGGTAGTCTACGAAAGTCTGGAAAATGGGACTATGATACTCAGAGCGTGTGATGGAAAGGTTTTCGAGTATGGCGCCAAACGGAACACGCGAATGAGAGAGAGCATCTAAAACCGTCTCACGAGTGTCTTGTAGGATATTTGCGAAGGAGGCTCGCTCTGAGTGGCGTGTGAATAAGAGGGGCAGAATATTAACGAAGGCCCCGATACCAGTTAGGGTGTCTTCTGATGTGCGGTTGGCATCGCCTATACCGACGCAGAAGTCCTCGGCACCACTCAGGATATAGAGGAGAACCCTAAAGGCCGCAAGATAGAAGTGGAACGGCGTGCTTCGCATGCCGCGACTGGTCTGGTTGATCTGGGCAGTCAAGTTGCTGCTCAACTTCAACTTGAGTCGGTGAAAGTTGTAATCTGCTAGGACCTTACGTGATTGGGAATCAGGTAAAGGCAATATTGGGAGGATCTCCGGCATGTTTTCAAGAGTCTTGGCCCAGTATTTGAGGTCTCCATCCCATGAGCCATTGAGCGACTCTTCTCGTTGGCGAATAGAGTAGTCGAGGTATTGCAATGGCTTGGTCGGTAGCTTACCGTTATATGCTCGCTCGAGATCTTTCATCAGGACTTGGTGTGTAAAACCGTCGACATTGATATGGTGAGCGCCGATGAGGAAATAATGCTCGGTGAGTGACTTCGTCAATAGTATGAGCCTCATGACTTGTCCACGACTGAGATCGTACACATGCTTGTGGAGAGTCTCAAACACCCCTGCGACTTCATCCTCGCCGTTAATGTTGGAGATTTCAAGTTGTAGTGTGCCCCTGGGAAGAACACCTTGAAGCGGCAGCTGGATCTTCTGATCTTCATAGTAGAAACATGTTCGGAGGCTCTCGTGCCTGTATCCGACTTCCTGAACCGCCCGTGCCAGATCGGGCACTCGAATTTTCCCTTTCATACGGAATGAGCCAGTATGGTTCAGGGTGGTTGGGTCCTTGACGAGGGCATTCACGAACCAGAACATTGATTGTCCGTAAGACAGGGGGCCGGCTCTTTCTATGCCAACCGAAGAGTACTCCTGGTCATTTGAGATTTCTAAAGGTGTGTCCACACTATCTGTGGAGATTGAAGCCACTGACATGACTTCTTTAATCACAGCATCGTCCGAATCGACAGTTATTGAGACTGTTGATAACCCAAACGACGATATAGATTCTGAACTCGAATATAATACTAATCCATTAGGCGCTCTGTCGACCGCATTTTGGTCTTCTGGACTCGGAACCGGCTGTGGGACCTTCGATGGGGCCATGGGCATCTTAATACTTCCCAAATTCGGCGTTTGATCCTTAGATAGCTGTGAAATTGCTTGTTGTACGATCTCGCCAATGGATGCACCGCCAAGGATCTTGAGGACTGGCACGTTGACCTGGAGATTCTTGAGGAACCAAGTGCGAACTTCGACCGCCACAAGAGAATCTATACCAATATTATCAGTTCGCAGAGCTAAGACTTCTTGCTCGGTTCGATCATTCCCGAACTCAATCCTCAGGAGGTTTTGGAGCTTTGCCAGAAATGCGTCTATCTCTTGTCAGTAGTGGCCCAGTCGAGCTACCGTAGAAGGTTGAGCACGCACCTTGAACGATCTTGAAAACCAACTCCTCCGTAGCAGCGTCTTGCAACTGAACCTTCAAGGGGATAGACTTGCCGTTTGTGAAACTGACCAAGTCACTTGTGGCTGAGCGAATGACATGATGAGAGAACCTGGGGTTGTCGACCCAGATCGGTAGACGATCCTCGGTTAACTTCACATGTCGCAAGCCGGTCGAGATCTCTGGGTTCTGTCCCGAACTTTTACGCCCAGCTACAACAGCTTCGGCGAAGATCTCGTGGAAAGCACTTTCTGACAGGAAAAAATAGCCTCCCTTGAGTAGGTTTTCTTGACTCGCATCGGTTGTTTCCCGTGACACGTAACCGACTCCGATGATAGCACCAATGTTAATAACGGATGCTGATAGCCCTCGTTTGTGACGCTGTTGAGCAAGACTGGTCATGAACGCATTTGCGGCAGTGTAGTTCGATTGTCCCATGTTACCGACTACTTCGGTCATCGAGGAAAAGTATATCAAGAAGTCAAGTTCCCGGTTTCCCATGACTTCATTGAGGTTGATGCTGCCTTGGACTTTGGGCCCCAGGACCTTATTCATCGTCTCGAGATTCATATCCCGAATCGGGGTGTCTTGTAGGACCATTCCACCATGTGCTACACCTGCAAGCGGCGGCAGCCTTTGACATATATCGTCATAAAGTCGCCTCAAGTCGGATAGATCTATTATATCACTGTCTAAGTTTAGTGGGTGACCGAGAGTATCAATTGCGATGAGGATTATGCGACAGGCATACCTTGAATGCACACTAACATAACAACCCATATCACTCATCGCTTTCAACCATGTCTGATCAATCTTAGGGTTGCGGCTTGAAAATATAATATATCTGGCGCCAAGTCGAACCATAAACTCAGCAAGAGAAAGCCCAAGATCGCCAGTGAGGCCGAGCAGCCAGTAACTTCTGTCCCGGCGAAATAAAGGCTTGTTGGATGCGGGTCTCGTTACCGCCTGTACGGACGAAGAATTGTGTGCCCATGTCCAATCCATGATTGATGAAAGTTTGGTTTCTTCGCTTATCTCGGGCACTTCACCAACGCGAAGAACATTAGGCATATCTGACCCGCTTGGCCTCTTATCTTTGAATCCTGCCTCAACTGAGTGCAGCAGAGCCCGGTGAAGGAACTCTTCCGTGTCATGCCGGGATACACGAGCAGTTTGTTCGAAGAAATTCGCCAAGTTTTGTTGTTGACAGTAGCGAGGTAACTGTTTCGAGATAGCTACACCAACTTCAATGTCCACAGGTCGACTGGCAAGGTTTAGGAATTTCAGAGCATCGCGGGGCAGTAGCCCCCTAAGTTGGCGCTGTGGAGCATTTAGAGGAATACTTATCCATTTTGAAACAGAAGTTGATGCAAGATTGCGTGAAGTGGTGAACTTGACAATGGCCCCGAGCTGGGAGGATCGTCTGAGCAAAGCTTCAGCGAGCCTGAATGGTGGCTCATGAATTATTAATGTATCATCTGCCAAGACGCCGTCCAAAATCGCCGCACATACAGTATCAATGCATATGTCAGAGAGTACGTCGGGCGCAACGGAGCTCCTAGTGCCCAGCGTGACTGTGCGGCCGCGAGATATCAGGATGCTCGTAGCCACGGTTTCTGACAACCCAACAATGACACTTCCACCTGGTACTTCGAATCCAATGACAACAAAGAGTGCACTACCTTGTCCTATCCTCAGAGGTGTTAGCGATGAATACTGAACATTAACCATGACCGACGAGGAACTATGTGCCTCGTGGCGCATCTCTTGCAAAGCGTGGCCCTTCTCCAAGATTAAAGCCCCCTTCTCTTCGACGGCACACAGACTGAACTGTGAAGAATCGACATATTCGATAATTCTGCGACGTGTCGAGTTGAAACGGTTATTTTTGACTTCATCTGCCTTGACGCGCGGGATGATGTAGCCTGTCTCGGAGGTATAAAGCTCCAGTTCGATGGAATACGTAAGCTCCTCGAGCTGGTTCTTACGTTCCCACTCATTCGCTTGTGCGAATCGCAGGAGTGCGTTGGAGATATCGTCCGCGCGTAAGGGTTGTTTTCCGATATCGATAAACTGCAACTCCAGCCCCGGAATTTCCCACAATATTGACCGCCCGAAGCCAATTGACATGTTTGCATGAGGGTTATCCCCTTGTGTTCCGGATGTTATCCATACAATACATCTGGAGTTCTCGTACGCTGCCTTCATGCCGGCCCAGTTCCTCTTCGTCAGCTCGGCAAATATTGGCTGATCGATATCGGAAAGACTTAGAACAGTGGTGGTTGGTGTGACTTCATTGAGAAGAACATCGCTGAAACTTTTGCGTACCAAAACGCTAGAGTAGTATGGGGCCAAGTATTTTTGAATGTTTTTGATCACCGTCGACGTCTTGAGAGACGATCCCCCAACAATTATAAGTTCGTCGCCAATTAGCTTTCGGCTGTACGTTGCTAGTTCGACAATGGGGTCACGCAACATGTTGATTCTGTCGTTGCAAGCCTGCGAAACGATAACAGAAGCAGGAAAAGGTAATCTATCAAGATCTTCTGTGATGGAATAGACCCCATTGAAGCCAGTTTCACGGAGAATGGTATCCCATATCACAGGCTCCACGCAAGGCGAGAGCACGCGTCCGTCGTCCTCGCCGGCCCACCAGTCGGGCAGCGAGCCAAAGACGAAGCCATTGCGAATGGGATCGTTGTCCGTCATCTCAAGCAAAACCAGGTACCCACCTGGCTTGAGAAGCCTCCTTACGTTACCAAGGGTCTTTTCCAGACTCCGTGTGGCATGTAGTACGAAGGATGCAACGACGACGTTAAAGGAATGGGGTGCGTAACCCTGCAATGTTACATCCTCTTCAATGTTCAGTATTTGATACTTGATTTTTTCTGAAAACATCGAGAACCTCTTTTGAGCCTTGTCGAAAAACCCCGACGAAAGATCGGTAAAAGTGTAGCTGCCAAAAGCATGACCGACTTCATTGAGAATCTGCTTGGTGGCGTGGCCCGTTCCAGCCCCGACCTCAATGATGTCCATCGACGGATACCGATGGCTCAACTGTGCCATTATGCGAGCAAGATACCTAGTGTATGCTGGGAAACCGAGTGCATCAGAATAGTATCTGGTGAGAAGGTCGTCCTGGAATAGGTGCTCCAGGATTGTTGTCTTGCCAGCTACAACATCTGGGATTCTCTGCCCGACCGTTTCGACGACGGTTAAGTCTAGACTGTCTGGATATTTCTCTCTGATGGATGCTATAACACCCGGCCCATCATTCATCCAATCTGGTATGGCGTATTTATGGCGTCCACTAGAGACCTGTCCTCGGATATGGGAAGAGAAGCGGAATAGACCCTTGTAGGGCCCATTAGTTCGAGCCGGATCATCCCGGGGTATTTGGCGTTCCCAGAGGTTGAGGTAATACAGGCTAACTCTCTCAAGGTCCCTTGCTAAGTTGTACTGCTGTGGCGTCGCTCGCATGTCAAAGCAGACGGAACTACAATCAGGCTCGAGCGGCCCCCAAGCTGTGCTCGAAAAGACTTTAATATCGTCAGTCGCTGTCGCCTCGGCGAAGAGAACACACCGAACACCCTCTAATTGGATAATTCCATGCTCGCCCGACGGCCCGAAAACGTCCACATCGCCGACCATGCCGCGATTTCTTTGGGTTAAAGTTGCATCAAATGGCATTACGCTTTCCTTGGAAAAGATTTCCGAGCACAACTGGGGATTGATTTTGATTGAACTAATTTGTGTCGGGACGTGGATTGCGAATAGCTGTCCATCATATGGATAACAGAAAGCTAGAATAACAGCTTGTATGGCCGCATCGAGGGCACCAGGATGAACTAATAAGTTGTCTAATATACTTTCTGCTGGGTTGAGAACGGTACCAGAAGAACGATCTGCTCGTCGAGAAAGATTGTCGAGTGCTTTGAACCTTCCGGAATAGCCGTATCCCGCACTTGACAAGGAGGCGTAGAACTTTTCAGTGTCTACACCCATCATCGAAAGTTGTGGCTTGATACGACCGGGCAATATCAACGGACTGGGCTTGCCTAAGTTGACCTTCAAAGACCCGCTAGCTTTTTGTACTAGGGTATCCTCATATTCTCCAACAGAGGCATGTAGAAACCAGTCCGCTAATATCGTATGTTTGCTTGGTCTCGTGATATTCTTCAGCATGAACAGAGTCTCGACCGGTTTATCATGCTCCTGAAACACCAATGCACTGTGTATTGTGATATCGCATAATTCAATCAGCTGGGCAGTCTGTACCTCGAACAACGTCTTGGATGCTTCTAGGGCCATCACGCAATAGCCAGCAGCCGGGAAAACGGGTTGCTCTTGAAGTTTATGACCACTTAACCACGGGACCTCTTCAACAGAGAGAAAATTCCGCCACTGATGTTGGCTACCATCGGTGCTGTCTGGTAGGCGATTGCCAAGGAGCATATGCGTGGGCTGCTTCCTTGTTCGAAAGGATTTGGAGGCCCGAGATTCATGCCAGTACTCTCGGCCTTTGTCCCAGGGGTAAGTAGGAAGACCGGTAACGAGCGTGTGTCTATGCTCGCCCAATACGGTCTTCTGGTATGATTCAAGGTCTATCGTCTCGGTCCCTAGTTTCGTCCACAGAAACCCAAGCGCGTTGGAAAAAGCCAGACTATCGCTCTGCCCCCTAGAGAGCACGCCGGTGTAGGAAAGGTTGCCAGCTGCTGATACCTGTTTGATACTCTCAAGGACAGGGCGCTTTAGAGCTGGGTGCGGGCCGACTTCGATGGCCGCATCAAAAGGCCCGGCATCAGCCCACGCCGTTTCTATTGCGTTAGAAAAGAGGACTGTGTTGATCATATTTTGATTCCAGTAGGTCTCATTTAGCTTTTCTTCGATGTGGCTAACCTCCTGACCGTAGACGCTAGAGAACCACCTTGAATTCGCATTACAAACAGGAGAAAATGCAGGCTTGAACGATGAAATATCCTTCGCATACGCCACAGATGATTTCAGCATGTGGTGAGAATGGTAAGCTTTGTCCACAAACAGAGCCTTGACGCTCTTTTCCTCATCCTCGAATACAACCTTTGCTTCGAGGATGGCGTCTTCGTCGCCAGCTATCGTGACGCTATTCGGGGCGTTGTTTGCAGCGATGCAAATGCGGCCCTTGAAGTAGGGCAGATCTACCCACAATCAAGAGTTAGCAATTACCACTAATTATAGAAAGGCTCGCTCGTTTACAGAGAGTATTAGGAGCAGGCAGGCGCAAAGAGCCCAAAGTCAGCCAAAACTTGAAATAAAAGACTCGAGAATACGTACTGCAGAGTTCTTGGGCATCTTGAAAAGAAGTGGCAACTGCCATCATCTTTCCAGGTTTACCTCCCTCTCCGCAAGCAATAGCTGCGTGTAGACCTCGATAGTATGAGATGCGACAGGCATCTTCGGCAGAGATCAGTCCAGCTGCATACGCAGCAGCTATCTCTCCCGAAGAATGCCCTACCACAGCGTAAAACTCGATACCAACAGTCTTCAAGAAATCGACCATGATTATCTGAATTGCAGTGCAGAGCGGCTGCGAAAGGGCAGCCTCCTGAATGCTATCCTTGTCAACAAGCTTAGCAGACAAAGACCAAGTCGGCCTATGTACCGGAGGAAGGAGCTGGAGCAGTGAGTCAAGATATCGTAAACGAGATGCAGCGAACTCTGAAGATACTATCAACTCACGTCCCATGCCAGCCCACTGAGCACCTTGTCCAGTAAAAATGCCCAGGACCCTGGGTCTGGGAGATGATATAGAGACAGCCTCACCGCCAATACTGTTGCGATCTGCGGCGGTTGTCGCATCGAGCTTCTCAACCAGATCATCAACGTTGACAGCGCTGAGGGATAACCGAACTGCAAGCTGGCTTCTGCGTGCGTATAGAGTCCAAGCCAAGTCTTCTAGATTGGTTGCTCTGTGCTTCTTGAGATAGGCAGAGTAAGAAGAAAGAAGCTGAATCAATGAGCGGCGTGAATTAGCTGAGAATACAAAAGGCACATAGCATTGCAACTCTTTGCTAGGTCGCCGATCTTTTGTAACTAAACCATGATAGCTTTCGATAATGGCATGGGCGTTGGCACCTCCAAACCCGAAATTCCCCACTAACCCAGAAACATCAGTTAATTAGTGACCAGGTGAAAAGTGAAGTGGCCTCGGGAGCACGCTGAGCTATGAAAATAACACGAACAAGGCATTTTACTCCTGCAACCAGCCAAACGGGAAGAAAGTGGTTGGATACTACTTACCGCTAGCCCTCCGTGGTTGTCCCGGGGCCATCTCATGCCAAGTTTGCGCCGTTGTTGGAACTATTAAACGCCCATAAAATGGTTCTATTTCTGGGTTAAGCTTGTTGAACAGCATGTTTGGTGGGATAACTCCATGCTGAACAGCTAGCGATGCTTTGATCACAGCGGCCAACCCAGCTGCCCCTTCGGTATGGCCAAATACTGTTTTCAATCTATATTAAGATGCATATATTAGACGATAAGGACGGAAAAAGCAATGATAGGTTGGAGGATAATGAAATCTGATGAGAAAAACAGAATGAGTTTTTTACGGATGGGACAGAATAGGGGTCATGAAGATATATCTTACGAGCCGACATATATAGGATCTCCTATATCTACAGTTCCCGCACTATGTTCGGTGCTAAAGAAGGCGGTACTGATAGCCTCTGCTTCGACTGGGTCGCCTGCAGGCGTCCCGGTCCCATGCGCCTCGTAGTACTGTGGCCGGTCCGAGGCTTTGTAAGGGTTTAAGCCGGCCCTATTGTAAACATCTCGAATAAGCTGAATCTGAGAAGCCACACCTGGCATTGTAATGCCTCTAGTCCGCCCGTCTTGATTCGTGCCTGTCTCTCGAATGACAGATTCAATGGCATCGCCATCCTTGATGGCGTCGCTGAGACGTTTCAAGACAACAGCAGCGACACCTTCACCTCGCGCATAACCGTCTGCCTCAATATCCCACATCCGGGACCGGCCTTTGGGTGAAAGCATTTTTAGCTTGCTCTCTCCAATGTAATTTTCAGGCCCAAGGATGAGGTTCGTACCAGCGGCCAATGCAACTCGTGAAGAGCCATCACGAAGGACCTGTACAGCTTGGTGTAAGGCTACGAGACTGGATGAACATGCAGTGTCGATTGTCAACGATGGGCCACGCCAATCGAAGAAGTATGATATGCGATTCGAAAGGATACTACGCGCAATACCAGTGGCGTGATAAGTTGGCATACTGTCTGTATCCCGCAGCAGTTGAGCCTCATAGTCACCGCACATGACCCCAACATATACAGCCGTATTAGAACCTTGAAGCTGAGAAATTGAATGCCCGCCAGCCTCCAGGGCTTCATAAACAACCTCAAGTAGAAGTCGTTGTTGCGGGTCCACTATATTAATTAGCATCTATTTGGTTTCCATGCTAGACAACAGGCGAGATCTATTATCTTTACAACCTCGCACATATGAGAATTTTTATGCTGGAGGAGAAGCACGTACTTGCATTAGCTTCAACCGGTTTAATTCCAAAGAATTGTGCGTCGAATTCCCGGACATTCTCATCGAGAAAATATGAATGTCGCACATTGCTATTTCCATGATATGCATGGTTCTCATTGTAAAACCCATCAGCACTGAAACGTTCGTCAGGAATTTTGCTTTGCAAATCCTCAGGTTCCTTTAATAAATCCCAAAGACGAGAAGGTGAAGTAACCTTTCCAGCAAAGCGGCAGCCAGTACCCACGATCGCAATCGGCTCTCTCATGGCAGAGACCATCTTACGAGTGTCGTGTTCAAACGTATTTCTAAAAACTATGTGCGAAATTGAAAATTGGCCACGGAATGGCTATAGACTTTCAATTGAGCGGCGTGTATGCGATTACAGCCTCATTTAACTTGGAGTAGCTTGAGTTCTTCGTCACAGTATTAATTATCTTGCATAGCGGCTGGTCCAGTGGAAGGGAAACATTAGCAAATATGAAGAGTCACCATCGCCATAGCGCATACCTCGCTACTGTCTACTCTTCAGCCACTTAGCTAACCAAGTATCAATTCTACTAAATATAGTCTACTCTTCCCGGTTGAGACCTTAGCTTGCTGACATTGATACGCAGGGACTAAGCATATGGCGCCGAACATCGTGGTATTGATAGGCTCATGTCGTTTCATCTCACTGCACATCAGGGAACCACTGGCCGCTGTCTTAATACACTCTAGCAAGTTCAAATGCCGAGTGGATGAAGTATCCCGAACGCGCCAACGTGTGGCCGGTGCAGACTAGGATGTGACGGCTACTTATTGCCCCAAACGGCAATAAGTAGACGAGCAGGGTTCTCGGCCTATGGAGGTTAATAAAACACCGAAAGTAATCAGTCGAATTAGCAGGCAAATGGAAGCACTATTCTCCCATTCATAAAATCCATTGCCCTGAAATAACGCCTGAGTCTTTTTTTTTTCTGGTACTGTCACTATGGGAGTTGTTCAATGAGTAGGTATTGATGATTTCACAGAAGCTGCTCAAACCATGCTGATTTAATTTTGCAACATGTACTTTCGTCAATGCGTATACTGAATGTTTCAAATCAGAGTAGAGAGATTTAGAACGCAACAGAAGGGTCGAAATGTTTTAACTTGAATGAGATAGACAGTTCACATCTCCTCAATCGCTTAGGTCACAACAAAATCCAAGAGAAACCACTTGTTCTGCCAGTATTAGACGAACCCAATGCCATGAGGGGAAGATTTACGCATTGGATTCAAAGTTGCAGATTCTTCCCATCCTCCCATTATCTTCACTATTAATTTATATTATCAAAGGCCTCATGTAGCAGTATATATTTCTCGTATTGGTATTCTCTGAGCGATCTAGCATCTCAAGAAGGCTTGGAAAGGACAAATTCTCGCTGGATTCAGGAAGAACAATTCCCCCCTAAACGAGTTCTTCGCCACGCCTTGTGAATCGAATTCGCATTTCTGGTTTCTCCCACATGGCATACATCTTCGTATCCCGCTCCCAATTGATTTCATCACCATTGGTTAATTCGAAATCAAATGACCACATAATACAAGCCACGGTAAGACGCGCCTGCATAAATGCAAAAGCATAGCCTGGGCATCCGCGAGGACCCATGGAAAAGGGCACAAAGGCCCGTTTGTTGTCTTCCTTAAAGCGTTCATTAAAGAGTGGATGCGTCTCTGGCAAATGTCTCTCAGGATGAAATTCATTGGGTAACGCGAAATTCTTCTCATCATGAGTTGTAGCGTAGTGACATGTTTGAACGGTAACCTACAAGATTGTCAGATACACATTCTTTCAAATTGGGCACTATTGAGCTATGAAGAGCATTCAAACTCACCCCTTTTGGTACGTAGTGGCCATCTACCATGGCGCCAGGGCTGATGCGCGGAGTACCAAAAGCCGCATTTGTATGGATTCTCAAGGCCTCATTTAGAGTGGCATTAAGATATTTTAGGTTTTGGAGTGCTGTGGGTACGATATCGTTATAGGATTTGAATGTACTTCGGATCTCTTCGTTTAGTCTTTTTTGGACTTCGGGGAAGCGACACAGATAGTAAAAGAGTGACGTCGCTAAATTAGTCATGGGGTCAAACCCAGCCAAAACAAGCACATTTGCATGAGACAGAAACCAGTTCTCCGACGGCATTTCTTCGCTTCCTTTAGGGAATAAGTACTGGATGAGGTCGGGATGGGGTAGACTATTCTCTCGAGCAATGCGATCTCGGACTTCCTCACGGTTCATTCGAATGAGAGTTGGGAATATCCTAACCAGGCTAGGGGGGACAAATAGCCACCCGAGGGGACTGATTAAAGGGAATCGCTTGAATACTTGGTTGATGGTTCCCCAAAGAGATACTTTTTTAAACGTAGCCAAGAAGAGCGATGTCTTGACTATAGATATATGATGAGAACTTTTCAAGGCCTTCACGGCGGCGGCTGGCGACCTACTGTTTTCAATGTGACCAAAGGTGCGGCCATATGCAAAGTCAGCCGACACATCCCAGAAAAACCAGTCCATCCACTGATTTTTCATGGGGGTCAGCATCGGATTTTCATGGGATAGGGAGCCTTACCTCTGTCATGTTAATACCATTCTCCTCTGCTCCGTGCTTAGATATCTGATTGATAAGCAAATTAACGTGCTTGTGCATAATCGGCTCCAGGCATTTGAGTGACCGAGCACTAAATGCCGGCTTCAACTTACGGCCTACTTGGTGGTGTTTTTCTGGATCCCTTTCAGCTGTAATTCCAGGGTCTTTATCATCAAGTGTCTGAAAATCGGTCTTGACGAATGTTTCACGATTGTGGACGGCGCTGTCATGTATATCTAGAGGGTGGAATATTAGCAATTCGGGCTTTTCACAATTATGAGTTTAAGTGAGGTGTACCATAATATGCTTGAGGGCCGAAGAAAAGTAGTTCGTTCGGTGCTAGCCGTACGACTGAACCGAACTTCCAATAGAGTTCCTGACATTTGTGAGGGAATCTGCCTGAAAGCCTTCATTTGATATCGTGGACATAATCAGCCTTATGCGGTTTAAACCAAAAACACGAATGAATGAAATCTTACCACATCTTCGCGTAAGGGACGTTGCTCACAGCCGCCAGCCGAGGGCCAGGGAATCTGGCCAGTGGGTGAAAGAAGAGCAAGTAGGTGCATCGTATCACCATGTAACTAACCATCAATTGTGCCAGAGTCTCAAGAATAATAACTTGGTTTTCCCAGAGAGCGTTTCCAACGCCATTAAGCGTCAAACTATGTACTGATAATAAACCAGCAATATCTGTTGCAAACGACATACTGAGTTTCGCACAGTCATGAAACAAATAAAGACAAAAGGCCCTAACTGAGGAACAAGTAATTTCTCAATGAGCTTTCCAGCGATCTTGGGAGCGGCAGCTATGTTAAATCCAATTCCTGGTTGATTTCAGGAGAACATTTACTCCGAAGCT
The DNA here is from genome assembly GCA_025201745.1 of Xylariaceae sp. FL1651. Classification (NCBI taxonomy): domain Eukaryota; kingdom Fungi; phylum Ascomycota; class Sordariomycetes; order Xylariales; family Xylariaceae; species Xylariaceae sp. FL1651. Next base: position 426,328 of record MU624259.1, on the reverse strand, counting down.
TCTTTCGTCGTTGGGAGCAGTAGTTGCATATAGTCGCTTGTAACTAGTTTATCCTAACTGTGATTTCCGCCTTAAATCTCTTGGTTTCAGTGTTGCCACGCCTGTCGCAAGTAAATAATGCGGCCCAATACGAATAACTACTGATTAATATAACGATTCCCTTATGCACGTTCGGCCTGTGCACGTTCGGGCCTATGCAAGCTCGGCTGTGCACGTTCGGTACGGCCCTGCATATTATCATACTTACTCCGTATATTCGGCCGTCGACCCGTGTGGCGTGGCTCTTGGTCGCAGTGTCGGGGCACGGGACAAAGCAATAACCCGATTACATGTCCATTGGCATTGGATTGGTTGGTTTCGATATTGTGGCTGTTGCTGCGGAGGAACATCCTAACCGACTGAGACCTTACGAGTCCCTGTTGTGGCACCCCAAGCCCTAAAATTGTTTCGGAGGATTATACTCTAAGGATGAACACACTCTTGGAAGCAATTAACTCAATTTGTCATTTTTGCGAACAAGACATGTCGCTGCTGTTTTGAACTGACGATGCTGGAATCTGTCTACTCTTTATCCTTCCAGCTAAACCGGTGATTTCAGTCATTGTTGCATTCTTCACTATTATTGGCTGCTCGCGTTGAAACCAAGCCATCTGCAGCTCTGTTTACCAGGTCAACCCTAGAGACCAGCATCACCTACGTCGAAAAGGAAACAATGAGTGACGGATCCCCATCGCCCCGTGGATTGGAAGCAACAGATCCTGAAAGTGAAAAAGTATCAGAGCAAAGACAGAATGACGGGCCAGCGGAGGCAACCTCTAGTGTAGGAGGAGGAGCACCACCCAAGGACTTTAGATTCTGGGCGATTATCTTTTCTCTCTGCGTCACGGGTCTACTCGGTGCTCTCGAAAATACGGTAGTTGTGACCTCCCTTCCGACAATTTCTGAAGGGCTGCAGCTCGGGAGAGATTATATATGGGTTACTAACGTCTTTTTTTTGACGAGGTATGTATAAGACACGACTGTGTAGCTCCTGCATCTCCAAGCACACAATTGATGGCGCGAAAACTAATAGCTCGTTTACAACAAAAGTGCCGCAGTCCAGCCGCTGTTTGGTCAGCTTGCCGATATATTTGGGCGACGGTGGCTGACGATGTTCATTGTCGCCGTCTATACACTTGGAAGCGGTATTTGTGGAGGCGCTACGAATGGCGCTATGCTCATCGCAGGACGGGCCGTACAAGGTATTGGCAGTGGAGGTGTTAACATGATCGTCGATGTCATTATATCTGATCTCGTCCCACTGCGCGAACGAGGAAACTATATCTCTATCATCCTAACCGTATACGCTATCGGAACATCACTCGGCCCATTCGTCGGAGGCATCCTCGTCGACAGATCGTCATGGCGATGGGTGTTTTACATCAACCTACCAGTCGGCGGGGCTGCTCTAGTCCTGTTATTCTTGTTCTTGCGGGTCAAGTCTAGGAAAGGGATGACTTTCGCAGAGAAAGTCAAAAGCATTGACTATATCGGCAATGCGATTTTGATCGCTTCGACAGTGTCCACTCTTTATGCTCTTACATACGGAGGTTCTATCTACGCATGGTCCGATTCGCGTGTCATCACTTCCCTAGTGTTTGGTCTTGTTGGCCTGATACTCTTCGTAGGATACGAAGGATCTAAGTGGCCGAAGGAGCCTGTAACCCCTTTGCGTCTGTTTTCTCATCGGACAGGAGCTATTATTGCTTTCAACACTTTCATGAACTCAGCTCTCCTCTACTGGGCTACTTTCTTTCTCCCTGTATACTTTCAAGCAGTATTGCTGTCTACTGCGACATGGTCTGGAGTTCAACTTCTCCCAGTCGTGTTAGTAGCTGTACCTGGGGCTATCGTTGCTGTTATCGTGCTTTCGAAATTCGGAAAATACAAAGCACTTCATCTAGCCGGATTTGCTATCGAAACGCTAAGTCTTGGCCTTTTCAGTACTCTCGACGAGAGTTCATCGACCGCGGAATGGGTCATTTTCCAGGTACTGGCTGGGCTTGGTTCAGGAATGATTCTGAATACCCTCCTTCCCGCCTTCCAAGCTGGCTTGCCCGAACGCGATCAAGCTTCAGCAACAGCTAGTTGGGCATTCATAAGGAGCTTTGGAAATGTTTGGGGTGTAGCTATCCCAGCTGCAATCTTTGCTAATCAATTCCAAAAACGTAGCCACATCATATCTGATGCCGCTGTTACTTCTCAACTGGAGGGCGCGCAGGCTTATGAACATGCAACCAAGGCTTTCCTGGGACAACTCCAAGACCCAGTCCGCTCCGAAACTATCCAGGTTTACGTATATGCTCTTAAGTACGTCTGGTATGTTGCCGTAGTCTTTTCTGGCTTGTCTTTTATCCTTGCTATCTTCGAAAAGGAGATACCGTTGCGGAAGGAGTTAGACACAGAATATGGGATGGAGGGCGCCAACAAAAGATCTGGCTCTGCCGTGGAGGATGCCAGCAATATGACGTAGAAGTACAGGAGTAGAGCAGACGCAGTCGATGTCAATAGTGAGCACGGCGCTATGTTCGCCTGAAACTTCGCTTTTGTGGGAGAAACTTGGCGGGCAGAAAGACCGACATTGAGAAAATGCCCTATTTAATAGATTCCAGGTGTACATTCTAGATTACTGGCACTTCCTTGAAAGAGTACCAATATTGAAGAACCTATATAGGATACCCGCCCAACACGGCAGAGATTTCTCAGGTAATCGTATAGATTGATCTAAACTAGACAGGATGAACGAATACAATAATGACACCCAGTGCATGCTCTTTGCCCACGAGTTGTTCCTACGACTAGGTTTTACCATGACCGAGTCTTATGTAGCCGACGCATTTTTTTGTAACTATGTCGAGCTTTTTGAGGTCTTGCGTTGCATTTAAATTATTTATGCTCATAATCTCGAGTTCGCTCGTGAAGACACGCTCAAAACCTAGAATCTCTGCTCGCCTCAACTATCTCTAAAGCCAAACCGGTATCCCACCGGTATTTGAGACAAGGCTTTCTGTATAGCGTAGTGGATATCATAGTAGATTGGGGCATATCAAGTTTTTTGATAGATAGCACCGGTATATTCCTACTCCCATGACAAACGTACAACCAATTTCATTCCAGAAACCTCCCCCTTCCGCAATAAATCCAATCCATTTATAATACCATCCCACTTTCCTTTCACTACCTGAATGGGATGAAACTGTATGTCGCCCTGAGCGAGCAAACGTTCCATGGTTGCATACCACTTCTTACCAAGCTCATGACGTCCCTGGTTAGGCTCGCGGCCGTAGTAACCAGGGAGTGCGATGCCCTTGCCAAACATATCATAGCCCATTAGGAACTCGGGCCGGATGGCTCGACGCCGTGCCAGCACCTCGTCAGGTTGATGCTCAAGACAGACATATCGACCACCAGCGCGTCCTAGCGCTGCATAGCAAATCTCGACCGACTGTGCGTCTGAGATACAGTCGAGCGCGTAGAACAGGGCATTGCCCGTGTACGTCCGGATATCAGTCGCGCACGAGGGCGACATGTAATCAAAGACGGCGGCCGCGCCGTATCGTCTGGCCAGCGCAAAGTTGCGTGTTGAACAAACTGCTATTGGCTTCAATCCAGACCTATAGTGCGCCATAATGAGCTCAAGTTAAACACTGTGGTGCTCGGGGGGGCGGACGGGTAGGATAGAGTATGCCGGGACCAATGAAGTTGGCCGGGTGTTTGTTTGTTACTCACAAGCGTAGCATCTGGATCGCCATGGTCCCAGTTGCCGTGCTCCCTCCATACACTAGCACGGGAAACACAGAAGAACCTGTGGCCGGTTCATCGGGCGTATATTGCAAGCCCATACATGACCAGAAAGCCTGGGCGACGGTACCATGCCCGACACCACCCAGCGAAGCGGCCTGCTCCCACGTGACGCCATTGGGAATCCGCGCCAGCATACTCGCTGGCGCTAGCACGTATTCGGCGAAGGCCCCCTGGGCTTTATCTGCCGGGTTGGAACCGTGCACGGCGCCGAAGACACGGTCACCCGGTTGTAAATGGGAGTAGTGACCACTATCATCCTCCGACTCCCGGTCCTTGTCGCCACCGACCCGAACCACCGTACCAGCGAAGTCGCACCCTCCCGTTGCTCCCGCTGTCGGAAAATTTGCTGCCATCTTGAAGTCGGTCGGGTTGAGTCCCACGGCAATAACTCGTACCAGCGCCATTCCTGGTCTCAGTGATGGCATGGATGCATTGGTTACAACTGCAAGAACACCCCCAACGGCTTGTTTCATGGCCGTGTGAAAAAGGGGAAGGGGAAGGTCATGGCCTTCTCCGTTGCCTGGGGTGTAAACTCGCGAAGGCATCTTGCTTTAGCGAGAGGAAATGGGTGAGTTACTTGGGAGATTGGACGTTATTAGGGCTAGTCTTGAATGACTAGCCTAAACCGAAGTAAAATTCCGGATAGACTGTCGTATGTGAACAAGACAACTTCGAATGAGCGATGTCAACTACTTTGTACAAATCACGTAGTTTCGTCACCTTACCAGGTTATGCTAAATTTAGTTCCGATTATACAACCATTCAAACGATGGATACGGCGGCTACAGTCATGGTCAGTGGCCCTGGAGTAGCATTCATACTAGCACAGTAGCCTCTCTTTAGGGTTCGATTATCCCGATAATTATATTGTGTCTCGTCTTCCCTCCTCGTTCGGGTAACTAGTTGTTCGGTAACCGTGTTAAAAGCAGCCCAGCGATGTGGCGTAGCGGGGTGGTGTCGAGATGAGGGGCAACAAATGTTCACATTGGTGTTCGGTCGGCCACTTTCTGCCTGATTGGTAAAGGTCTTAATTACTCGAAGTTGACGGCAACAACGAGGCCGATTTGAGATTACAGGTATCGCGCCACATGCATGTTTGCCTTCTGGACTTGAACCGGGTTCACCATTGGTGATCGGGAAGGTGTCCCGTGTTCTCCGGCGGTTGGCAGCTTTGTTCTAAACCGCGCACATTCCAGGATTTCTGCACGTCAGCTTACTTTGCAATGGCTATTCCTAAACATAGCCTACCGTGTTATAGGTACGTACTCTCCCGCAACATCAAACCGGACTCGGAGAATGGTTAGTATGCACTGTGAAATTACGAGCAGTCTAAACTCTACACTGGCAAGATATCAGTGCTAATCGGTACGGCATGAAACTAAGTAACCACCCTACTGGTCATATCAAATTTTGCTAATTGTTCTATCCTTTTTTTTTTTTTTTTTTTTCATGACTTTCGTTCATGTAAGCGCCCCTTACTTGGTCTGCCTTAAGAATGACTACTGCATGAGGAATTTCTTAATTGGAAGCTGATTTACGCACATGTAAACCTAAATATCACGGTAAAAGTAAGCAGACCCCCTGGGCCACTTCCTTACGGGCCACTTAAGCACCGACATTTTAACCCAACCACCTACTTTGTTAAAAATATAATAAAACCCTAATTTTCGTTTAAATAATAACCTTTTTATTTTATTAGTTTTGCTTTTAACTTTTTTTTCTCGTTATAGATTTAATTAACCGTTAATAACGTTTACATATAGCGCTTTACAACGTAAAATTAAATGTTGCAGTTTAAAAAGTGTTTTATAAATACAATATTTCTCGATTTATTATAACGCCGATTAATAAAAATTCTAACAAAGCAAAAAGTTATAAACAGTTAAAAAATTTTATTATTAGTTTTCAAAATTATATTAACAAATAAACTATAAATTAAACTAAATTAAAATAATAATATAATGTAATAAAAAGGTGTAAAAACCTTGTATATTATACATAAATTAAATACGTTAATTAAATTTAATAAAAGCTAAATATCTTATATATTTTTATAAATATCTATAAATATTTTAAGTTTTTTATTACAGTATATATATATATATATATATTAATATTAAAGCTTATTAAAGCCTGTTTAAATATAAAGTCGGGTTTATACGAAAATATTAAAAAGAAGAAAGTTTTACAAGTTAAAATAAACGAAATATAATTATATAACATTTAATCAATATAGTAAAAAAAACCTTAAAGTTATAAAATATATTTTATATTGCGATAATGTTAAATTTAATAGTTTATTGCTATATTCTTTTTTTAATAATTAGCTACATTATTTATTCTTTTAAAGATATTTTATATAATTAAGCTTTTAAGCTATAATAATACGCCCTATTTAAAATAAAGCTATATATAAATTTAAGTTATTAAATAATCTTTTCAAAGTATATTTAAAAGCTTTTTTTTTTTAATGTTTTTAATTTAATATACTTTTTTAAAATATGTTATTTTAATACGCTATTTTCTATTATATTTTAAACTTTTAATAATATTGTATATTGTAACAAATAAATATAATATAATTTTTATAAGTCAACTAAACAACGGTTATACAGTATAATTATAATATAAACATATTTACGTATAAATATAAAAACGTAGTATATTATTAAAAGGCCTGCAATAATTAAATTATTAAGCATTTATATTAAAAATAAATAATTTTTTAATTAATAAACCTTTTTAGTATTTTTTAAGCTTTTCTACGAATTTTTTAAAAGTTTTTCAAAGAGCTTTTTAATAACCTTTTTATACGTATATAATAAAATTTAAACTAATTATTAATAGCAAATTATTATAAAGTTGGGTACTTTTATTTATCAGTTATATTTTCTATTTTATTTTCTTGACTAAAAAATAAAATTTTTAAGTATTAAATTAAAGAAGCGCTAATATATTTATAGCTTAATATTATAAATTTTTTCGTCGCAATATACGGTTAAATTATAGCGAAAATTTAAATTTTATTAATTTTTCATGAAAATGTGTTAATAAAGTTAATGATAATTAATTTAAATTTAAATCTGGTAAAATCTATAATATTTTTACGGAACTCTTTTTAGCTATAACAGTTAAAAAAATTTTTGCGCTATTTACGCTATTACTTTTATTTTTGTTTTAATTTTAATTTAATATTAAGTATATTTACCTATAATAAAATTATTTTTAATATAACTAAAATAAAAATTAGTTTATATAATAAATATATGCTTACAAATAGCTAAATAATTTTAATTATTTCGATATTTTTGTTTTTGCTAAATCGTAAAACTTTTGCTATAATACGTTTTTTTCGGCGTTATTATAAAACTTTTTAATCGTAATTGTAATAATTTTTTGCAAAAACTTGCGGCTTGCTACGCTCGTCTTAATTCTTTTTACAAATAACTTGCAAAACTTTTTATTTACGATACGTACATAACGCTTTTAAAAACTATTTAAATAGCGTTTATAAAAAAATTTATAAAAAATAGCTAATATTATTATTATTATATTTTTAAACGTATTTATTGTTTTATATAAATAGCTTTTTTTTTTAATTAAATAGTTTAATTTAATAACTAATACGCTAGCTTTAGCTGAAAAAATCGCTCCAATGTTTTATAATATTTTAATTACTTATATTAGCAAAAGCTAATTATAAATAGCCAGAAAATTTACAATTTTTAATTTAATGTTTAAAACTTAAATAAATAAATAAATAATAATAATAATAAAAAGTACACTTTAGCTATTTTAATAGCAAAATCGCTAGCTTTTTTAAAATAATACTTTTAAGCTAAAGCTTTTAAGCTATTAAATAAATTTCTTTTTCGATTTTTTTTTTAATATTATGTTATAAGCTCGTTTTTTATAATTTATTTTTTAGACTTTTTATTTATAAACAATTAGCTTAAAATATTTTGCTTATTTAAAAACTTATATAAAGTAAATTAGTGTAAAAACTAATTTTTTTATGCTAATAAAACTTTAATAAAACCATTGGCCATTATTTTGTTAATAAATATATAAATCATTTAAAGAATTTTATTTTTAACTTTTTACCGTAACTAATAATTATTCATATTTATATACTATAGTTATATGTATAATAAAGCCGTTTTCTTTGTATTTAATTTAATATTCAACATTTTTATTAGCTTTTTAAAGAATATAATTTGTCTAACAATTTAAATTAATATAAAAATCTCGGATTTAATAAAAAAATAATATTTTATTTATTAGCGTTTTTTTAATTCTTTTTAAAAAGTCTTATAATATAAGCTTAAAAGTCTTTTTAATTATTATTATTATTAGCAAAAAAACATTATTTATTATAATAAAATTATAAAGTAAAATATTAAATTATAAACAAAAATATAAAAAGATTATTAGCTATTTTATAATATTTTAAAAAATAAATATAATTAAAACAAAATAATTTAATCGCTATAAATATTATAATATATAATATAAATTTAAAATTTTATTAATAGCGCTAAATATCTTACTTTAAAATAATTTTTTTATAAAAAAAGAAAAGATTTTTAACCTTTATTAAAACTTTTATATAAATTATAAATATATTATTTTTTGAATTTAGTTAAAGTGTTATATAACCCTATTTCTAATACAAGCTTATTTGCAACTTTCTAGCACTTTTATACAAACATGTAATATTTACAAATTTTTTAACTACTAATAATGCTATACGATTAAAATAAAAAAAATGTATAGTTTATATTATAAGCTTTTAAATATAACCTAAAATTAACTGTTAATTATGCAGCGTAAACCTATAATATCTTTTAAATAACGCTAAAAAATTATTAATTTAGTTTATTCTTACAGCAAAATATACGCTGATTATTATATAAATTAACCGAACTAAAAAAGCAATTAATTATATAATATATAATCGACTTAATAGCGCAATTATTTTTGCTTTAATTAAATAATATTAAAAATATAGCTAATTTTTTTTTACGTAAACGTAACGCGACTGCGGTCGGTTTTAATTAAATTTTTAACTTAGTATAACGCTAACTATTTTTTTTAACGCGTTTTAATTGAAAAATCGATGATTAATAAATTTTTTATAAAAATTTTAATATATATTAATAATAATTTAACTTTGTACGATTAATAATTATTCGGTTTAATATCGTTAAAAATAATATTTATAATTTCGACGAAATTAGTTTTATAATAAGCAAAATGTCGTTTAAAATAATTGTTATAACTTTTAATTAATGTAAGCGATTAAAGTTTGCAATATAAAGTAACCTTAAATAGTTAAATATATTTTAAAATGTTAAATTATACAGCTTTACGATTTTGCCGTATATTATTTTAGCAAAAAAAACTTATTTTTAGTTTTAATATATAAATAACAAATTACTAAAGGATTAAATTATTACAATAGTAAATAACGGCTAAATAAATAATAAATAAAGTTTAAATTAAATTTAACATTTCGATATATATATAACTAATCGTATAAAAAGTTTTTACTACTTATTAATTTTCGACGGCTATAAAAGTTATTATTTTTTTAAATTCGAACTATATGTAAAAAAATATAATATTATTATTTTATATATACCGGTTTATTTATTGTATAAGCTTTAGCTTTTTAATATTAGTTATTTTAGCTTTTTAAAACAAACGTATAACAAAAAAATCAACGATTTAATATAAGCATATATTATTTATATTAAAAAAAAAGTTTTTTTAGCAGCATTTTATAAATTATATAAAACTTTAATAATTAAATTAAGTATTTAAAAAAGTTTTAAAAATATTAAGTTAATATTATACGATTTAAACTATATATTTTTATAATTTAAAGTTTAATTACTAACCGAAATTTTATTTAAATTATTAAAGTTAACAAATAAATTTTTACCTATTTAGCCGTCAAAAACTTTTTACATTATAGCCGATATATAGTCGCAAAATAAATATATTAAAAATAAAATCGTATAATACTAAAATGGCTTATTAAGTGCTATTTTAAATATAGTTAATTATATTAAAAAAATATAAGGTTATTTATATATAAAATTATATTATTTAAAAGCAAATTAATTATTTAGGCGACGTCGTTATACAAAAAATAAACGTATTTAAAATGAAAGATTATTTATTATATAAAAAAAATAAAATTTTATAACTAAATATACTATTAATATATAAATATTGCAAAGAATTTATATAAATAAGCGTTTTAACAAAACAAATATATCGCGCATATAATAATATAACATATACAATAATATTAAACATAATACGCGCATTTATTAAAATATTGCAAAAGTATTTAGCGATTATATATCTAATTAAATTTAATTAATTTTTTATATTATAGTAGAATTATTAAACATGTTCGTATAAAGGTGCCAGAAAGTGACAAATAGGCTTGTATGGCACGTTATTTTATTAATATATAACATTTAAAATAGTTAAAAAATCTTTTTTTTTAATTATTTTAACATTTAACAATTATTATAAATCGCTTTTTTTAATTAAGTTATATTTAACTTTTAACGTAATAATTATTTTATTAGCTATTATTTAGCCTTTTAATTTATAAACTATTATTATATTGTTATTATAACTAAATAATAATATGTTATTTTTCAAAAAATAGTAAAATTTGTAAATAATAAATTTAAAACTTATTTTTTTAATAGTTTTTATAAGCCTTTAATAATTTTACGTTAATATTTAGCTTTTTATAGCTGAACAATATATACGTATTTAATTAATTTAATGCTAATAAAAACATTATAGCGTCGTATTGTTTTGATTTTGAATTAAATCTACTAATAATAACTATTAAAATTTTAAAAAACTTTCCGGCTAAAATATTAGATTAAATATTTTCGTTGCTAACACTAAACTATTAATTTTTTTATATTATTAAATACACTTTATATTTAAAATAATATTTATATTTATTAAATTTATATATATAAATATATATATAATTAAAAATAAAACCTTTTTATAAAGTTTGTTAAAACTTTAGGCTGAACTTTTATTTTTTTATAATTTTGTAAATATATATTAAGCTATTAGGCTGTTTTAATATAAAATTTTTTTTGCCAACAAACTTTCTAAGATTGACTTAATAAAGCTAATAATTAGGCTTTAAAAGTTTTAAATAATATAAGGCCGTTAATAAAATTTAATAAATACAATGAAATATACTAGTATTTTTTTTAAAAAGCTTTTAAATATTAATTAATTACTTTAAAGTTTTTTCTTTATATATATATATATATATATACGTAATAAAATTAAATAATTATAATAATATATTATAAATTAATATATTAACCTTTAAATCATCATTAATTAGTTTAAAAACTTTTTTTTTTATATTTATTTTCGATAAAACTTAATCGCTATTACATTATAATATAAAAAGGGGTTTTTTAAGATTTTTTATAAAATTTCCTTTTTTTTTTAATATTAAGGTTTTTATTTTAAAGTTTAATACTATAAAATTTTTAAAAGTTTTAATAGCCTAAGTTTTTAAATTTTAATAATTATTCTTTTTATTTATAATTATAAATCTATATAACTTTGCTATATTAAAAAGAATTGTTTATAAATATATGAAATATTTAATTAAATTTATATTTAAATAAATTTTTTAATTATTTCTAGCACCCTTTCTTTTAAAATTAAACTTTAAAGAGGTTTTAAAAACGGAATTATTAACTAGGTTTTTACATATTGTTAACAATTAAATTTTTTTTTAAAAAAAAAAAAAACTAAATACGATAAATATTAAATAATTAATAGCTTATTAAATTATTAATTTAAATTTTAATGTCGAATTTTTAACGTGGTTTTTTTTTTCTTAATTTTAATAGTTGAAATAAATATTATATAATTATATATTTTTAAATAAATTATGAAAAATATTTTTTTATATCCAATAATCTTTTTAAAATTATCCAAATAATTATATAACTTTTATAAAATAATCTTTAGCGGTTATTATATTTAAAAGTTTAATTATCTAAATAAATAGCTATATGTATTATTTTTAACTATAAAAAATTAAAAACTTTATAGCCTTTATGTAAAACGTTGCTTTTTTTTTAATAATACTTTTTATGTTTTAGCTATTCTAGTAAAATTTTAAATTGTTGGTCAAAAACTTTTAAATTAAATGTTTCAAAAACGGGCTTTAATAGCCGTAATTAGCTTATTTACTGCTTTTTTAAAATATATAAGTTTAGTATTATATTATAAATTTGTATATAGTTAAAATATCGATTTATAATTAATATAGTTTTTAAAATTTGTTGTTTTCTGTAATAAAATCGTTAATATTTATAAAAATCGACTACAAATTATATTTTAATTTTTACTATTTTTTGTTTTGATTTTCGAAAAATTTAACGTTTAAGTTTTACTTTAATATATATAACGTAATGAGTTTTATAAATTTTGTTATTAGCTTGTAAAATAGTTGCTATTTTTAATACGATTTAATAATCGTTTTAACGGTTTAAATTTTAAATAATTTGACTACTAATATTACCGGAATAAGTTAGTTTAAAATCGAAAAAACTTCGTATAATTATTTAATAAATGTGATTATATGTAGGAAGCATGGTTTGTTAATCGTTCTAGGGTATATTTTGAAATATATTAATTATAGATTTATTTGTTTTTTGAGTTTTTTATTTTATTGTCCATTTTTTATAGTTATATATTTTATCTTTTAAGTTAATATTTTTTATATTTATAAAATTATTTGTTTTATTTAAAATCTAAATATTAAAGCTAAATTTTAATATAATATAATTATATAATATATTGTTACCAAGCGTATTTTTATTTATAAAAAATATTAATATTATGTATAAGTATTACAAACTAAAATTGCTTAAAGCTTAGATAAAAAATACTTTTTAAGGTTATGTTTAAAATATAAATTAAATAAAATAGTGCAGGCAATAAAAAATTAGCGTATAAATGATAAACTTTATAAAAAATAATCTTTTCTAACTAATTTTAAAAATTAATTATATATATAAATTAAATAATGCTAAGTAAATATTTAGTTATATAGAAAATCTTTTTTTATATATATCTATTTTTTTATTATCATAATCTGTTGTACTTTTAAATAGATTACGATTTTTAAAATAATCCATAAAAGTTACGTGCCTTTCTCTTGCTTTGTACTCCTTTTTTAGTCCGTAACTTTTATCTCCACTTTTAAGCTTTGCTAACAGGTCTCCACTTGTTGGTTTGTAATATATATACGTTTTTAAAAGCTTTTAGTTAATTAAAAAAAAGCTTTTAATTTTTATTATAATAAGCCTTAATAATTAATTATCATTTTCAAAATATCGAATTTAACCTTTTATCCTGTTTTTTTTATTACGCTGTTTTTACTTACTGTCAAAAGTTTTTATTAAATTTTATCCGCTGTTAAATTATCTTTTTTATTTTCTTATTTATATACTATTTATTATAAACAAGGTTTTTTAATCTATAATAATAGCTTTTTAATAAATATTTATTAAAGTAAATAATATAATTTATTAAGTTTACATTTTTTCTTTTATTTTCCTTTTAAATATTTTCTTTAAAACGTTTTGTAAAAATATTTTTCATACTTTTTCGATAATTAAAATTTTATTAGGGTAACCGCCGGTAACTATTGCTTTTATTTTTTTAATAAAACTTTCGAGCTTATAAATTTTTTGTTACGAAGCGAATCTTTATTTATAAAAATATCTATACTAATCGTGGGTATCGAAGATTAAAAATATTTAAAGTCTAGTTCAAAAATACTAAGCAAGGACCAGGCTTCACGGGCTATAGTTTACGGGCCACTTAAACCTACCACGTTTTAAAAATAAAACGGTATCAATAGAAAATCGGAAAAATAAGCGCTTTAAATTTATAACATTTTTTACTATTCATTGTAACTTATTTATTTAATTAAAATATATAATATATAATATTATATTTTTAAAAGCTATTTATAAGTTTTAATTAAATATTTATACATAAATTTAGTTCTAAAAAATATAATTATTTTTCCCAGCTTATTTAAAATATTAATCTGAAAAAATTGAAAAATTAAAAAATTTAACCATTTTTTTTATTAATAAAAAAAGTCAAAAAAAATTAAAAAGTCAAAGTTTTAATTTTCATATTATATGTAAAAGAAATACAAATATACAAAAATACATTTTATAAATATAATATAATAAATTACATTAATCAATTTTTTAAATAATAAATAAAAGCTATATATAGCTTGTTTTTTAATAAGCAATTTTTGAGCTAAAAAAACAACTTTCTTTATTAATCTTACATTTGCTAAGAAATAGGGCTATTAAAGATCTATTTATAGGTTTACTTAATAGAAAATAAAGGTTTTATTAAACTTAAGACTGTTTAATTTTGCGATTTACTTTAGCTAAATGAATTTAAATATAGTCCATTTTTTTTGGTGGTTTTTTAGTTTGTTTTTAGTCAATTTTGTATATAAAAATGTTTAACTTTAAAAACGTAAATTTTTAGATACAAAATAGACTAAAAAAACACTAAAAAAGCGGACTATATTTGAATTTATTCAGCTAAAATAAATCGTAAAATTAAATAGTTTTAAGTTTAATAAAACTTTTTTTTTCTATTAAATAAGTCTATAAATATATTTCTAATACCACTACTTTTCGGCAAATGTAAAACCGATAAAAAAGGTTGTTTTTTATGCTTAAAAACTGCTTATTAAAAAATAAAATATATATAGTATTTATTTATTGGTAAAGAAACCTTAGGGTTGTGAAGTATATTCTGTATTGCGATGGGGAAGACTGGGAATATCCACACATCCCGCAGGGATGTGTAGGATATCCCAGCTTCCCTTATCAAATCAACGTATCTAATCTACACGTGAAATGTAGGTCCTGCGGACCCCCTTGCCACTTTATATCATTTATTATTTAAGAAATACATTAATTTAATTTATAGTATTATATTTAAGGAATGTATTTTTAAAAATTTTCATTTTTTTATATGTAATATAAAAATTACAAGTTTAACTTTTTAAAATTTTAATCTTTTTTCTATTTATAATAAAAAGCTAGTTAAATCTTTTAATTTTTTGATTTTTTCATATTAATATTTTAAATAAGCTGAAAAAAATTATAATATTTTTTGAAATTATGTTTATATATAAATATATATTTTAAAACTTATAAATAGCTTTTAGAAAATATAATATTATATAAATTATTTTAATTAAATAAATAAGTAAAAATCAATCGTTTTAAAATTTATTTTTAAAATTTATCTGGAATGCTATAACTTTAAACCGCTTACTTTTCCGATTTTTTATTAGTACTGTGTTATTTTTAACACGTGGTGGGTCTAAGTGGCTTATAAATCGATGGCCCTTGAAATGTGGCCCTTGCTTACTTGAATTATATTTAAAATATAAATTAAATAAAATAGTGCAAGCAATGTAATATTAGCGTATAAACAATAGATTTTGTAAAAAATAATCTATTATAGTTAATTTTCAAAACTAACTATATATATAAGTTAAATAATGCTAAATAAAAGTTTAATTATATAAAAAAATCCTTTTATATATATATATATTTATTACTATAGTTTATTGTAGCTTTTATTAGATTACGATTTTTTTAATTATTTTTACTATTATAATATTGCTTTTTATTTTTAAAGCTACGCGGATTAAGATTTTTTTTGTAATAATTTATAAAAGTTATATATTCTTTTTTTATTTTTAATTTATACTCTTTTTTAGTATACGCTTTTTATTTTTATTTTTTAGCTTTTTAATAAACTTTTACTTGTTTGTTTATAATAATATTTGTGTTTATTGTTTTTTATAAAACTCTAGTGGGGTTTTTTTTAACTTTTTTATATTTTAATTTGTTTTTATTGTATTTAATCGTATTTAAAAATTAATAAATAAGATATACTTCATTTTTTTACTGTTGTTTGCCAGACTTTTCCAAATATACCATATATTTTTTTTAACTTTATTTGGTATGAAATTTATATTTATCGTAGTTACTTTTATAATAATATATTAATAACGTTATTTTTTTAAAAGTTTTAAAATCATAACGTCAATTAAATTAAAAAAAAAGGCAAAATTAATAACGATTTTTTTAATTTTTATAAATAACTAATCAAACTTCAATTTAAAGTTATTATAACAGCCGATCGTTTTACGTAAATTTGAAAAATTTATATTAACATAAAAAGCGTAGTTTTAAATTATTTTAACAAAATATATCTTAATTAAACAAAAAAAAAAAGCGTTAAATTGTTATAAAAATTGTTTTCTATAAAATATTTACTTTATAAAAATATTTGCCGGTATTGATAAGTTAGAATTTAGCTTAAACGTAAAAGTTTTTGTCGAAAACGCTTTTAAACTTTTAATTTTCGGCCGATTAAAATTCTATTAATAAAAGTTTTTAATTATAATAGTTATACTAATTAACTCTTTTTAAGTTTTTAAGTAATTCTTTCATAAATATATATATATTTTAATTAAATACTTTAATTTTAGTTTTACTTATTTTATTTTAAATTTAAAATGTTTTTATTTTATAAATATCGCTTTCTTTGATTTTAAGTCGTATTTTAAAGGTAATGTTTAAATTTATTAAATTAAATTAAGACGCAAATTTCTTAATAGTTCTAATTTATAGTTTATTAGTAAAATACCTTTTTTCATCGTAAGGAGTTTAATTTTTCTTTTAAAAATAGTTTGTTTTGTAGATATTTTTATAAGTTTAATAATTTCTTTACTTTAATTTGCTTAAATAATGATATATTTATATTTTTAATTATTAAATTAATATATATTAATTTTACGTTTAATAATCGTTTAAATGAAATACTTTAATTTTAAATAATTCTTTTGTTTATTTATCTTTAAATAATATATTATTAACATTTTTTATTTTATTTTTAAGATTTGAAAACTAGTATTTAATTTTTATCAGTAATCCCTTTTTTTTAATATATCATATTTGTTAAATGGATATTTTAAATTTTATATTATGTTTAATATTTTATATAAGATATAAATTTTGTATTTTGTTTAATATTTTGACAAGCTGTAAAGTTTTATAAAGCTAATATTTTAATGCTTTAATTTTTCGCATAAATTTTATTGAAATAATACGTTTTGTATTGTTTTTTTGCTTTTAAAAAATCTTAATTTCGTTATAGTTTATTTAAACATTTAAAACATTTTTAAGGTTTTAAAAATAAGGGTTTATAAATTTTTTACCAAGTTTTTTTTTAAACTTTTTATAATTCTTGAACTTTATTATTATATTTTATTTCATTGTAGTTTCTTCTTTTCGGTTAGTTATTAAAAATCGTTTAATATATTTTCAGCAATTAATTACCATAAAACTAATTCAAAAACTTTTATTTGTATTCATATATAATAAAGTTGTAATTTTTAATAACATATTTTATTTACAATAGTTTTTTTATTATTTCTTTCGCTTTTAACGTAAATAATTTTAAAATTAAACTATAATAAAGACATTATATACTTTATTTAACGTTTGTTTAATATTTTCGTAAATATAAACATAATAAGTTTTTAAAGTTTAAGTAAACTTTTATTAATGAAAAAATATTATTTAAATTATATTTTGTAATTACTATAAGTTTTTTATTATAAGTTTAATAATTTAATTTAAATGTTAAAATCTTTTATTAAAAAAATGCTGTTAAATGTAATGTTTTATTTTTATTTTATTAAATCAATTATTTTTTTTTATAATTATTATCATTAACTTTTATGTTAAATATCTTTAATGCGCGCGGGCATAGGTAGCATAAATAGCCATTATATAGCTACAATAGCCGTGGATATAAGGCCTTAGACTTACAGCCCCATAAAAGGCAGAACACTATATAATTAAATAGCTAGATTTTTATTTTTTATAATATATATATTTTTTATATATAAATTATTAGATTAAATCATACTTTTACCGTTTTATTATACAGATTAAATTAAACTATTAATTACACTATCGCGAAAATTATTTCTATTATTATTATACTTTTCATTTTAAAAAATAGCTATTTTTATAAGCTAAAACGTTATTAAACTTGCTAAAACGTCGTTAAACGCGCTAAATAACGCTAATTCTTTATTAAAATAAGTTTATAATAATTAGTTTAGTTAATTACTTTTAACACTTAATTTTTTACACTTTTCGTTAAATTTAAAAATTTTTATACATTAGCTGGTTATATTATCGGCGTTAATATAAGTCGTACATAATATAATAATGCAAACTTTTACATTATCTATCTATATACATAATTAACAATATTTTGAAAACGTTTATTTAAATATATACTAATAGTAAAAATAGGTTTTATAATATATTTTTATATTTTAGCTAATAATAGCGTAAAAATAGTACAATTTTTTAATTCATTATGATAATATAACAGTGTAATTATATATATTTTATTTTATTTTAATACGGTAATTTCTTTTTTATATATTAATTTAAAATAAAAGCCAATTTAAGCAAAATTTTCGATTTAAAACTAAGCTTTTAAATATAATATCAAAAAAAAGTTTTTTAACCGTAATGTTTTATATATTATAACTTTAAGCAAAAGATTTAAAAGGCTAAAGAAATTTCGTATAAATTAATATACTATTAAATATTTTTATAATAAGCAGAAAAAATACGCAAATATTATTTTATTATTTTATAAAAATTATAATAAAGCTAAAAAAATCACGATATTGTTAAATTAATCAGTTAGTAAAAAACTTTTACTAAAATAAACATAAAGCTATTTAAAAAATTAGCTTAAAACCGTAAAACGTATAAAAATAATATAAATAAAAATATAAATATATTTAACGATTTAATAAGCGATTTAAATAACGAAAACAATTTTAATTATAAATAAAATGCTAAATTCTTTAAACGTAAATATTAAAAATTTAATACTGGTTTATAATATATTGATATATACGCTAGCGTATTTAATAAACTTTAACGTAAAAATATTAGCATTATTAACCCGTTTTACGATAATTTTAAAAACATCGGCGTTTTTATAAAAACAACATTACTTTTATAAATATACTTTCTTTTTAGCAACTGTATTAAATTATTTTTAAAAAACGAAAATGTTTGTTTTTTAAATAAACGTTAAATCTTTTATTTTTTCAAGGTTAATTAACCGGTTTAGCCTTATTATAATACAATAATAAGATTAACTTTAGTAAAAGTATTAAAATATATATAGCCAGTTTTAAATATTTTTTTTTAAAAAAAATAAAAACGCTTTATATTAATCTTTGCTATTGCGACTAAAAAGTACAAAATAAATATGTTTATAGTTTATAATATATATTAAAATAAGTACGCTTTATAATGATTCGTTTAAAAAAATTAAAATACGCTTAAATTATAAAACTTTTTAATAAAACTAATAAAAACTAAAAAAGCGTTATAAATTAAATACAAAATAGTTAAAAACTTAAACTTAAACAATTTTTGCAATTATTTAAAAATAAACAAACTTTTAATACGTATATACTAAATACTAAAAAAATAAAACAAATGTATAAAACATAGCTAAAAAATTTATCGGTAAAAATAAAAAAACAACCTACCCGAAAAAATATTACGCAAAATTTTCATTACTTTTGAAAAATACCCGAACTTTTTTATACGTAGCTTTAAGCTATAGTTAAACTATTATAACTATTAAAGGGCTATTAAAATAAGCGCTACAAATTTAATAATTATCGACGTTTTAAAAATAATTGTAATAAATAAAACGCAATTTTAGCCGTAATAAATATAATAATGGTTGTAAAGAGTTCAGCTATAATAGCTACTAGAAAAATAACAATTAAAAGCGAAACCGTAGCCCTTACTATAGCTATAACCGTAATTATAACCGTAATTAAAATTGTAAACGTAAATAAAATCGTAATAAAACTGTTTAATTAAATAAAATAACAATTAGCGTAATAAAAATAAAAACCGTAACAAAAATAAAAACGATAAACGAAATCGTAAAGTTTATTTCTCTACATAACATTTTTATTTTTCAACTGATAAATAAAGCTATAACGTATTTAAAACTTTTTATATTTGTATTTTTAAATTTATTTATTAATAAAAGCTCGAATAAAATATTTACGTAAACATTAGATTAATATATTTTTTAAAAAAAATAAAAACTTTATTTGCGCTAAATTTAAAAAGATTAAACATATAATTATTACAGCACTTTCTTTTTTTTATGTAACTAGCTATTTAACTATTTTACATATTATTAAAAAATTAAACAAAACATTATCTAATAATTAAAAGCAATTTTTAAAATAGATCGAAATATTTAATAAAAACTTTAAAATTAAAATAGCTTTTATATATGATTTAAAAAAATTTCGATTTACGTATAATATACGTTTTTCCGTGTTAAAATCCAATTTTTTTATTAATATTTTGAAATATAATATTATATTTAAAAAAGAATAATAGCAGCAGATTTAAAAGCTTTAAAAGTAATTATAATAAATAAACTAAATTTACGTACTATTATAAAAAAAATAAACGGCAAAAATAAGCTATTAATATAAAAATTTTAAATAAAACAATAAGTTATAAATAAACTTAAATATAACCTGCTTTTTGAAAATAATTTGTTTTTTTATATATAAAATAAATATATATTATAAAACTAACATTATTTTATTTTTATTGCTAAAAAATCTTTAATTAAAATTTAACGTAATAGCTTATATATATAAATATATAAAACGAATAATAAAAAAAAAACGTAAACTTAAAAAACGAAAAGTTAACTTATATAATAATCGACTATAAAACGTTGCTTACTAATCGCAATTTTTGCTTTATTATATTCAAAATAATTTTAGCTGCTATGAATATTTTAATTAACGCACGAATTTTTTAAATAATACTTGTAAACAATATATTAAATAAACGTGTTATTATTTTCATAAATACGAAAATGAATTTTATATACAAAAACAAAAACAGTAACTATTTCTCTGTATTTTTAAAACCGCGCTATATATTTTCGCGTTTATTATAACTATTATTATAAACGTAACTTATAGTATAATATATAATAATTAATTACTAATAAATCCGAATATTAATAAAATTCCGAAAATAAACGCGTTAATAAATGTAATAAATAATATAACAATATTTATAAATAATAATAATAAATTTATAATTATATTTATACTTATAAAATGCGTTTTATTTAAAAACGCACTAACGTTAAATAAAATCGCCGATTATATAATATTTTAACTTACTATATTTATTTATAA
Organism: Xylariaceae sp. FL1651; assembly: GCA_025201745.1. NCBI lineage: Eukaryota > Fungi > Ascomycota > Sordariomycetes > Xylariales > Xylariaceae > Xylariaceae sp. FL1651. The sequence continues at coordinate 405,039 of MU624259.1, read as the reverse complement.
TATGCTATTTATTAGTATAATAAAAGCTATTATCGATGAAATAAACTATATAAATAATAAATATTTAGAATTTATATTTACTTTTAAAGCTTTGCGTTTTAAAAATTTTAAAATATATTTTATTTTTAAAATCAGAGAGTTTGCTAATTCATTTAAACTCTTAACTAAAAATAATATATATATTTATATAAAATAAACAATTTTTGCTAAACAGTGTTAAAGAATAGTTAAAATATTTAATATATAAGAATATTAACATAAACAATCGCTTTTATTTTTTAAATCGAAAAATATAAACGTATTAAATATATATTATAACAGTTTTTATAGCTCAAAAGAAATAAACTAAGTCGATAAGCCGATATGTTTTCGTTTTTCTTTTATTTATTATATAATATTCGATATTTAATAAAAATAAACTAAAATGTTTAAAATAAAAAAACCGTAGAATAATTAATATATACAATTTAAACAAAATAACTATATTTAATAACTACCTTTTATTTTTAAAAACAAAAATAATGTTAGGTTTATAAAGCAAATATTATATAATAGTAATAAATACCGTCGCTTTTTTATTATTTTTTAATGTATTTAAACTATAAAAACCAATTTATTATAATTCGCTTATAAAATATAAAAAAATATTGCGTAATAATAATAAGTTTTCATAATAGCTGTGACGGCTGGTGTCCTATTTGCAGCTGTCAAACAGATTGACCAGCCGTCAGGCTATTGTTCATTGTCCTGGTGAATGGTGGGACAATTACCTGGTGCATGGAATACTTAAGGTATCCATGTACCCCACTAATCCCTACCTATATATTTCTGTACTGCAGCTGTTGGATAGATACTTTCCTTTCTTCCTCATCTTAGTTATTTCGTAAGGAATATACAGTAAATTTGGTCTGAGAACCAACTGCTGACTTCCGGGCTATGACAATAGCTTTATATATATTTAACGTTTTATAAATAATTTGTTTAAAAATTAAAAATATTACTAGAAATATTTTATGAACAATATTATAATTTATTCGGATATAGCAAAAGAATTATAAAAAATATTTGCGAACGATATTTAGCTCTGGCAAAAAAAAAAAACCCCCCCTTAATTGCTATATCACCCGTTAAAGTATTTATAAAATATTTGTCTGTCAATCTGCTTAAACTTCGAATTAACACTTTGAAACTAGCGAATACTAAAAATAAAATAGCAGCTTTCCGTAATTTAATTTTCTTAAAGCAGTTAAAAATTTTAAACAATACTTTAAAATTGTTAAATTTCTATGTAACTTAATTTTATATTAAACTAAATTAAATAAGCTTTTATAAAAAAACAAAAACTAAAAAAACTTAAAGCAAAAAATACTAATAGAAGATATATATATATTAAAAATATTTATTATAAACTTATATTTACTAAGCTCGGTTTTTTTTTAAAACAATATAAAACGCGATTTACAAGAAAACAATTTTATATTATTACGATTTAAAGTAAAGCTATTTTTACAAATCGACGAATTTTAAAAAAAAGTTTTAACGTTATAATATTTTATATAATTCCCGATTATAAATAAATATTTAATAACGTTATTTTTTTTACTAAAGTTTAACCCGTTATATATTTAAGCAAATTTTTATTTAAAGTAAAAATACGATATGGGCTTTTAAAAATAAAAATAGTTTTTTTAATATAAACCGTAGAAAAGCTCCGTGCTAGAATTTAACTTAATAAACGCTTAATTATTATTTTAATAAACTACAAAACAGTACTAAAAACCGCTATAACTAACTGAGCAAATAAGAAATTAATTAACTTTTCCATATATTCTTTATAATATAAGCTATACGTTTATTATGTACTTATATAATTTAACGGTATATTAAATATATTTAGCCCTTTAATAACCGTTTTCAATATATATATAAACCTAACGAAAAATTAAAAAAATCCGATGATATATTTACTTTTATTACTGTATAAAACAAAACAAACATAGCATATTATATATCGTTGTTAAAAACGGTTATAAAAAATATATTTAACAAATTCCGGTATGCTTACTAAAAAAATATAAAATACGTATAAATATTAAAAAATATATAAAATGTTAAAATTACTAAAAGAGTTAAAAGTAAAAAAAACTATATTAATTAAACTAAACATTTTTTTCAAAATAGCTAATAACAAATTAAGTTATAATACGTATATAAATACTAAACGTTTATATATATTATACGCTATAATAAAAAAGATTACTCAAATTTACGTATAACAATAAACATTATTTTAGTATTAAAAAAAAGCTACAAACAATTAAACTATATGCTATAGTTAATAAAATTTAGCTAGTTACAAAATATATTAAATATTGCCACGCGTATAGCGTAAACTAAACCGATAAACAATAGTTTTTAAAGAATTTACGCTTTGTATACTTTAATAATTAAACGGATATAAAAAATATTTTAAGATATATAATTTTATAATATTAGTTTTTTATTGCTTTATTAAACCTACTTTTTTTTTTTTTTGTTGTAAACAATACCTAGCCGAAAAATAAAATATAATTATGATTAAATAACTATTATTATATAACTAATATATTTTTAAAAACATTATTTTTGACAATAATAAAAAATTTACTTTAAGCTTTTAATAAAATATATAAAATACTTTTAGCTTTAAATTATTTATAAATAAATAGCTTTTTTAAATGAAAAAACTAAATAGTTAAAATTCCGTTATAATATTATAATTTTATAAAACTAAAAATAAATTAAATAAACATTATATTAATTTTATAACAAAATTTAAACGCTATATATACGTTAATAACGTATTTTATTTTTTATAAATAAAAATTTAAATTTAAACTATTTAACGTATTAGAAACATTAATAAACGTAAAGAACTTTACAACTTTGAAAAATATTTAGTTTTTCCGTAATTATTTAAAACAAAATTCCCATAGTAAACAAATAATTGTTTATAAAATAAAAGTTATTTTAAACTACAAAATAAATTGTAAACGCAACGTCATTAATTATTTAATTTAAAAAAATAGAACTATTAATATAATAAATAAAAATTAAAACATTAGCTATATTAAAATAGCAAATTAATAAAAAAAATATTAAAAACGCAAAAAGCTACGTTTTAAAACATTTATAATTCAAATAGCTGACCGCGTTAAAACTGTTAAAAATCCTGTTAAAAAACGCAAAAAGTTTTAAAAAGAAATTTAAAATAAACTTATAAAAACGCAAAAGTTTGCGTAAAACTTTTTAATAAACCAATACGTTTAAATATTTTACAAAAAATATTTTTAATTTATAAAAAACTATTAGTATAACTATTGCTATAGTAATAGATTTTTTAAAAAAAGCCGTAAATATTAAAACGTTAAAAAATGTTAAGCTATTTATAAATAACGAGCTATTTATAAATACTAAACTACTGGTAAATTTTAAACTATAAAAAAATATTAAGCCGTTAGCGGAATAAATAAAACTAGCTGGTAGTAACTACTATTTGCTAAAAATAGTAAATATTTTTTCGTAAGCGGCATTTAATACACGCGTGTATAGATAGCATAAATAGCTACTACGTAGCTTAATAGTTATTGTGTAGCCATAATAGCTTAGGGTGTAAGGCCTTAGCCTTACAGCGCTATAAAAGGCAGGACACCGCACAACTAAACGGTTAGATCTTTATTTTTTATAATATATACATTTTCTACCTATAAGTCACCCTATTAACTTTATTAAAATTTAATACTTTTAAGATTAAATTTTTTAAAATTGCATGTTTAATAACATCGAACGGTTTTTTTTTTTTTTTTTAAAAAAAAAAAAAAAACCAGTTTATTTCTTTAATTATATTTATAAAAAATGCTATATATTTAATAAAATTTTAAATAAACGCGCATATATTATTTGTAAATTTTATAAATAATCGTACCTTTTTGACGTTTTTTAACATAATTTAGTTTATTATTTTTTTCAGTAAAATCATAAATTTTAAAAAGTTTATTTACTATTTATAAAATTTATTTTTTGTTACGAACCAACAGGAGCCCAAAGGGCGGACTGAGGGAGAGAGCATTAGGATCACGGTCACGTGATAAAGAGTGCTTTACAGAGCAGCACAGAGCAGGAACTTTGAGGTGCTTTACAAAGCAGGTGTTTTAAGGTGCTTTGCAGAGCAGGACAGAGCAAGAGCTTTAAAGTGCTCTATAAAGCAGGATAAAGCAAGCTTATTAAAGTAATAAAAAAAATAAATATATAAAAACAGAGGTTTTTATATAATTAATACATTTGTTTAGCACTATTTAATTTATATATATAGTTAGTTTTTTTAGTTAACTATATAACTTGATTTTTGGCGGAAAATTAACTAGTTTATGCTATTATTTTATTGCTTATAATATTATATTTAATTTATACTTTAAATAAAAACCTGTAAAAATAATTTAGTAATTATATTTTAAATATTTCTTATTTTTTCTTATTTACAAGTCGTATATTTAAAATAAGCTTTTCTAATATTTTAAATAATTAAATTAAGAGCGTTGCTATAGGGGCACCCTACTTCTCTTATTGGGGCATCTTTCTAAAGGTTTTAACAGCAATTACTCTACGGAAACAACAGCTATAAATTATATTAGTGTCAGGTTTGAAAGGGTTGGCTAAAAAGGCCGGCTAAAGGTAAGGTGTTAACTGCTGTTGCCTTTAGCTAGCACTTTCGGCTAACCCCTTTGGCCAAAACTTAGACTTAGACTTATACCAGAATAACCTGCACCGATTGATAAGTAATTCAAAGGGCTATCGGTTAATATAAATAATATTTCAATAGCTATTGTTTCCGTAAAGTAATAGCTGTTATAACCTGTAAAAGGGTGCCTTAATAAAATAGGTAGGGTGCCTCCGGAGCAACGCTTTAAATTAAAGCAATATTATTAATATATTAACAGTTAAATCCGTAAATAAACTATATTTAACTTAAAACCGAAAGCTTATATATATAAGAAATATGAAAAGTATTCGTTTAATTTAATAATAAAATTAATAAAATTAATAAAAAGAACTTAACTGCTTAATAAAATACGAAAAACTTCAAAAAACTTACGTAATTTATAGCTTTACTATAAAAAAGCAAATACTGAAAAAGTTTAAAAGTTTATGAAAATAACAAAAGCTTAAAATATTATATTGAAACTGTAAAAAAAGCATTAAACTAAATATTAACAACGCTATTATTAAATAATATATACGCAAAATAAAAACCATTAATAACCTATTTAATTTAAAAAAAACATCAAATTGAAAATCATGAAAATTGGCTTAAAAGTATTTAAAATACGATATAAATTATTTATTTACAACTTACGGTTATTAAATATAAAAAGTATAACTAAAAAATACTAACTTATAAAAACAATTTCCAAAAATAATAAAAAATATTTAAAGTATTTCTTTTGTTAAAAAACAAAGGCTTAAAAAATTATATTTAGCAGATAAATTGTACCTTAAACGGTATTTAAAAGTTAATAATATTAAAACAAACATTAAAATAAACATAAAAAAGTAAAAATACTACAAATCGTTGTTTATTGCAAAGTATATAACGTTTAAATACTTATATAATAATATTATAAAAATAATAATAATAATAATAAACTTATTTTAAAATATAAAAAGCCCTGAAAATTTTAATAAACAAATTATATTATATATAAATGTAAGTTATATTTATTAAAAAAGTTAATGAACTATTAGTTTGTTAAAAAAAAAAACTTTACAAAATAAGAATGCAAAATTTTTATACAAGACAATATAATAGTAAACTAGTCGTTATATATAAAATATTTTTTAAATATATTATTTCAAAACAAAACTTTAAATATTCAAAAAAATGCAATAAGAAAATTACGCTAAATTTATATACCGAATAAAATTATAAAATATTATAAAAATATAATAAATTTAAAAAATAACGACGTTTAGTTTTTATATAATTATAAAATAATATTATTAAAAAATAAAAAACGACAAAAAGCAATCGTAAATCTAAACTAACCATTAACTTAAAATGTTTTTAATTTTTTTTTTAACATATAAAACAAATACAAAAAAATACAGCGTTAAATAAAAAAATTATAAAAAAAAATTAAAAACTTTATTAAATCTATAGGTTTAACCAAATTATATTTTTTAACTTAGTTGATAAATTAAATATTAACTAAGAAAAACTCTGTTTATGTATAACTTTTGATAAAAAAACTATAAATTATAACGAAAAGAAAATAATACAAAAAAGTGCAAAACGTTTATTAGCTATTTATAATTATTTAAAAAGTTTTACGTATAATATTATAAAAATAACTTATTACGATATAATTTTAAAGTTAACTTAATTATGAAATAATAATTTAAAAATAGACTAAAAAACCAGCTACTTTTAATAAAATGACTTTTTTAACATAAATGAAAATAAAACTAAATTATATTTTTATAATAGTTTAAAAGAAAAGGTATATAAATTTAAGCAATTAAAAAAAAAGCATTATATTTAATGTTATGATTTAATATTATGATATATTACAAACAAAAAGTTTGAAAACTTGTTTAATAAAGGATACGATACATTAATAAAACTATATAATACATGTAAAAAAAAGCCAATATTTAAAACTGTTTAAACGTTATCGAATAAATAAAATACAATTGTAAAAATGAAAAAAGTCTTTTAAAAAATACTAAGCGATAAATTGTGTTAAACATTTTAAATTATTAATAATTTATAAAATCGTTTTATTAACACGCAATAAATAATTAAATCAAACATATTCGATATTTATAATTAAACACGAAAAAAATTAAGGGCATTTGCTACTTTATATAAACTATATAAATTTTTTATTACGCATTTTAATTTTACAAATATATTAATAACGTTTTAAATAATAATTACAAACGTACTACGAAAATATATAATTAAATTTATAATTATTTACTTTAACAATACTGTAATCTATTTAAAAACGTTTAAAAAATAAGAAAATATATACAGGCAAAATATTTAAAACTTTTTTTTAAAAAAAAATAAAAGTATATTAAAAAAAAAACTAAATTTTACAAATAAAAAGTAAGCTTTTTAAAATGTACAATTATACTAAAAAGCAGTAAAAATGTAAAAACAGTTAAAAATTTCATAAATTATATACGCTTGTATATTAAAAATGTTAAAAAATACATAATCTTATTTACAGATTTAACAAAAAATATAAAAAACACATTTAATATAATTAAAAAATATAATGTCCAGCGATCTAATATTAAAATTATTAAACTTAAATAAAAAATACAAAATTAAAATCGATATTAGCGATTACGTTATAAAAAAAAAATTTAATTTAACGAATTAAAAATAAAAAACTATACTTATAACATTCTTTTAAGAAAGTTTTCAAAACTTAAATTAAATTATTAAATTTATAATAAAAGATTTATGGCAATAATAAAAACATTTAAAAAATAAAAATGCTATTTAAATAATATTATTACATTAATCCGAGTTTATTTATATTATAAAAGTTTTATAATTTTTATATTTATAAAAATATAACATAAACAATAAATGAAATAAGCAAAGTTTTTATTGTAATATAACATTAAGCTTATTTATATTAAAAGTAAAAAAAACAAAAAACAATTTCATTTAATAAGTAAAATAAAAACTTAAAACTATATAAAATTTAATAATATAACAAGAAACTTTATATATTAGAAAAATTGTACCAAAACTTAATATAAAAAATATAAAAACTTTTATTTTTAAAACTTTAAATAAATTATAACGTAATTAAAACTTTTTATAACAAAAAAAGTTATATAAAAATATTAGCAAAATCGAATTTATGCTTAGAATTAAAGATGTTTAAAGATAAACTATACAAAATTTTATAATTTATCGACATATTAAATAAAGCTTAATAAATAATACTGTTTAATTTTATTATAAAGCTATTAAAATAAAAATAAAAAAAATAAAAAAAACACGATTTTACTTTAATTATAAAAAATAAATTTATTAAATATAAACGGTTTATATTATATAAAAAACAACTTTTTAATAAATATAACTTTTTAAAAAGATCATTACCGATAAAAAAATTAATAATTTTTAAATTTTAATAATGATTTATAAATAAATAAACAAATAAAAAAATTAAATTAAAAATTAAAATAATACTTAAAATATTATATTAATTAAAACTAACTAATTAAATTACATTACAATGAAACGTAAAATTAATATATAATAGCTTAATAAACAAAAATATAATTATATTATTATATTAAATAAATAATAATTATAATAATAATATAATATCATTATTTATAAACGATATTATAATATTAACAGCAAATATTACAGCAAAAACACTATTAAAACTATAAAAATATTTAAAAAAAAATTAACGTTTTTATAACAAAAGATAAAAAAGTAGTATAATAATAAAAATTATTAAAAATGCCTTTAATATATATATATATATATATATTTAAAACAAATATTAAAACACACCAGATTAGCAAAAAATTAAACGTTTTAAAATTAAAAAGTTATTTTACAGGTAAACTATAAATTAAAACTATTTAAAAGTGCAAAAATTAGTTTAATTTGATATATATTTATATTTAAATTAGTATATTTAAACGCTACGTTTAAAATATAATATAAAATGAAAAGAAATACAAGAATTTACGAAATTAAAAAAATCGTAAATTTAGGATAAAATAAATAAAGCAAAAAACTTAAATAAAAAAATATATTTACGAAAAAATATTTAAAAACTTTACCAGCAGTATTTTAAACAACTGAAACTAAAAAAACAAAATCTATTATGAAAAAATATTATTTAGCTATTTTAAACTTAAGCGCTTTTATTTTTTTTTAATATATTTATATTTAAAACGTTTTATTAAATTATTTTTATTTTTTTATTTCGAAAAAAAAAATAATGATTTAACCGCTAAAATCAACTTAAAAATATTTAAACTATTATATTCCTTTTAACGATTATTATAGTAGTTTTTTCAACTTTAAACGTTTATCTCTTATTATAATACTTTTAATTAAATTAATAAAATTCTTATTTTTATTACAACTAGCGGCGTTAATATTGTTATAATTATTTTATATATTAACACTATTTAACATTTTGTAAACTTAACTTTTATTGAAACTTTAAAAGCAAAGCATAATCTTAAACTTAAAGTAATTAATTGCAACTAAAATAGTTCGATAGCGATTAGTAAAGAAACGCGCAAATCGTTTAATAATATAGTTTCTTATAGTTAAAAAAATAAAAAAAAGACAAATGCATAAAATTATTTATTATTACAATGTAAAAGGCATTAAATATTTATTGTAGACAATAAAGCTAAAAAAGAAAGAGAAATTTTTATAAACTAATAAAAGCTTAAAAGGCGGCTTAAAAAAGAAAGTATTAAAGTTACGGTTACATAATAAAAAGTGTTTTGCAAAGCAGTATAAAGCAAAAACTTTAAAGTATTTTATACAGTAGGATAAAGTAAAAGCTTTAAAATGTTTATAAAAAAAGACAGCGCAAGCTTATTAAAATAATAAAAAAATAAATATATAAAAATAAAAGTTTTTATATAATTAATACATTTTTTTTAGCATTAGTTAACTTCTGTATATAGTTAGTTTTTAAAATTAACTATAGAAAGTTATTTTTTACAAAATAATTAACTAGTTTATGCTATTTTTTTATTGCTTATAATATTATATTTAATTTACACTTTAAACATAAACTTATAAAAAGTATTTAACCGATTATATTTTAAATATTTATAGTCTCCCTGTATTTATAAGTCGTATACCTAAAATACGCTTTCGTAATATTTTTCTTTAAATATACTTTTAGTTTAACATTGTATAATATTTTAAATGCTTTTTATACATATCTTTTATGTTTTTCTAACGTTTTTAAATATATTACAATATTATCTAATTAAATAATTTTAAATTTATCAATTTATTTTATAAAATATTAATATATTAGTAAAATTAAAATATATGATTAACAACTTATATAATTTATATTATATAATAAAAGTTATTTTTTCTTTAATTTTTTAAATAGCTTATTTTAAATATTATTTTTTTTAGTTTATATTATAATAAAATTTTATTATGATTTTTTATTTTTATTTTCAGTTTTTTAAAATTTATAAAATAAAATAAACAGCTAATAAAGGAACATTTGACATATAATTTAACGTTAAATTTTTTTGTAAAAACTTTTACAGCTTTAACAATTATTTTTTGTTGGGTTTGTAAAAACTAAACGCTTTGGGCTGTTTTTTTTTTTAATAATACTGTATACTTTTATTGTTATATCGTTTTATCATTATATCGTTTTATTGTTATATTGTTTTATAGTTAAATAAGTTTGTAAATTCTGCATATTTCTTTAATATATTAATATTAAATTTGTTAATAGTGTATTAAATAATTTAATATAATCTTTTTTAGATTATTTAATTTTATATATTATTTATTTATTAAATATAATAAAATTATATCTGCTTTTAATTTAATTATTTTAAGCAAATTTAATTTAAAACCGCTATTTTTTTTAATATATTTAAAATTGCTTTTTTTCTTTTAAAGTAACTTTAAAATTATATTATAATAAGCTATTTTTATAATATTAAGATTAAAATCTTTTGAATAATTATAAATTTTTAACAAAAATTTTGCAATTTTTTATAATATTTATTTTTTACTATAATTGTTATGGTTTAAACGACTGCCGATAGTTTAAGACTTAATTTACTATATAGTTTTTGTAAAATAAGTTTAAAAAAAAAAAGGAAGTATTTATTTAGCAATTGCAGTACATAAAAATATAAATAGGCATTAGTAGGGTATTTAAATACTTTGGTTATTTTATTAACTAAGTAATTATTTTGCCTTTTATTAAAACAATCAATAATAGCCCCGCCACCTAACGGTCTGGCAAATCCGTTGACAGCTGCAAAAGCGGATGCCAGCCGTCGCAATAATTTATATCATTTTTATTAAACGCTATAAATAAATAAATACAAATTTTAATTAATATTTAACTTATTAATTAGATTAAATAAAATACAATTTTAATATATACTTTTATTAATTAAAAGTTTTAAATTTTTTTCCTTCCGTAAATTACGTATATTTTTACTTGTTATACTTTATATTTTATTTTTATTTTAAATAAAAACTTTGAATTATTTTAAACTAATCGTTAGTTTTATTTTAACCTTATTTTCTGTCCTTTTTATTTTCTAATAATATTAACGTCGGTTTTGCTTAAAAAGTTTTATACAAGTATTATTTTTTAATTATGCAAAAATCGATAGTCCTTTAACTCTTTTTTAAAAATATTTTCAATTATATTTCGTAATTTTATATTTTATATATAATATATATTATTTATTTCGGGATTATTTATAATTGTTATTTTTGTTTTATATTTTTTAAATAGCGTGTTTAAAAAAGCTTTGATATATAATAATAAGTTTATTATTATATTATTTAATATAAAAATTTAATACTTTTATTTGATTAAGCTTTTGTAATAACTATTAGTTTTTTGAACTTTTTCAACATATATAATATATATCAATATATAATATAATTTGCTTATAAAGTTTTACTATATTTTTTATATTTTAGTTTAAATTTATTATTATTATTTTTATATATCGTTTTATTATATAGATAATTTAATATAATTAAAATTATCTTAGATTTTTTAAAATAGCTATAAAACATTTATTTTTATATTTATTATAATATCGCTAATCTTTTAATATTTATAAAGCTTTATTTTATAATAATTTATTTTTAATTTTTATTGTAATTTGTTTATTATAGTTAATACTTTTGTTTTTTTAAGCAATATTTTTATATATCGTAAACTTTTATTAAATCTTTTTCGCTTTTAAGTTAATTTTTATAATTTTAAATATAACGTTTTTTAAAAATTAATATTTTAAACTCGGTTATTTTTTATTTTATTTATAACGGTTATTAACTATAATATTTATATTAGCTGTATATTATATTTTATTTCAGTTTAATATAACGTTAATATATATTCCTACTTTATTTTCGTCGGTTTATTTATTGTTTTCTTTTAATATTTAATTGTATGATAACTTTGTTATTTTTTTATTTTTTTGTTAATATAAATATAATAAATTATTTAATTGATTTTTAAACTTTTTTTTAAGCTCTGAATTTTTAAATTTACAAAAATATTTTATAATTTATGCTGCTATTTTTTGTTTTACTAAATTTATTATTTTCGGTTTTTTTTTATTGTAAATTTATACTTATATATAGCTTTTATTATATTAATTTACGCTTTTTCTTTTTTTAATTTTAAATATATTAATGTTAAATATTCGTAAATTAATGCGTAATTTTTTATAATAGTTTTTTATATAATGCTTATTTTTGTTATAATTATAGCATTTAAAAGTTTTTTTACTTCTTTTATGTTTACTTTCCTGTATTTTATCGATTTTAATTCCTTTGAAATATATTTTATATTATATAATTTAATATTGCTTTTTTTTTAGTTCAACTTTTATATATTATTAATATTTTTATGTTAAACTTTTTATGTTTTTTTAAAAAGTGGTATGTTAATTTTTTTAACCTTAAAAATATAATTTTAAAACTTTATTTTTTACTGTCCTTTTAAGTTTATTATAAAATATTATTATTTAGTTTTATTCTTAATATTAAATATAATCAAATTTATTAAAATATTATTATATAAATATATATATATATTAATTATTATAATTTTTATAATTTATTTTAAGTCCACCGTTTTTTCTAAAATGAATTAAACAATAAACATTTAAGCTTATTTTCGAATATTTTTTAACTTTAAAAACTTTTTTATATGTTTTTTTAACTAATCGTTTTTTTTAACGTAACTTTAAATAAATACGGTTTAAATTAAATAAGTGTTTTTTTTTAATAATAATATTATAAAAATATATATATTTAAGTAAAAAAATTTAAAGGCGATTTAACATATTATTAAATTTATTTAGCTTAAAAAGTTTAAATATTTGTTTTAATAAAACGTATAAAACAAATAATTTAATATGATTTTATATACCTTAATCAAATTTTTTTATAAGCTTTGATTTTTTTTGTATTTATTAAATTTATATATTATAACATGTTTTTAGTTAATAGTTTAAATTGCGTTAAATTTTGCGCTTGTAGTTATACAATGCGACAGGGGGGTCTGTAAGACCCACCTGTCACGTGCAGATTAGATAAGGGAAGACTAGAATATCCTATGCATCCCTATAGGATATGTGAATATTCCCAGTCTTCTTCATCGCCATATAGAATATACTTCACAACCCTAAGGTCTTCTTTACTATTTAGTTTTTGCGTTGCTTAATAACCTATTAAAATGTAATTTTAATTTTATTATTAAACCTGATTTTTACCGTAAATAGTTTAATAATAGTTTTATTTTTTCCCGTAATAAATATAATTTAAATATTATTTTAAATTAATTGTCTAACTTTAAATAAAACGATTTAAAATATTACAAAGCGTATTTTTATTTAAATAAAATAACAAAAGCAGTTGCAAATATTAAAAGTTAGAATATTTAAAGTATGTTTAAAATATGAATTAAATAAAATAATATAAATAATAAAATATTAATGTATAAACAATAGATTTTGTAAAAAAAAAATTTTGTAATTAATTTTAAAAACGAATTATATATATACATTAAATAATACTAAATAAATATTTAATTATATAAATAATTTTTTTAAATAAATTTGTTTTTTATTATTATTATATTTTATTATAGTTTTTAACCAATCAATAATTTTTTTAGTAGTTTTTACTATTATAAGATTGCTTTTCATTTTTAAAGTTACGTAAATTACAACTTTTTTAATAATCTTTATTGTTATAATATCGCTTTTATTTTTAAAGCTACGCCGATTACGATTTCCCTAGTAATTTGTAAAAGTCACCTGTGTTTTTTCTGGTCCGTGCTCTTTTAGGTCCGTGGTTTTTATCTTTATTTTTAGGCCTACTAATAAGCCTTCACTTATTAGTTTGTAACATTTATATTTTAATGATTTTATTTAGAATAATTTTTTTTAGTTCGTTAAAAAAATTGTCGGCATTAAAAAGTTTAAAAATAACAAAAACTACCCTTTAGTCACTAATGGACCCACTTTCAGCCTAGACCACTTGCAGTGCAGGTTTAGTCACATGATAGACCCACCCATCCGTGCCATAAAACTACTTCTCCTTGGCAATTCTGTAAATAGATTCTTCTCTTTTCTTCACCTTAATATTTTCCATACATCGTAACACTATTTAAAGCCTTGTCTTTTGTAAAGGTATTTTAACATATCACCTTTTAATAAACCTTTTAGCAAATTATATAACGTTTAAATTAAAAACTTTTTAATATAAAACTATAATAATAGCTAAAAAATAAAAAATATTATTTATTATAGTTTTATTATATTAGATTTAATAATAGTAATTTAAGTAAAATACGTTTATTAAAAAGCTTTTTTTTAAGTTAATAATAAAATTTGAAAAATCGGTAATATCGGCTTTTTTTTGGCTGCTTAAAAAACTTTATTATATTATCAATTAATTTATAAAATCTTTGTATTTTTTTTCATATTTATTTTTAAAAGCTCTATTAATAATCTTTTTGGTTTTTTTAGCCTTTAATATTATTAACCGATTATTTCATTAAAATTTAAGTAAATTTTCTTGTAATTAAAATATATCGTAGCTTTTATTTAATCGTAAAGTTTAATAATTGTTTTAAAATAAATATAATATAGTTTAATTAAATTATTATAACGTGTTTTAATAGCGTTAAACTTAACTAATTTATACATTGTAAAACTTTATAATTGTCACTTTAAAGATTAGCATTTATATTTAAAACAAAATTTTTAATTAAAAAAGCTTTTAGTTTTTTAAGTTAAAAAACGCAAATAAACCTGTTTTTAAAATATTTTTAAAACTTTTGTAATTTTGTTTTATTTTTAGAATCGATTTTTTAGAAAAAACTTATTAAAAGTTATAAAAACAGAAATCAATTTATTCAATATATTTACAATTTTCGTAAAATAGTATAATAAGCTTTCTGGTAAAATATAAAAATTAATAATAATTTTAATAATTAAATTTCATAGTTTACTCGTATATTTTTATTTGTAATTACTAATTACACTATTTACTTTTTTAAAATATTTTATATAATAAAGCCTTTAAGCTACGGTAACACGCCTTACTTAAAATAAAGCTATATATAAATCTAAATAACGGGATAATCCTCTTATAGCATACTTAAAAGCTCTCCTTTAAATATCTTTAATTTAACACGAATGCCTACCTATATATTTTTGTACTACAATTGCTAGATAGATACGTCTTTTTTTTTCTTTATCTCACTTATTTTATAAAGAATAAATAGTAAATTTGGTCTTAAACCATCTGCTAACTTTTAGGCTGTAATAATACGTTAACGATTTTTTTTTAATGCCTAAAAACTTTATTTTTCAGATAAAAAAATAGCAAAAAAAAGCATAATTAAAAAAAGCATTTAATTACATAATAATTTGCTATGAATAATTAGCTTAAATTTTATTACGTATTTACAACAAACTTCTTAAAAAGTTATTTTAAAAAGTTACAAAAATCGGAAAAATACCCAAAAAAAAAAAAAAAAAACTTTTAAAAAGCTTGTTAACTAAAGATTTGCTTATTTATTAATGTAAATACTTAGTAATTTAATTATTGAAAGTTTTTTATAATAATATATAGTATATATATATATAATTAAACGATTATAAACTTTTTAGCAATATATTACATTTATATATATATATATATATATATATTAATATTAATATTATACCGTATAAACGTTATTTAGCTTATTTATAAAAGCTATATTATATTTATTTATTATAATATGTAAAACTATTTAAAAGCTTATAAATATATTAAAAAAATTATCCAGTTATTTAAACTTATATATAGTTTTATTTTAAGTAGCACGTGCTACTATAGCTCAGGAGCTCCACTACACAAAATATCCTGAAAATTGAAGTATTGCAGCTAGTAAGAAGCAGAGACAATGCAACAGTGAACCACTAAATCTGACAGGATTACACTGCTGATTAGCTTGGAAAATATTTTGAAATTACATAGCTCCCTCTTTCTTTGTCTTTCTAACAACAGTTATTCCTGTTCCATATTTCACTTACGTCTTATGTACTTCGCCTTGCGCTAGGCCTGCCAAAAGTCCTACTGAGTTGTAGGTTTGTAACATCCCAAGGCACTTCTAACCTTTTTCATATAATCAGAAAGCGTTATAGCACTTTGCTGCACTTCCTCGGAGTCCATAGCTGCTCGCACAAGTCCAGAGACTGTCAAATCTTGCATTCCCACTTTCAGAACTGATTCAGCACGACTAAGGGTGTACCTTGTCAAAATATATTAGCTTAAAGTTACAATGAAATCCCGTAACTAACGAAAAGTCTTGGCTCAACTGTTGAGCACATAGCTATCTACATTAGGAGAAATCATTTAGTCCGAGTCAGGAAGGGCTCAATAGAGACCATACTCACTGTACTAATTGCAACAGAATAGCTCCTCGGATTCCTTTATTCTGGAGCCCAAAGTGCCAACAAGGAAGTCCGATGGAGCATGTTTCAGATCCGGGTGGGCTTCGCCGAGGTAGTGACAGCGATGTTGGCGATGGGATTTTTAAGAAATCAGTGAAAACCACACAGAACATGGAAAGCATCTTGATGTAGCAACTCAATACCAACAGTATGACTGGCATATCTACAGCCGGAGACTGCCCGGACTCCTGCATGCTTGGAGACGTACCATAAATAGCCTGGATGATGTCTTCGTTTTCCCGTGACAAAATTGGTGTCGTGACTCTATCGAGTATGTATGCAAACTCTTCAAGACAACCAAGTGTCCAATCTATGGCTGCCACTTGTTCATTTTGGATGTTCTCTAAGCCCTTACAGAGCCTCGAAAGTAGTGCCGACAGGGCTTGGATATTGTCGTTGGGGGCGATGTTCTCTCCCGCGGTCATATCTGGTTGGATATTGACGTTTTGCAAAGTAGACTGACTGCCCGATATTGCTGACATCAGTTTCGGGTCAAGACCTTCGCTCTGTGTTTTGTCTCTCTCTTGTGTAGCTTTGTCTCCAAGCCTCTTGCTACAGATAGTACCAAAATTGAAATACGGATCGAGGGTGGGGAAGAAATTTGGATCTTGTTCTTCAAAATTTCCCACGCTCTCAGAAAGTATCCCGGTAGCCAATAACTCTGCTGCATCAAAAGGTCTCTTAGGAATCTGCTGTACGGGTGTTGAGAAAGAAGTCATGGTGGTAGTGCAAGTATTCTGGCTTTCTGGAGATACACTCTCCAAGTCCCAAGCCATATCGCCATTCCAGCTGTCGAGACCCAGAAGTGATGGATATATCGGCTCGTATATTTCATTGTTGGTGCATTCCCACACCATAGTCCATTGTCCAGTAGTTTGAGGGGGACGACCTAGTCGTGAGGAAGGACTGGGCCGGCATATTCTGTCGGCCCGGGCGCATCGCAAACAGGGAGAGAGTTCAGAATCGCCCACTTTGTTCCGCTCACACTTCAATTTTTGAGACCGGCACTGAAGACAAGCTGCGTTCTTTGATCTCTGCGGTGGCATTGTGGTAGCAAGCGAAGAGGTAGCGATTACTCAGGCCCAAGCAGATGAGATATGAATTGGAAATGGCGAGGGGCTTGGGCAAAACTCACAGATATCGACAAGTACGCTGGCCATGAAGTCTGAGAATCGCTATATGCTCATACGTACCTTAAGCTTCAAGTCATGGTATCTTAAAAGGTTTATGCAGAGAGAAGGCGCAATACCCCATAATTAGCCATATGGTAAGGGTGTTGGAACTATCAGCTGTTGTTTGCAACATGGTGTACGAACTCCTGTCACCTTAAAGGCTACCTTTACGTATATTCTTTTTTTTTTTTTTTTTTTTTTTTTTTTTTGATACGTTAGCAGCACTTTCTTTTTTAAAGAAAAAACTTATTTGTATAATATTTATTTTTTAATATATATATATTATAAGTATAAGTATAATAAATCATATTTTATTTTATATATTAATTAAGTAAAATTAAATAAAATTTATATAATATTAATTATTATTATATAAAGTTATAATATTAATTAATAAAAAATAAAATTAAAAATATTATAAATTAAAAGTTTAATTTTTATATTGTATATATTTTCCTATATATTACATGTAAATTAAATACATTGTTAAATAAGGGAAACTGGGATATTTTATACATCTTGCAGGGATGTGTGGATATTCCCAGTCTTTTTTATCGCAATATAAAATATACATAATAACCTTAAAGTTTTCTCTATTAGCATTATTTCCTTTTTAATTAAAATTGTAATAAATATTAAAATATTGTCTTTTTAAAATTAAAACTGCAGAAAACTTCGAATATTTACGCATTGTAAAAAAGAAAAAAGAAAAAAAGAAAAAAGAAAAAAAGAAAAAAAAGAAAAAAGAAAAAAAGAAAAAAGAAAAAAAGAAAAAAGAAAAAAAGAAAAAAGAAAAAAAGAAAAAAGAAAAAAAGAAAAAAGAAAAAAAGAAAAAAAAAATCTTTTTATTAACATATAATATTTAAAATAATTAAAATAGTTAAAATAATTTTTTTTTAAAAAAAAACGTTATAATAAATATTATATTATATGTTTTAATAAAAAAATAAGTTTATTTAGTATATAAATTAGTATATAATAAATAAAAACCTCGCTATTGCCCACTTTTTTAAAAAGTTTATAGGTTAGGTACCCTACCCGGGTTTAGGTAGTCGGGCTTTTAGCATCGGGTCGGGTTGTGCCCACCTTATGCGTAGGCACTACTATGGCGCTCCCATGTAGCACGCCATTCTCCAATCCTATATCGGGTGTGACAATATATTGGTCAGTATAAAGGGTATAACTTTACTATCAATCTGTGGCGCATTGGACTTTCTACGTCGTATGATCCCTACAATAGTTTTAGAATTTGAATATGTGTAGTTCGTGTAACCACTTGGAGGCCGCCACTATGTGTGTACATGCATCATGGCTCACTTCCTGATAACCTTACTGGCTGTCTCCGTCACATTATTACTGCGGGGGTTTGGGTGTGTGTAGTATTGTGTCCCCGCTCGGACATCCCACTACGTTATGTACATGCATTGTGGCTCACTTCCTGATAAGCTCACTGGTTGTCTCCATTACATTATTACTGTAAGATTTTTGTTATACTGAGGATGCGACGGCATAAAACAGCACAAGCACTAAATATAATAATCGGTCCGTTCTTCCTGCAGTCGAATCCTTTCGTTGCCCTTAAAAGACGTGACCGTCCAGTAGAAGTAAAATGGCGACGAGTCTCGAACTCTTGGTTGCGGCATAGCTGAGCTTTCGACATCAGAACATTGCGCCACAGCGGTACCACCTTGTTACCCAGGTCAGCCGATATGCACAGGAAGCCAACTTCGAATGCAAGCTCGCACCGTAGAGCTAACAGTGAGTTTACTAGCTGAACTGATCACAATAAGAAGGTTGGGCTTGTAACCTGCGCTGTGCGTATGTACTCGAGCTGCGATTCAAGGGTGCCTAGTTGTTCTAATATAAGTTTGTTGAAGCTTTGCGTAATGTTAACAAAGGACTAGAGAGACCTACCCTACCTAATTGGTTAGCGAAAAAAAGCGGCCGCCACATATACCAACACTACCTATATACACTCTATACAGATTTGCTTATCAAAAGATCTGGCACACCACCTTTAGCCTTGGCATTTGGCTTTAACCCCTTAACTTTCCCTTTACCCCTTTGGTTATTTTAACCCTCTTTTAAACCTCTTAAAGCTTTTAAAGATTTTACAACCCTTTAAAGTCTTTAAGATTTTTAAAATTTTAACAACCTTTTTATTAACTGTTTAGTTTTTTTATACTTTTTATTTTTGTTATACTTTTTAGTCTTTTTAACCTTTTTAACTCTTTAACTTTGCAGTTTTTTAAAAGCTTTTAACGGTTTATTTATTTTACATTTTATATAATTTATTTTTAATTAGATTATTTTTTAAATATACGATATAATTTATTTAAACTTAAGTTTAATATTAAAGTAGTTTTTTTTAAACTGTTAAATAAACTCTTTTACTTTCAGCTTTTAGTTTAAAAGGTTTATATTTTAATATATATTTTTTAAAATAAATTAACGTTGATTTAATTATATTAAAGTTTAAAAAACTATTTACGTATAATAAATACTAAATTTTATAAAAGCTATAAATTAATTTTTAAATAAAATGAATATAAACTAAAGCATTATTTTATAACTTAATATTTTTAAGCTAACGATTTTAGCAAACAAAATAATTTTAAAAATTGTAACTTTATATTAATATTATTATTGATTTTTTTTTTCTAAAACCTCTTTATTTTTTCTGCTTTATTTTTATAACGAAGGGGGTTTTTTTTTAAAAAAAAAAAAAAACTTTATTATGCAAGCAAAGATATAATATTAAAATGTTTCGCTTTTATTTAGCTTTTATAATAAGCTTTAATTTTTATTTTAGCTAAACTAATTATATATCAGCTTATTTTTAATCCGTTTTAGTTTTTAACTTATATATTTAACAAAAGCTTTTTTTTAATTATATAAAAAAAGATTTATAAATAATACTTTTTAAAAATTCTGCTTAAAAAGTTTTTATATTCTATATTTCTTAATACAGTGTGGTGGGGGGGTCCGCAGGACTTATATATCACGTGTAAATTAGATATCTTGATTAGGTAAAGGAATACTAAAATATCCTACACAACCTGTAAGGATGTATAGGTTTTCCTTGTCTTCTTTATCATAATACTGAATATACTTTACAACCTTAAGGCTTTTATTACATTTTCTTTTTGCCAATAGTTTAATATAATAAATGTTTTATCCGTTTAGATAACGTGTTTTTCATCATTTAAAATTTAATATATATAAGCTTATTTTATATATTAGCTGATTCTTTTCATACTAGCTTTTTTAACAAAATTTATTGAACTATTATGAAAAAATTTGGCTAACGTGCTACATAAGCCTATTTTTAACACAAGCCTAATTCTAGCTTTCTAGCACTTTTGTATAAATATATAACATTTACAATTTTTTTAACCACTAATAATGCTATATAGTTAAAAAAAAATATATAGCTTATATTATAAACTTTTAAACGTAACTTAAAATTAATTATTAATCGTATAGCGTAAATTTATAATATTTTTGAAAAAAGAACGCTGAAAAACCGTTAATTTAGTTTATTGTGAAAGCAAAATATACGTTTATCATTATATAAATTAACCAAACTAAAAAAGTAATTAATTATATAATATATAATCGTTTTAATAGCGCGATTGCTTTTGTTTTAGTTAAGTAGTGTTAAAAATATAGCAATTTTTTTTTTGCGTAAACACGATGTAATTGCGGTTAGTTTTATTTAAATTTTTAATTTTATATAACGTTAACTATTTTTTCAAACGCGTTTTAATCGAAAAATCGATTATTAACAGGTTTTTTGCAAAATTTTAAATATTTATTAATAATAGTTTAATTTTATACAATTAATAATTGCTTACTTTAATAATATTAAAATTAATGTTTATAATTTTAACGAAACTAGTTTTATAATAAATAAAATATTGTTTAAAATAGTTATTATAATTTCCGACCGACGCGGGCGATTAAAATTTATAGTATAAAGTAATTATAAATAATTAAATATATTTTAAAATATTAACTCGTACGGTTTTGAGATTTTATTGTATATTATTTTGATAAAAAAAATTGTTTTCGGTTTTAATAGATAAATAGCAAATTATTAAACAATTAAATTATTATAATAATAAAAAACCGCTAAATAAATAATAAAAAAAATTTAAATTAAGTTTAGCATTATAATAAATATATAGCTAGTTGTACGAAAAGTTTTTGTTATTTATTAATTTTTAATAGCTACGAAAATTATTATTTTATATATACCGGCTTATTTATTATATAAGCTTTGGTTTTCTAATATTAATTATTTTAGCTTATGAAAATAAATATATAGCAAAAAATCGACGATTTAATATAAATATATATTATTTATATTAATAAAAAAGATTTTTTTACAACATTTTATTAAATATATAAAGCTTTAATAATTAAATTAATATTATATAATTTAAACTATATATTTTTATAGTTCAAAATTTAATTATTAAATAAAACATTATTTAAATTATTAAAATTAACAAATAAACTTTTATTTATTTAATAATTAAAAATGTTTTATATTATAGTTAAAATATAATTATAAAACAAATATATTAAAAATAAAATCGTAGGATATTAAAATAGTTTTTTAAACGCTATTTTAAATATAATTAACTATATTATAAAAATATGACGTTATTTATATATAAAGCTATATTATTTAAAAGCGAAATTATTATATTGTAAAAAATAAATTAAATATTTAACCAGCGTCGTCGTACAAAAAACAAACATATTTAAAATAAAAAATTATTTATTATATAAAAAAGATAAAACTTTATAACTAAATATATTGTTAATAAATAAACATTGTAAGAAATTTATGCAAATAAATGTTTTAACAAAGCAAACATATTACGTATATAATAATATAATATATACGGCAATATTAAATATAATGCGCGTGTTTATTAAAATGTTGCAAAAAGATCTAGCGATTATATATTTAATTAAATTTAAATAATTTTTTATATTATAGTAGAATTATTCCATATATTCGTACAAAAATGCCAAGAAGTTAGAAGTAGGCTTGTATGGCACCTTATTTAGTTTTTTATCTAATTTTTTAATTATTAAACCATAAATCTTTTTATAATTATAATAATTACTTTATATTTTAATAATAATTTAATTTTCGTTTTAGTTTATTTTAAAAGCCGGTTAGTTTGAAAAGTATTTATTGCGTAAACATTTAAAATAATTAAGTTATATAAATTTAAGAATTATTTATAATGCAAAGATAACAAAGACTAACTGGTTAAGTGGTTCTTGTCTTAATAAAGCTGATATAGCTCTACTATCTTTATAGCACCGTATAAATTTAATAATTTAATTAAAAATGCGATAAATAAATTTTACGTTAAAATTAATTATTTATTTAATTCTTTAACTTAAACAGTTATTAATTATTTTTAACGCTAAAGTTTATAAATATATAGTTATAATGCATTTTTTACTTAAATAAGCCACTTAATTAAATGAGCTACTTTTTTAAACTTTCGTATGCATATAACAAAGTCTTTTGTTTTTTTTATTATCAATAATAGTTAAGCTTTGCAAAAAAGCTGACATACAGTTTGCTTAACAGGCTTGTAAAAATAACCCGCGTTTATCTTTCCGACGCGTTATTAAGCTATATAATATATTTTATACGACTTTTATACGATGAACGAACGGTTTTATAATATGTGCTTAAATACAATAACTAAAGTTTAAATTGATTTAATTTGAAATTAATTTAATTATACGACATATTATTAACCTCGTTTATTAATCGTTTTTATTAAAACATAGCGCTATTAAAACTATAACTAACCGGTTATTAAAGCTATAAAAAAAAGGTTTTATAAAAAAAATTAAACTTTAAAATTTAATTTAATTATTAAATCGATTATTAATAAGTTTTAAACAAAAGTTTAATTAAATACTGAGTTTAATTCGTTTTTATATAAAAAATAATTATAAAAAATTAAATTTAAATATATATATAACTTTAATAAAACTAAATTTATAATGGATAAAATTACGTATAACTTTATTTTAACTATATCCGATTACATATAAAAAGTAAAAGTTATCTAATTGAATAATTTAAATTATATAACTATATAGCTATATTATTTTATTGTATATTATTTTAAAAAAACAAACTTAATTCTAATTTTAATATAAAAGTATTAAATTATTTAATAATTAAAAATTTAAAATTATAAAAAATAATTAAATAATAAATAAATAAAGCTTAAATTAAATTGTACATTTTAATAAATATATATTGCGTTATATAATAAAAACATCGCTTATTTAATTTTAATAGCAATAAAAATTATTATTCAATTAATTTTAAATTATATTATAAAAGGTATAACATTATTATTTTTTATATATTTTTGAATTTTTTTTTAATAAGCTTTAGCTTTGTAATATCGAGTATTTTTATATGTTAACACGCTTGTACGGTAAATATATCAAATATTTAATATAAGCACATATTATATATATATATATAAAGCTTTTTTAACTGCGTTTTTTTACGAGTTTAATAAAATAATAACTTTTAATAACGTATAAAAAGTTTTCAAAAAACTAAATTAATATTATACAACTTAAAATATACAAATTTTTAATTAAATTATCGTTAAAATAATTTATAAGTCGATTTTATAAGTCGATTTTATAATATATTATTTTAAATAATTTAATTAAACTTAGTTTACTATTTTAATGTATTAAAAAAAATTTATACGATATAATAGTAGCTTTTTAATATTTATTATAAAAGCTATAAACTAAATTACTTATAACACGACTAACGTTATATATCGTTTTACGTTATTAAAAAAAATTACTATGCTTTATGAAGCAAATTATAAACTTAACCGACGTTGTTGTATAAAACGAACTTAATTATAAAATAAAAAATCTTTTACTATGTAAAAAGCAAAAGATTTACAGGCATTTAAAAACGTTATTAAATAAAAAATCGTTAAAATCGTTAAAATAATCATTGTACTAAATAAAATAAAAAGAAACTCTCGCTTAGCGTTATAAAACTTATATAACACTTAGCTATAATACGCAAACTTATCAAAATAATATAAAAACGTTTAATAAATCAAAATTTAATTAACGCATCTCCTACGTGGATAGGCCACCCAAGTGAATGGGCCACTTTTCTAGACCTTCGTACGCGCATAATAAATAAATTAATAATAATATATATAATTAATTTAAACTTATCAGATTTTAATTTACTAAACGTTTTTATACTATTTTGATAAGTTTACGTATTATAGCCGGGTTTGCTGCAAGTTTTATAACGCTAAGCGCGAGTTTTTTTCTTTTCGTACGATGATTATTTTAACGATTTTTCCGATTTTTTTGCTTAACTACGTTTTTAAATGCCCGTAAATTTTTTGCTTTTTGTATAGTAAAAGATTTTTATTTTGTAATCAGGTTTATTTTATACGACGACGTCGGCTAAGTTTATAATTTGCTTTATAAAATATTGCGATTTTTTTTTAATAACGCAAAACAATATATAACGTTAATCGCATTATACGTAATTTAGTTTATAATTTTTATAATAAATGTTAAAAAGTCATTTTCGTATTATACGATTTTTTTTAATATATTAAAATAATAAATTATAAAATAAAAAATAAAAGTTCGACTTATAAAATAATAAAACGGTAATTTAGTTAAAAAATTATATATTTTAAATCGTATAATATTAATTTTGTTTTTCGAAAAAAATTTTATACGTTATTAAAAATTATTAACTTATTAAACGCGTAAAAAAACGCGGTTAAAAATTTTTTTTTTAATATATATAATATACGCTTATATTAAATATTCGATTTATTTATTATATAACCGTTTTAAAATATTAAAATATTTAATATTAAAAAACTAAAGTTTATAAAAAAAATGTAAAAGCATATAAAAAATAATAATATTATAGTTTATATAATATAATTTAAATTTAGTTAAATACTAATTTTCATAGCTATTAAAAATAAATAAGCGATATATTTTTTTCGTATAATATTTTATATATTTATTAAAATGTTTAATTTAATTTAAATTTTATTTATTTATCGCTTAACTATTTTTTGTAGTTTTAACTTTTTAATTATTAAGTAATTTAATATTTTTATATTAAAATAATAAATAATTTTGCTTTGTTAAAATAATATAAAATAAAATAATATAACCGTATAACGATATAATTTAAATTATTATAAACTAATTCGAATTATTTAGCTATAAAGTTTTTAATTTTTATACGCGATTAAATATAATTATAACAAAATTAAACGTAATTTTATTTATTGCAAATTTAGTTTTATTAAAGTTATAAATATTTTTTTTTAAATTTTATTTTTTATAATTACGTTTTATATAAAAACGAACTAAACGCGGTATTTAATTAAATTTTCGTTTAAAATTCGTTAATAATTAATTTATCGACTAAATCGAGTTTTTAGCTTTAATTATTTTTATACGAAATTTAAAGTTTAATTTTGTTTTACAAAGCGTTTTTTGCGTAATTTTAATAGCCGGTTAGCTATATTTTCGATAGCGTTATATTTAAATAAAAATAATCGATTAACTAGGTTAATAATATATTATATAATTAAATTCTTCTTAAATTAAGTTAATTTAAACATTGGTAATTATATTTCGGCAAATAGTATAAAACCGTTTAATCGTCGGATAAAAATTGTATAAAGCATATTATATAGTTTAGCAGCGCGTTGGAAAAATAAACGAAAGTTATTTTTACAAGCCCGCAAAGCAAGCTATATGTCGGCTTTTTTATAAGGCTTAACTATTGTTATTAATAAAAAGATAAAAGATTTTGTTATATGTGTACAAAAGTATAAAAAAAGTAGCCTATTTACTTAGGTAGCCTATTTATATAAAAGATGCGTTAGTTTTATTTAATTATATATATTATTATTAAATCTTTGCAAATATAAGTACAAAAGTTTAAAAAAGTGGCCCATCTAAGTGACAGATGCGTTATTATATTAAACTAAAACGAAATATAAATTATTATCGTCGTAAATATTGCAGTTAATAATTCTTATAATTAAAAAAAAAAATAACCGACATTAAAATATTAAATAAAAAATTAAAAAAGTTAACTTTAAAGTGAAAAATGTTTAAACTAAAATAATACCTATATTTTTAAACAATATAACTATTAAATATATAAAAAATAGTCAAATTGTTACATTAAAATACATTTACAAATGACAGGGCTTTGAATAAGGTTACTATGTATTGAAAATACTAGAGTCCTTACCTTAGTTCCCAGCCACCCCCTTTTTCTTGGCCACTCATTAATAACATTAATAATAAAACAACAAAAAGAGTTAACAATAGGTGGTTTTAAAATTAATATCTTATTTGTCTTATAAATTATTAATATTATATAATTTTACTAATAAGTACTTTTTTAATAATTTTGTTTTAAATTTTTATAAATATTATATAATATATATAATTTCGAATTTTTAAAATATTATTGAAAATAAAGCTTTATTATTTAAAGTTCTAGTAAATATTTAAGTTGTAATTTTATAATGTTAAATTATAAAAGCAATTATTTAAATTTTTTTTTAATTTACAAAATAAAACTAGCATTGCATGGTCTTTGTATTTATTATAAGTAGTTAAACTCTTTACATCTAGGTTTAAACACTTAATACGATGGAATTTCAAGGCATATTTATCGCTTACTATAAGATTGAAAACTAAAGCATTTAATACGCCTTTCTAAAAAGCCTTACTTTTTCTTTTTTTTGTCTATTGCGGGATTTTTATTATTATAAAACATTTTTTAACCTAATACCTCTAGATTTTTATGCGCTTAGTTTTATTAAAATAAAACTTAAAATAAAAAACGGAGTCGAAATCGGAACTTTTAAATTTAAATGTAAGTGCTTATATTTTTATACCAAAGTTTGAAAAAAAAAAACAAAACGTTAATTTTACTAAGTGCTTAAAAACTTCTTTTTTCGTAATATTGTTTTAAAAAAAGTTATTATTACGCTATCAAATAGCGCGAACGTAACAAAACTTAAAACGGATTTTATACGTGCCGAAAATTACGTTTTATCGGTTTAAACAAAACTATATACGGCAAAATTATAGCAATAGCAAAATATAAAATTATAAAATCGCTAAAGCTTTTAATTATTAAGATTTTTTGCATAACGGCTAAGTAGTAAAATTAAGCCTTATTTTTCCCTTTTTTTATAGCAATATTAAAATTAAAATTTCGCTTAAAATAATTTAAAGCGACGAATAAATATGTAATATTAATAAAAAACTTCAATAATGTAAAAGTTTTATTAAACTAGTATAGTTACAATAAATATATTTACTATTTAAAATACGAAAAAAGTATATATCTTAATGCGTTAATTAAAATTAAACAGCAAAGCAAATTCAAATTTAAATAATAAAATATAACCTATTAATAATAAACAGTTTAAATAATAAGTTTTTGTTATATTTAAATTAAATCTGCTTATAATATCGATTTTTTTCATTTTAAATTAGCTAATAAAATAAATATATTGCTGGCTTAATTATTATTTAGGTAATTGTTTTTTTAATCGTTATTTAAATATTTATCGCTAAGTTAATAAATAATAATATAATATAAAAAATAAACTAGTTTAAACTATATATAACTATTTTAAATTGATTTAAAATCTATTTTTTTTTAAATAATTTTGCAAAATAAAGTATAAAAAAACCCATAGCTTATAAAATGGGGTTATTGATAGCAGTACGTATTAGTCGGTATTTTTTTCGGGTTTAATTAAACGTTTAAATCTATTTTATTTGCCGAAAAATAATACGTTATTATTTTTACGCAGCTTTTTTACAGCATATTTTTGAAATGCCGAAGCGATATTATAATTTAAATATTTATATTTAATAATAAAGAAACGCTGCGCTATTTTTAATTAGTTAAAATAGTCAGCTAGTTTAACGATAATAGCTAGCGTAAACGGATAATTTTAAAACTATAACTAAGCAAAGGTTTATTACTTAGTTATTACAATTTATCATTAAAGCAAAAACGTTTTGCGTTTTTTTAAAACCAATTATTAACGTTATTAACTATATAAACAGTAAATTATAAAATAAATTTTAATAATTTTAACATAAAAAGTTTACTTTGCTTTTATTGTAAATTTTTAAAACTAAAAACTTTTTACTAAATATTTAATAAATATTTAAAATATAATTTAATTAGCAGCTTTTTCAGTTATTAACGGTGAAACTATTAATACTTTAAGCTTAATTTAAACTGTTCTTTATTTTTTTATTTAAACTTACGTTTTACGCAATAATCTTTAAGCTAGTTAAAAACCTAGTTTTAAATTTCATATAATATTATATATAAATTAGTGTTATAACTAAGTTTTGAAAAAAGTTTTTATATTAGTATTATTCATAATAACCGGGCAAAAAAAATTTAAAGTTATAAATATAAAAACGGAAAACAAAAGTTTAGTTTATATTTAACGTTATTTTTTTGCTATTAAACGCAAAATCATAAATGTAAAATAATATAAACTAATATTATTATTATTATTATTATTATTATTATTATTATTATTATTATTATTATTATTATTATTATAATTATAGCTATAGTCGATATTTTTATAAAACTATACTATTTATTAATATTTATATATTATATTAAAATAGTTTTCTTAAATTAATTATTAAAAAAAGTTATAAATATTTTTTTAAAATAATATTTAGTCTTTTTAACGACTCGGTTATTAAAAAAAAATCATTATTTTATTTTTTAAATTTGCTAAACTTTTTTAAAGCTATAATAATTATTTTGAAAAATTAATTATTAAAAGAAATTATGAATAAGTTTTTAATATAATTTTACTGTTTTTTTTTTTTTTACTAGCTATAGTTAAAATTATTACTTTTTAAATTATTTATTGAAACAAAAATTTTTCAAACTTTTATTTATTTACCGAATAATTCTAAATTGCGTAAATAGTTTTACTAAATTAAATATTAAATAATAGCGTTATTAAAACGTTGCAAATTATTGCAATTATTAGTTTTTTAAACCCCAATGTTATTAAAAAAGATTTTAACCTTTTTATATACGATCGTAAAGCTTAAGCACTTTTTCTAGTTTTATAGTTATGCAATTTTCGCAATATCGGTAATTATATTTATTATAAAATTTAAAAATATCGTAATAATTATCTAAAGTACTATATTCAAAATAGCAATATTTATAAACGTTTAATTATATATACTAATTATATAAATAATATTTACGTATTTTAAACAACGCTTTAACTATAAATAAAAAACAAAGCCGCCGCCTGTTTAAATATATTTAGCTTATTATTATTTTTTAA
The DNA here is from genome assembly GCA_025201745.1 of Xylariaceae sp. FL1651. Classification (NCBI taxonomy): domain Eukaryota; kingdom Fungi; phylum Ascomycota; class Sordariomycetes; order Xylariales; family Xylariaceae; species Xylariaceae sp. FL1651. The sequence continues at coordinate 374,603 of MU624259.1, read as the reverse complement.
TATTTTGCCCATTTTAAGTTTGTTAAATTATATTAGTATTATATAAATAAGCGGAAAATTATTATTAACGTGTATATTTATCGGGCTTATTTAAATTTATATATTTTAAATTAACGTGTAATAAGCCGTTTATAAATAAATAAATAAAATGATCGGTTAACAAATATTATTAAAAACGATTAGCTATTATTTAATATAGCTATAACGTTATTTATTTTTTCGAAAATAAAAGCATAGCTTTTAAATTTATTAAGCTGATTTAATAATAAATAATAGTTTTAATATATTATATTTTTATTTATTTTAAATTTACCGGCCGATTTACGGCATTAAATATTTTTATAAAGTTTTAATTTTATAATTATTGTTTTTTATATTAGCAGTAATTAACTGCGTTAACATTTTTTATTAAAAATTTATTAAAACTTTTAACTTTAATATAATACGTTTTATTTTTATTTTTTTAATTAGTTTAATTTTAATTAAAATATTTTAAACTTAATATTTTGCTTAAATTATATCGCCTTATATAAATAAAATACCGGATGAAAACTTGCCCGTAAAAATATAATTATTTATAATAAGGGGCTAATTTCAAAAAATCGCTATAATAAACAGGTAATATTAATATTTTCGGGTAAAAAAAAATAAAAACGTATAGAAAAAGCAAAACATATATAAGGGAAAAAAACAATAATAATAAAAAACGATTAATATTAAACGTTAAGCTATATTTATTATATATTTATATATTTAAAAATGTTTTTGGGTTATTATTATAAGTTTTATAATTTAATTTTATGTATAATTATTTTTAATAAATTATTTTATTAAGCAATTATTAAAATCTGCAATAATTTAATTTGCATTTATATATTTTAATAACAATAAAGTTGAAAAACTTTTAAAGTTAACAATTTACAGTTTACTAGTTTTCAGCGTTAAAACGCAAGTTACAAATTTAACACGACTTTTTTTATTATCGCAAAAACGAAGTTTGCCGTTTTGATTATATTTTAGCTTTCGTCTTTGACAATTTATAAATTATTTTTTATATTATATATTATTGTTTTGTTTTTTTATAGCTTAAAGGCTTATATAAAAAATTGCCGTTAAGCCGCGTATACGTTTTAAGCTGTAATAAATATATATTTTTTAATAATACTAGTTAAAAACGCAATAATTATATAATTATTAACGTTAATTTAGTTTTAAATATTAAGCGATATATATTTAAATATGAAACTTAACTATAAAATAGTTTTAAATACGGCTTTTTTTATCAGCAAATTATATTTATAAATACATAAATTAGCGAAATTTTGGAAAAGTTTTAATAATAAAAAGCTTTAAGCGCTTTTAAATATCGTTTTTAAATTTATTATTTAAAACCTGTTTAATTTTTATAATTAATATAATTTTATAAAGTTTACGTTTAAACGTAAAAACTTGACTAGTTTCGACAATAACTTTTACCGGTATAATAATATTAACGTTATTATATCCGCTTTATTTATTTATAAATAGTTTAAATATATTTAACCGCAAAGAATAAGCGTATTTATAATCGTACTAATCTTGGTAAAAAAAACAAAACTAATAGCTGCGCAAAATACTTTTTGCGTTTAACGCGTGTTTTGTTAAATATTACATAGCTTTAACATTTATTTTTGCTTAGTTTTAATAAAATATTAAGTTTTTATATAGCCGCTTTTTAAAACGCGCTAAATATTTTGCAAAATTTATTAATATTAATTATTAATATAAAATAAAAATATAGTCGAAAAATCTACTTAATATAATTTTAATACGTTTATTAAAAAAGCTAAATCGTTACGCGAAAATAAAGGCGTATTTAAAAAGCAAATATCGTTTTATTACGAAGCGCACTCTGCCGATTAACACTAAGTGCACTTGCGTGATATTAGGGGTTATAGATGCTTAAAGTATAACCACGGGACATTTTTATAGTTTATGTTTAAAGTATACATTAAGTATAGTATTGCGGGCAATAAATAATAGTATAGTAATTAACTGTTTCGTAGAAAGTGATCTTTTATAGCTAATTTTAAAAAATAATTATAAATATAAGTTAAATAGTGATAAATAAATAACTAGTTATATAGAAAACTTCCCGTCTTTATATGTTTATTTCTTTATTACTTTAACTGTCCTTGGATCTCGTGGATCTGTTTATCCCTAAGATCTATTCTTAGATCTCGTAGATCTGTCTATCCCTAAGATCCACTCTTGGATCTCGTGGATCTTTCTGTCCCCAAGATCCATATTACGTGAGTAGGATAGTCCTTGCCCCTTCATTTTTGGTTTGTCCCCTCATCGGGCTGCGCTTTGGGCGGCCTAGTCTTATTCTATTGTTTCGGTTTGTAACACGTTTAAACTATAAAAACCGGCCAGCGGGTTTTTTAATATTATTTTTATTATTAAGGATAGATTTAGTATAATTTTTATTGTCGTTAATAACAAAAATTATTAAAAACCGCTACTAAAATCATAACGGCCAAAAATAAAAAGCTATTAACAATACATACTTATTAATATAAGCTTAGCTTTAATGTTATTTTTAGCTATATAAGTCACGGATGGCTGGCTTAGCTGCTGGACCCACTTGCAGCACAGACCTAGTCACATGACAGGACCCACTCATCCGTGCCACAAAACCATTTTTGCTTGGCAATTCTGTAAATAGAATTCCCTCTCTTCTTCATCTTAAAGTCCCTACCCTGGTTCCTAGCCACCCCCCCTTTTTGGCCACCTATTAACAACATTAATATTAAAACAACAAAAATAGTTAAAAATAAGCGGTCTTGAAATTTATATATTTTTTTATTTTACATATTATTAATATTATAAAATTTTATTCGTACATATTAATTTTATAGGTAAATTTTAAATTTATATAATTTATATAATATATTAAATATTTAATTTTTAAAATATTATTTAAAATAAAAGGCTTTATTATTTATAGTTTTAAATAAAATTTAAACAATATATTATATAATAAAATATAAATAAATTTGTTTAAATAATTATTAATCTATAAAATAAAAAAAGGGTAACATATATTTATTTAAAGGTTTTATAAATTAAATATATATATAATTAAATGAAAAGTTAGCTTTAAACTTTGATTATATAAATATTCCTTAAATATTATTATATATTAATCTTTAAACTGCTTGATTTTACTTTAATTATATATATGTTTAGTTTAAAAAAAACTTTAAATAAATATATATTAAACTGTTTTATTTTATAAATTAATAATTATTTAAACAAATTCATTTATATTTTATTATATAATATATTGTTTAAACTTTACTTAAAACGATAAATAATAAAGCTTTTTCTTTTAAATAATATTTTAAAAATTAAATATTTAATATATTATATAAATTATATAAATTTAAAACAAACCTATAAAAATAATATATATTAATAAAATTATATACTATTAATAATATATAAAATAATTAATATATAAATTTAAGACCGCTTATTTTTAACTATTTTTGTTGTTTTAATATTAATGTTGTTAATAGGTGGCCAAAAAGGGGGGGGGGGGTGGCTAGGAACCAGGGTGGGGACTCTAGTATTTTCAATACATGGTAACCCTATTCAGAGCCCCGTCTCTTGTCAAGGTATTCCAATCGTAATAATATAAAATATATACAAAAACATTGCGAAAAAGAAATAGTTTCCACAACGCAAAAAAAATAGCAATAATAGTAGTAAAAATAAAAATAATAGCGTTATTAAATTAACTAATATATTTAATTTTTTAACTTAGTTTTTTAACTATTTGTAATAAATATACGTGCTTTATAAATATAGTAAAAAAAAAAAAAAAAAAGTTATAGCTTATTTACGGCTATATTTATTATAATAAAACTAAATATTTAAATAAAATATAAAACGGTTTTTATAAAAAAAAAACGATATATTATAAACTAAAATTAAATTAAAAAGTTATAAAAAAACTAATGCATTTTTCTACTTGCTCTTTAATTTATTTTTACTATTAGGTAATTTATAATATTATATACTTTTATTAATTTTAATTAATTTAATTAATATATAAATATAAAAAAGTTTATGAATTATTATTTTTACTTTCACTTTTACTTGTTACTTTCTTTTTTATGTTTTAAATACTATTTAATTTTTTGCTATTTTATTAAAAACTTTTTACTTGCTTTTTTAGTCGTTTTATTTATCGTTATTTTTTAAGTCGCTTTTTAAGCTATTTCTTTCCGGCCCGCTTTTATTATTTTTTAAAAAGCTTTTTACGACAAAAATAATACTATTTTTTTACCTGCTAGCGTCGAGGAATTGTTAAAATTAAATTTATGCAAAAAATATAGCAATATATTATAAATAATATTATTGAAACTATTTTTGTTTTTAGTTTTTTTAACGGCGTATTTGCTTAAAAGTGTAAAATAAACGTCATTACCAATATTAAGTATTTAAATATTTTAGTTTTAGTTTTAATTGTTTTTTTAATATTAAATAGGTATTTTCGAAACATTAATTTTTAACGTTAAAATATATTTTTAATAACGTTTTTATATTTATTGTAGTCATAGATAGCTGGCTTGGCTGCTAGACCCACTGGTCGCACAGACCTGGTTATATAACAGGACCCACTCATCCGTGCCACACAACCATTTTTGCTTAGCAATTCGGTAAATAGAATTCCCTTTTTTCTTTATTTTAATATTTTTAATACATAGTAACCTTATTCAAAGCCCCGTTTTTTGTAAAAATATTTTAATTATAATAATATTAAAATTATTAATTTTAAAAATTTAAAAAGCTTTAAAAATAATATTTAAACAAATTTAACTAACTTAACTAAATTAAAAAAATCGTTAATCTTTGTTAATTTTTATATCGCTAAATTTTTAAATTTTAATTAGTTAACGATATATTTTAACCAAAACTATAACTAAAACTAATAAAAAACGTACTTTTTTAATATAAAAAGCTAAAATATAAATAGCTTTGTTTTTTAGTAACTTAAAAATATATTATTTTTAATTTAATAAACTACTCGCGTTTATAGTTAACGTAAATTTATTGCTAAATTTTATTAATTTATTAAAATTTTAAAATACAATATTATATTAAATAAAAACGAAAACAAACGTATTATTATTTTTTATAGTAAATAACTAAACATAGCTGTTAAAAACGAAAATATTTAAATATTTGATATAAATATATTAAAATAAACTTAATCAATAATATCGCTAACTATATAAAAATTTTATTTATTATTATTATATAAAGCGCTATAAAATTCTTTTTCGCTTCTGCTTTATTTATTAATAAAAAAGATTTTTTTAAAACTTAATAGCTTTATAAACCGACAAACTTTTAATAATTTATATTATTATAACTTCGAAACGTTATTTTAAAAAATAAAGCTATAATATTTACTAATTATAGTTTATTTTTACTAAAATAATAACTTTTATTATTATGCTATATTTGTAAATAATAGCTATAACGTTTTAATTAAATATATACGACTAATTTACGACGACAATAAAATTAACCGGGTTTTATTTAAATTTAGTCGCAAATAGTTTTTTAAACAAATTTAAAACCGCGATAAACGCATAATAAAATTATAAACTTAATTAAATACTTTTAATTAATTAGTCGCCGATATAACAGCATAACGTAATTTTGCTCGTATACGAAAATTAAAACTAAAATAATAACAAAAATAGAAACAAAAGCTTATTTTTACTTTTAGCACTAATAGTTAATATATAAATTTTATTTATTCGACTAATTTTAGCATTAAATAACGTAAATTTAATAAAATAAAAGTATTTAATTTTTATAACGATTTAACGAAAAATAAAATATTTATTTAATAAATATACCGATTTTAACTATAATTAAAAAACGCGCGAAAAATTTAACGCGCTATAAATGCAAAAATTATATAAATTTTAAAAGTTTAAAAATATATTTACTTGTTTAATAAAAAAAGGCATATTTTAAAAAAGCGCTTAAAAAAAAAGTTTTACGAACGTTTAACATTAAGTTTAAAAAAAGCCGCTATAGTATAATTTTTTAACTTTAAATTTAATTTTGCCCATTTATATAAATATTGCAAAAAATTAGCATATAATTTTTTTTTAAATAGATAAAAAGTTTAACTTAAAAAAACCTATAAACGTTTAAACTTTTGCTAAAAAAAGTTTTTCTAAACAAACTTTTAACAATAATATAAAAACGTTATTTAAAAACGTAAGTTTAAAAACTTTTGCTATTTTAATATAAAATATATTTTAACTAATATAAAAAAGCCGGTATTTTAATTACTAAAAAAAAAGTATATTATAAAAAATTGCTTTAAGTTTTATTTTAATAAGCCTAATAAAAAAGCTTATATTACAAAAATTTGTGCAAAGTTTAACTAATTATATACTTCTTTTAAAAAATCCGCTGCGATCGGTAATGATAATACCAACTAAGCAAAAAAATGATTTTAAAAATAATTAATATAAACACTAATATAAATAGCTAATATAGATTTTTAAATATTATTTTTAAATAAAAATCTTTTCTTTATTATATATACTATAATTATAAATAAATTTTCGTTAACTATATTTAATATTTAAGCCGATATAAAAACCAGTAAATTGCTGTTTATAAATATTGTTTTTATTAAGCGTATTATTATATATTTATAAATAATAAAAATAATAGAATTCGAACTATACCTTATTGCCAAATATAATAGTATAAAATAAAAAGCTATTGACTAAATTTTATGCGTTTTTTTTTAAATTTAAAAACGTATAATTTTAAATATATTTTTAATAATAATTTTTTTTAGTAACACATCTCCCACTTAGATGGGCTATTTAATTAAATAGGCCACTTTCTAGACTTTTATACGTATATTTGCAAATAATTTAACAATAATATATACAACTAATTTTAACTAATTAAATTTTAATTTATTAAACGTTTTTATGTTATTTTAACAAATTTACGTATTATAGACGGGTTTATTATAAGTTTTATAATGCTAAGCGCAAGTGTTTTTTTTTTCGTATAACGATTATTTTAACGATTTTTTAAATTTCTTTGTTTAATTACGTTTTTAAATATTCGTAAATCTTTTACTTTTTATATCGTAAAAATTTTTTTATTTTATAATTAGGTTTGTTTTATACGACGATATCGATTAAATTTATAATTTGTTTTGCAAAATATTGCGACCTTTTTTTTTAATAACGCAAAACAATATATAACGTTAATTACATTACGCGTTATTTAGTTTACAATTTTTATAATAAGTATTAAAAAGTTATTTTTGTGTCGTACGATTTTTTTTTTTAATATATTAAAATAGCAAATTAGCTTTGGTTAAATTATTAGGGGTAATATATTATCGAATAAAAAATAAAAGGTCGATTTTCGAAGCAATTAAACGGTAATTTAGTTAAAAAATTATATATTCCGGGTTTTATAGTAGTAATTTTACTTTTCGGAAACTTTTTCGTACGTTATTAAAAATTATTAACGCGTTAAACAGGTAAAAAAACGCGGTTAAAAAAACTTTTTTTTTAATATATATAATATACGCCCGTATTAAATACTCGATATATTTATTATATAACCGTTTTAAAATATTAAAACATTTAATATTAAAAAATTAAAGTTTATAAAAAAAATGAAAAAATATATAAAAGGTAATAATATAATAATTTTTATAATATAATTCGAATTTAATTAAATAGTAGTTTTCATAGCTATTAAAAATAAATAAACAATAATTTTTTTTATACAACGCTTTATATATTTATTAAAATACTTAATTTAATTTAAGCTTCGTTTGTTTATCGTTTAACTATTTTTTTATAGTTTTAATTTTTTAATTACTAAATAATTTAGTATTTTTATATTAAAATAATAAATAATTTCGCTTTACTAAAATAAAATAAAATAATATAATATAACTGTACGACGATATATTTTAAATAACCGTAAACTATTTTAAATTATTTAACTATAAAACTTTTAATTTTCGTACGTAATCGAATATAGTTATAATAAAATTAAACATAATATAATTTATTATAAACTTAATTTTATTAAAGTTATAAAAATTTTTTTTTTAATTTTTTTTTTTTTATAATTACTTTTTGTATAAAAACGAATTAAACATAATATTTAATCGGATTTTCGTTTAAAACTTATTAATAATCGATTTAGCAATTAAATTATGTTTTAAAGTTTAAATTTTTTTTACAAAGCGTTTTTTACATAGTCTAAATACCCGATTAGCTATATTTTTAACCGCGCTATATTTAAATAAAAACGATCGATTAATTAAGTTAATAATATTTTATACGATTAAATTTTTTTCGGATTAGGTTAATTTAAACTTTAGTAGTCGTATTTTAATAAATAATATAAAACCGTTCGTTCGTTAAATAAAAGTTATACGAAACATATTATATAGCTTAGCAATGCGTCGGAAAAATAAACAAGGGTTATTTTTACAAGCCTATAAAACAAACTATATATCGGCTTTTTTATAAAGCTTAGCTATTGTTACAAATGGAAAAATAAGGGATTTTATTATATACATACGAAGGTTTAAAAAAGTGGCCCATTTAATTAGGTGGCCTATCCAAGTAGGAGATGTATTATATAATATTATAATAAAAAAACAGTTTTTTAAATAATATAATATATTATTTAACGCCCGTTGTCGACGTTTAGTAATTTTTTTATTATAATTGCTAAACTACAAAACTTTATACCGCGATTTATTAATAAACGAAATAAACGATTTATTACGCTGCTTTTTACATTAATAAAATGTTAATCGCCGGGACCAGCTATTAAAATAAATAAAAAATAAAAAAACCAAGTCCGCCTATATTTAAATCTGACCTTTAAAATCTTTTTAAAACCTTTAAACAATAATAATAACTTTTAAAAGAACGGTAATAGCTTTTAAGCAATTTATGACCGCTTTAAAACTTTATATTACTTTTAATATAACCTGGCGAAACGGGCTATAAAAAATATATATATAAACAAATAAAAAACACAAACCAAAACTATAAAAACCAACTTTTTTTAAAACGTAAACTATTTAAGTTTCCGCATAAAATTTTAAGCAAAAACAAAAAAAAAAATAACTACGCAACTAACAAAAATAGTACAAAATAATACCAGCACCGCTTATTGTAAAACCTAACAAATATTAATAAAATTACATTATTATAAAATATAACTCGATATAAATAAACAGTTTACTGATTAAGTTTATATAAAATAAATGCTATAATTAAAACTAAAAAAAGCCGATAATTTATTCTTAAAAAGAAAAACGACGAACTAAAACAAAAAATTTAAAATATAATATCAGAAAAATACCGATTTTTACTGTATATATTTAATAAAATCGATTTTAATATACTTTTTCTAACCAATTTATTAACTATTGCATTAAATTTAAAAGCAGTAAAAATTAAAACAACTTATTTTACAATTTTATATATTAAATATTAAACGAAAATTAATAATGGTAGAAAAATATATAATAAAATATTTGCAAAAAAAACTTATTAAATTTAACGTCGCTTTATAAGCGTTTTTTATTTTATTTACTTTTAAAATTAAATAAAAACTTGCAATTTTATATTAATTATTGAAAACTAAATGCATTAATAATAAAAAATCGCTACTTAATATTTTTAATCGACGAAACTTTTTCGAAAATTGCAAAAGTTAAAATTTTTACTAAACTTAACGTACGTTAAGCTTTTTACTATATTTAAATATATTTTAACAATAAAAACTTAATTATTTTTAAAACGCGTTATAAATTATTCCGTTATAAAGTTTTACTATTCGGTTTAATTAATAAATTAAATATTTTTTAGCGTTATATAAATAACGTTTTCATTTACTCCGATATTTTAAAAAATCATTGAAAATATATAAAAAAAAGTTTTAAAATATAACTTTATAAATTAACGTTAAAAAATGCGAATTTTATATAACAAAGACTAAGTTTTTAAAATTTATTATAAAAAAACCGGCCTTAAAATAAACCCGAAAACGTAAGAGTCGTTTAAAATTAAAAACTCCCCGATAATGTTAAAAAAATTTAATTATTTTTAAAACTTTGCAACTTTTATCAGTGTTTTATTTCCGAATATAATAGAAAAGCTAAGCCGTTATTTTATTTAATAAAAAATGCAAAGCAGTTTTTAAAAATCTAAAAACTCGTTTTGTTTTAGTATTTATTTTAGTTTATTATAACTTTTATAACAAGCTAGGCTAAAAACCAACGCTTTTAATAGCGTTTTAGCTCAGTTTTTAATATAAAAAAGCAATAATAATGGTAAAGAAAACCATAGGGTACATCGGAGGTAAATTTGCGATCCTTATCGGAGATCAGACTAGTTAGTACTCCCTAATCGGCTAGCAGTAACATTTTGGCTAATACAGTGCCCCAGTCCTTAGCAGTATACTTTTTAATGCTGAAAATAAATAGAAACCGTTTAAACGTAGCGCAAGTTACCGTTATTAACGTATTATAATAATGCTTATTTTTTCCGTCTAGCTGCTAAAGCGTATTAGTAAATAACACTATAAAAAATCCTATAACGAAATCTATAGCGATTGTTTTTATCGGTTTCCCGTTTTTTAATCGTATTAATTAATAATTGTTTAGTAGATTTTTTTTGTCCGCGCAATAATAGTTATATATAAAATAATATATTATATATTTTTTAATTTCGTGCGATTTTTTGTTTATTAAATACCAGTTAAGCTTTTTATATATTTAATCGGGTTTAAAATAATATATATCGTCGTAAATTATTACGAAAAACTTTTAAATAAAACTTTTAAATATATATAATTTATATTTATTAATGTAGTAAAGTAAATTATTTATAATTGCAAATTAATATTTAAGCTTTAAAATATAATTAGCGTTTTTGTCGTTTTCGCATAGCGATTTAATAATTTTTTATAATTTAATATTAGCTAAATAAACGACGCAGAACTGTTTTTTTATAGTTTTATTTATAATAGCATTAAATATAAATTAAACTTAGTTTAATACGAGCTTTTAGTTAATACGTATAAATTTTTTATTAAATTTAATCTCGTTATAAATAGTTTTTAATTAATTTAACGCGTTTAATATATAGTTTAATTATTTAAACATATAATATATTTAAAAACCGTATTAAAATAAATAAGTTAATGCGTTTTATAAACGTTTATTTGCTTAATTTATAAATGCAATTTTAAAAATAGTTTAGTTTATATTTTTTTTATTATTAAATAATTTATTAATTTAATAATAAAATTATAGTATGTTTTGATTATAATGCAAAAACGTTTATAAATTTAAATTACGCAAGCTATTTTTAATTTGAAAAGTTTATATTTTATTTTAAATTAAAATAAGTAACGATTAAAAAATATTATTAAATAAAGCTAATTATTTAAAATTGCCGTTTTAAGTTTTTATTTAATAATTGTTTTTTAAATAAAATATTATAATTTTATAGCTACGTTTAATTAAACTATTTATTTATATAAATAATTATTTTTAAAAGTCGTAATATTATAGCGTTATATATATATAAATTAAGTTTTGCACTGTTTTAAATAATATTATTTTAATTTTTATTAATTTATAATATATCGATTATACATATGTATATATATTTTTTAAAAGTTTTTAACCGGCATTTTACTAAATTTTCGTTTTTTATTAAATAACGCGGTTTTTTTTTTTGCAACGGCTTAATATATTATATATAATAAGGTATAAATAATCGTAAAGATTTTATACTATTTAAATATTATTTAAAAGCTTTAAATTAGTTAAAAAACTTTAATATATAAAAAGCTTTAAACTTTTTAGCTATAATAAATGTGTTAAAAACGTTTATTTAAAAATTTAGCAATTTAACAAATAAATAATTTAAAAAAGATTTTTTTGGCAATAGTAATATTTTTTTTTTTTTTTTACGAAAAAAACTAAATATAATACGCAAATATTTTAAATACTTTTTGTAAATATTAAAAAAATAAACGATATTATTTATAAAAGCTTCATATTACGTATAATAAAACCATAATAAACGATTTATAAAACGCTATATATAAATAAGTAAATTTTTATAGTTTATAAACGCTATAATAAATTGTTTTAAGCTTTTTAAACTAACAATAATAAAACGATTTTTATATTTTAAATATATTTTAAATTAAAAAAAATACAGTTATATTAATTATAGTTAAATATTTTTTACTTTTAATTAATATTATTATTTTAGCTTATAGTAATAAAAAATATTTATTAAAAACTCCTATATAATTTAAAGCTTTAAATTACCGACTAATTTCGATTTTAGTTTACTTTTAATTATACGTTATATAATAAAATAAAAATATATAAATGAGTTTAATTTATATATTTATTTTATTTTGTTTTATTTATATAATTTATTGAATATTTTGTCGATTTTTTTTAATTTTTAAAATTTAGCGCGTATAAATAGCTATTAAATTTATAATTTTGCTATTTTTTAATAAAAGGTATTTTTATTTATTCGTTTTTAAATATTTTAATAATATTTTAATCTTTTTATATGTTAAAAAATTTTTATAATAAGCGTAATATTTTAATTATAAATATATTTAATTTAGCCTATATAAACTATTTATAAAAAGCTTTATATTTTAATATATTAATAGACGTTTTAATCTTTAAAGTAAATAATATAATAAAAATTTTTAAACATTTAAAAAAAAATCTTTAAAAAAAGCTATACGTCTATTACGTAATACGCATTATTGCGCAGTAATATTTTAAGCTCGGAACTTAGTATTAATGTACTCTTTTTATAAATCGGGTTATATATTGTGCTAATTATTTTAATATTAAAGTTTTAAACAATAACTAAAATAAACCAATAATTAATTTATATATAACGTTTATTATTCAAATTTTAAATAAACGCGTATATATAGGTAAAATTTAATTTATTACCAGTTTAAACGTTTAAATATAATAATAAAACATTTATAAATATAGTTTTAATTATAGGTATAAAATTAAATTTTTAATTAGCTATATAAATGTTTAAAAGCTTAAATATTTACAAATTTGAAAAAGCCGATACGTTAATAGCAGCTATAATCGTAAATAAAGCCGCTAAGCTTATTATTTTAAAATACTTTTTTTAAGTTATTTTAATAAATCTAGTATTTATTTATTTATTAATTAATTTTAACTTTATATTTTTTAATACCGTTATTTTTTTAAAACTAAAATTAACTGATATAATAGTAAATATTATATTAAATATTATTAACGCGTTAATTTTATTAATATAAATTAAATTAAATATAAAGTTAAGATTTATTAAAATAGGTTTATATTAAATAAGTGTTATTATTATTTATTTAACTTTTAATATTATTTTTTTCCGAAAAATAACTTTTTATACGTATAAATACGCGCGTAGTTAATTTTTTAAAAAATATTACGAAATCGAAGCGCTAAAAAAAAAATTAAATAATTAAAATAATTAATATAAACGCCCGCCGAATTAAAAAATTTATTGCTTAATAATATAAAAGTTTAATATCCCGATTTAATATTTATGTTAAATATTTATATTTAATTAAACAGTTTTAGCAGTTTTTTTTGCTTTTAATATAAAAAATAAAGGCAGCCTAAAATATATAGCGTATTTTATTTTTGCTAATTTTTCAGACTTGTTTTTTTTTAAACTTTATATTATGTTTAAATATGTCACGGCCCGGAAGTCAGCACTTGGTTCTGAGACCAAATTTACCGTATATTCTTTACGAAATAACTAAAATAAGGAAAAAAGAAAAATATCTATTTAACAGCTGCAGTATAAAAATATATAAGTAAGGATTAATAAGGTACATAAATACTTTAAATATTTTATTTACTAAATAATTGTCTTACCATTTACTAAGACAATAAATAACAGCTTAACGGCTAGTTAATTTGTTTAACAGCTGTAAATAAAACACTAGCCGTTATAATCCCTCCTTTTTAAAAAGTCGCGTTCTAAGACTTAGAAAAATTAAAATAAAAAAAACCAAAGCGTAACTTCGACTAAAATCAAACTTAAAAACTCTCGGGATTTTAAATTTTGCAAAGCGTAAAAATTCGATCAAAATCAAACCTAAAAACTTTTGCGTAAACTAACTCTTAAATAATAAAAAAATGCTTTTAATACACGTTAATAAGCTTAAGTTAAAAAGTTTTTATATTTCTTACACTTTACCCGTTACGCTAATATATATAAATTTACTAATTTTATTAGTTATTTCGTGTTTTTATTTTTTTTTTAACACTCGGCTTTTTAACGCCGTTTTTTTATTTATACGGTTTTTTTTAATGCCGCTTTTTTATTATTTTCGTAAAATAGATTTATTTTGTTTTTTTTTACTACTTTTAACTATTTTACTAACTGCATTAGTAAACCTGCTCAGTTTAAATTTTCCGTATAATACTTTTAAACTTTTAACGCAAAATTTTTCAAATAGCTTACAAAATGCTATTGCTCGTTAAAATTTTATTTTTTTTATTAAATTTAATAATATAATTTATAGTAGCGTATTTATAATAACCTAATATATTTTATTTCGATTTTTTTTTCCTTAAAAAAATGTTTAACGATTTTTTTTTAAAACGTTTTAATTTTTAACTCAATAATAAATTATTTAAATACTTTTTAAATTTATCGGTATAAAACTATCGGTTATTACGCTAATTATTTAATAACCGTAATTTAAACGTATTAAAATTATTAAATCGCACGTTAATAATTTTATAATATTATTAAATTATAAAATAATTAAGTTTATTACTAAGTCGGTTTGTTCGTGTTTTAGTTTTTTTAATAATATATATATAATTACCGATTATAAAATCTAAAAGTCGCCGGCTTTTATTTGCTTATTTAGTTATTTTTTTTTAAACTTTTTAAATTTATTGTTTTGCTATAGTAATATATTTTTAAGCCTGTTAAACAAATGTTTGCGTTTCCGTTTTTATCAGTTTTCTTTTCGCTAAACGCTGTTTTAAAGCTTTCGTTTATACTTTTTAGTCGAAAAATATATTTATCAGGCGCTTTATTAGTATTTTTCGAAGCGACAGCTTACTTAATAAATTATAAAGTAATAAATTATATACCGCGTTAAGTACTAAAATAGCTAGCGATTAATTATTTTAAAAATAATTTATAAATAGTTATAAACATTATTTAATATATTTATTTATAATTTTTACTTAACTTATAGTTTAGTAATATTTAGCTAATAAAAAGTTAAGCTTTATTTTATAAATTTTTATTAACTCGTTTATAAAATCTAAAATAAACTAAAGTGTTTTATTACTCGTAAACGTTTTCGGTTAATTAAAAATTTTTAATAAGCTTTTATAATATATTTATATTACGTTGCGCGCTATAGCCGTGCTTTTATATAAAATTATTTACGCTATTTTTCTAAAATAGTCGACTATTACGAAAATAATATTATATCTTTTTTTATTATTTAGCTAATGCTTAAAGTTTATTATTAAATATTGCTAAATATATTTAAATATTAAAAAAAGTATTAATAACTTTAAAATTTTATTTCGAAATATTTTTACCGCCTAGCAATAATAATTAACGATATAGCGGTTAATATTTTTCGTTATTTTTAACTATTAATAATAATAAATTATTAAAATTTTTATTTTGCTTCGTTTTAAATAAACGGTCACTAAGTGGTTATATATTTTTTCGATAATCTTAGTTTTTAGGTTATAAATATTTAATACTACCAAGCGTCCGCAATACGTAAATAAATCCCCAAGTATAGCGAAATCGGGGTTTTTTTTTAAACGCGCGGTAGTATAGTACTTTTTTAAACTTGCGTTTTTTCGGTTAGCTTTTAATAAAGCATCTATTAATACTATATTAAATATAAATAACAACTATATATCGCCTAGTACGTATAATATTGTCTAATTAAATTTTTTCAATTTTTTAACTAATATAAATCAAGCCTGCATATCGCTTAATATATATAATATAATATTATTTTTAAATACAGCGCCTATTAAACGGAACATTATAATAGTGCGCTTTTCGTTACGCTTTTATTTTTATATTTTAAAATTTTTCGCAAGTTTAAACAAAATGTTAATAAAAATATTTATTAAGCTTAAACGGTAAATAATTACAAAATTATAGTAAAATATTAATTTAGCTTATTCGGCCTGCTTTAAATTTAATATTTTTTTATACTAAAATATTCGAATACTTTATAATTAATAATTATTGTAAATAGTTACGTATATTATAAACTTATTAATTTAAACTTTTAATAAAATAATTTTTTTACAATGGCTAGCATTTTTTTATTATAAATTTTATAATATAATTTAATATTATATAAAATTTTTAAATAAAATGCGACAAACTTTTAGTTATTTTTAAAATTGTCGCGTTATATTAATATATTTAAAGCTACCCCGTTAAATGCGTTAGTTTTTATTTTAGTTTTGAAATTATACAAAAAATATTTTAATATAAAAACTTTCGCTAAAACCGTATAAAGTTTATCGAACGCGTTTTAATAAGCTTTAGTTTAATTTAATATAACTTTAGTATAAATTAACTCGTTTAACGGCTTTGCTATTTTTTTATAATTTTTAATAAACTTACGGTAAAAATTATAAAAATTTAAAAACGATTTTACCTTTTATACTACGGCTTTTTTTTTCGACGGGTTTTTTTTAATATTTAACTATTTTAATTTTCGATAAATCGGTTTCGACACTTTTAAAACTAATAATAAATTTTAAAAACTTCCTTTTTTTTATATAAAATTTACATTTATTAAAATCGGCTTATAGCCCGGTTTTTTTTAATCAAGTTAAAATTTTATTTATATAATGTTTATATTTTAGTTTATTATTTAAATAAATTAAAATATCGTTAATATATACGGTATAAAAAATATTTAAATATTTTTTTAAAACGTCGTTAATATATCGTTAAAACGTTACTAGTCTATTTATTAATTTAAAAAATAATACTTTAAATTAATAAGTTTTATATCGTATATAAAAAGCTATTAAGTTTTCGTTTTTTACCTATATATATTTTATAAAAAGTTTAATAAATATCGATTTTAATATATATTTTAGTTTAAGCTAATTTTGCTATTATTTTATTAATTAACGGCAGTAAATATCGATTTTTTTTTTAAAAAAAAAAAGCGTTTAATTTCTAATAATCGACGCAAAAACGTAAAAAACTGTTAGTTTTATAAGCAAAAAATATCGGCGCGGCCTATATTATATTAATTAGTTTAATAAAACTTTTTGCTAAATATTTAATAATATATTTATAATATACCTCTGTTTTTTTAAATATTATTTTATATAAATATTATATTTTAACGTTTTTAGCGATTTATTTAATTCGATATAATAGTTTATATTTAGTTAATAAAATATTAATTCGTTAAATGCTATTTTATTAAAAACGTTGAAATATTCGTAATATTATTTAAAAACTATTTTTAAAACTAATTTTTGTAACTTTTTTTTATTTTTTAACAATAGCTTATCTTTTTTGCGCTTTTTATATTTAATTATTCGGTTAGTTTTATACAAAATAACAGTTTTATATACTTTAATATTATTTTATTAAATAGTATATAAAAAAACATTTGTTTTAATCGAAGCAATTTTTAACAAACGATATTTATATTATAAAATAAAATTTCGTTAAAATTTATAAAAACTATATTAGTTAGTTTATATAACGCTTTTCTTTAAATCGGTTTTTTATTTTAATATATTTTAAAATAAATATAAATTATTTATAATTATTTTAGTCAAAAATGCGTATTATATGTTATTGTTTTTTTAAAATATTATTTTTTTTAATAAAAAAAAACTTATAATAATTGTAAAATAATAAACGTTTTTTTAGGCTTAAAAAATAGCATTTTTTTAGGTATTTTATTTTTAACTAAAAAATAAAAAAACTTTTACAATTTTTTTAGTTCGGTTATACGTTTTCGAATACGTTTTCGGATTTAATTAAATAATATCGAAAGCTTTAATTTTACAAATTGCATTTTTTTTAACATTAAGTTTTTATTTAATTAATTTTTTTAAAATACTTTTATTTAATTTTAAATACTATTTTTACGGCGTTTTTTATTTATAGCTATTAAATAATTTCGGCGTCGTATATTTTTATTATATTTTAGATTTTTTAAAAGTTTTTTAGCTTTATTTATAGCAAGTTTTTAAATAAAAGTATTAAAAGTTTAGTTGCTCGGAAAAAAAAATCGCTTTCGTTAATTATTTATTAAAATGTTATAAAATTTAAAAAAACTTTTTGCCGATAATAATATTATATTTTATATTAAATATTAATATTAGCGTATCGGATATTGTTTATTTTTATATTTATAAATACGTTCATAAAATAATATTAACGGTTTGTATAGTTTTATTATCGTATTTAGCTACGACTATAAGTTTAAAATTTTATATTTATTTTATTCGAAAATATTTTATTATTTATATAGCAAATTTTATATTAATAAATAAGTAAACATTTGTTTTTATATTAGCTAAAATTTTTATAGTTAAAATAAATTTATTATAAACTACGATATAATTTATTAATAAAAAAAAATTTTTAAAAAGTTCAAGAAAAAAAATTAAACAAGATTTAACTATACTATTTTATTTTAAATACCGATATATATAATTTAAAAAAAAAGTTTAATAGTTTTAAATATTATTTTTTGTCGATTTTGCTTAATTTAAACGATTATTTACTGCCGAAGGTTAGTCGATATTTAAAGCGCAGGCTACGATATTATTAAAGCGAACTTTAAATAAACTAATATATTTTGCGTTATATAAATATATAAAGTTTTAATATTTCCGTTTATAATAAATAAAGTATTATTTTAGTAAAATAAATTATTTAGTTTAATTAAAAGTCGGTTTTATATATAGCTTTTTTTTATTTGCTAAAATTTTTATTACTAAAATTTTATAATATTTAAAAAATGTAGCATTTTTAGCATTAAAATTATTTTATTTACTATTGCTGCCGTTATTATTGCCGTTAGCCGGTTTAATAAATAGTTTATTATTTTTTGCTTTTTTTTTTTTGCGTTATATTTATTTTGCGACGTAATTTTTGCGCTATTAATAATTATAACAGTTAATATAGTCGCAAAAATTGGAAAACTTTACTAATTTGTCGTAATATTTATTAATATAAATTTTATTAAAACGAATAAATAAACGGTTTTGTATTTTTTGTTTATAGTTTTTAGTTAAAATACGTGTTTTATTAGCTATTTTATGAATTTTATATAAAACGTAATAAAAACGTCGGTCGGTTTTATTTTTAAATTTTTAAATGTTTTACGCGCTTTTTTGTATATATTAAAGTTATAGTATTGTTTATTTAAATAAATAATTACTTTTTAAACTGTTTTAAAAAAAAGTTCGCCGTTTTTATTATTTAAAAACGGCATTAAATTTTAAACGCTTTGCCGCCGACTTTTTTAATAATATAATTAATTTTTTATTTTTTATAACATAATAATTAGCGTTATTTTTAAAAAAATTTTTAAATAATATAAACTAATAGTTAAAATTTATATTTGCTTTATTTTTAATAAACTTTTCGTTAATAAAAATAAACAGGTTTAAAGTTTTAACTAAACAGCGAAAACTATTTTTTATATAATTTAAGCTTAAAATAACTTTGCGTATTACTTTTAATTAGTCGTTTTTTAATATATTAACGATTTTATTTTTTAACGCTATAACTTTTTTTTCGCGTTTTTTTAACTAATTAGTTTAAATATTATTAATATCGGTTTTATTTGCTTTTAACTTTGCGATTTTTATATCGCGTTATTTAATTTAAGCTTTTTAAGTTTTATTAGCGTTATTTTTTATTTTTTTTATACGTTTTTTTTATTAACAAGCTTTTATTAGTTAATTTTTAAACTTTTGCGGTTAATTTTCGGATTTTATTTTTGAAATCGCTGTTTTTATCGGTTAATTTTTAAATTTTAACGCTTAAAAGTTTAATATAATTATATATTATATTGTAATTTTTTTTAAATAACTTATACGTTTTAGTATATATTTTAGATTATATTTTTATAAATATGCGACAAAAAACTTTTTAGTTTAAATTTTTAGTATATAATTTTTAAATATTTCGTAATTTATTCGGCAAATTAAGTTTTGTTAATTGTTTTGTTTTATAATTTTTATACTTTTTTACCGTTTAAAATAAACAATATAAATAAATAATATAGCTTAGCAAAATTTTTTCTATATCGAGTCGCGATTGTTTTTAAATAAGTAATTGTTTTAAGCTTGAAAATATTATAAAAATTTACGTTATATTAAACATTTTCGTATTTTTAGCCTATACAAATATATTGCTAAAAATATTCGATAATATTTTAATTTACGTTTTTTATATTGGTAGCGTCGTTTATATAACCTACGGTTTTAGTTCGATTTACGTATAATTAAGCTAAATTAATAAACTTGCAGCGCATAGTGCTATTATAATCTAGCTTAGCGCTGTCTACTTTATTTAAATCTTTTAATTAAAAACAAACTTAACGTTTAGCGTTAGCTACGT
This sequence comes from Xylariaceae sp. FL1651, assembly GCA_025201745.1. Classification (NCBI taxonomy): domain Eukaryota; kingdom Fungi; phylum Ascomycota; class Sordariomycetes; order Xylariales; family Xylariaceae; species Xylariaceae sp. FL1651. Next base: position 353,814 of record MU624259.1, on the reverse strand, counting down.
TATTTTTTTAGTAGTATTGCGCGCTATCGTTTAGTTTAATTTAATTTAGTTTTTTCGAGTAAAAATTAATGTTTTTTTAAACAAATAAAATTAATGCTAGTTATTGTCACGGCCTAGAAGTCAGTACTTGGTTCTAAGACTAAATTTACCGTATATTCCTTACAAAATAACTAAGATAAAGAAAAAAAGAAAATATCTATCTAACAGCTGCAGTACAGAAATATATAGGTAGGGATTAATGGGGTATATAAATACCTTAGGTATTCCATTCACCAGGTAATTATCCCACCATTTACCAGGACAATAAACAACAGCCTAACGGCTGGTCAATCTGTTTAACAGCTGCAAATAGGACACCAGCCGTCACAAAATATATTAAAAAATCTACGCATAATTAAACTTTGTTTTATGCTAATGTTTGCATACATATTTAATTAAAGTTTTTTTTAAAATGCTCGCGTAAATATTTTTAAATAAAAATATCGCAGCATTAAAACTTTTTTTTTACGTTTTTATTAAAATATAGTACGTTAAATATAAAAAAATCTTTTACTTTTTTTTCCACTGTTTTTTTTAAAACGTTATTTATTAAATACGTTACGTTAAATATTTTAGCTCGATATTTTTTTAAATGTTTAAATAATTTATTACATAAACTAAAAATAATATAATAATGCTAACAAATAAGACGTATTAAATTAAATCGTTTTTTAATAAATTCGTTAGGTTTTTTTTTATATAAACGTACGTACTTATTTTTTTAACATTTAAAATTAAAAGCGTTTTTATAATATTTATAAATAACGGTTTAATTAATAATAATAAATATATTATTAAAGTTTAATTTAAAATTAAAATTTAAACCACAATTTAACGATATAAATAGTAGTTTATTAAATTTATTATAAATATTAATAATATTATTAACTTATTTATCGTTGCGTTTTTCTTTATATTTTTTATTTCGTTTATTTTAATTATATTGTTTATTCAACTTTTCTTTTAATTAATTTTATTATATATTTCTTTATTTTTACTATTTTAATTATAATTTTTAATATAAAAACGTTTAAACTATTTATTATCGTTTTTTTTTAGTTAAATTTATAATTATTTTTATTACGTCGCAAACAATTTTTTTATAATAAACGGTAAATTTTTTAAACCGTAACTAAAAGTATAAATTTCGTTATAATAATAATATTTATATATATAAATATCGTTTATATATTTTCCGGTAATAGTAAATATATTTTAATATTAAAATTTATTAACGTTTAAATTTATATTATAACGTTTTGTTAATTTATATTTTTTTTATTTAATATTTTTATAACTTTTACAAAACGAATTTTTTTTTAAACAAACTTTACTAAAAATAATTTATCCTGATAAATTTCTTTAATTGTTAATTTTATTAAATTTTTTAGTAGCTACGTTTAATATTATAAACAACTTTTTAATTAATATATTAATGTAATTTTTTAGTTTTTTATTTGCATTTTTATTCGTTATTTTAAAATAAATTTTTTTATTTATTAAAATATAGCTTTTTTTACTAATGATGTAAAGAATATTTTAATAATTCTTTTTTTATATATGTTTTTTATCGCAAAATTTTTTAAAAATAATATTATTCGTTTTGAAAAAACTTTAATATTCGTAAATATTATCGACGTTTTTTCGGTTATTATTTTTTTTATTGCGTAAATTGTTTTAATTTAAGTCGAATATATTAATATCGTTTTTTTAAAACGACGTATACCGTTTATAGAATTTATAACGCTATTTATAAAACTATTTATCACAATATTAAAAGTTTTGTTTTGCTATTTACGTAATAGCTTTTTAAATAATTTATAAAATAATTTACAAAATAGTTTACGACCCGGTTTTAAATTATCGTTAAAATCGCTATTTAAACTAAAATTTAATACTTAAACTATAAAACGCTAGTTTTATATTTAGTTTTATGCCGTTTGCAAATTTTGCGCTATTTATAACCAATTATATTTACTATACGATTATTTTAAAATATTAAAACATTCACTATTAAAAAACTAAAAGTTATAAAAAAAATACAAAAATATATAAAAAATAATAATATTATAGTTTTTATAACATAGTTTGTTAAATGGGCTTGTACGATATTATACGTCTTATACACAGGATAGAATACAGGTCTATTATACTATGTCTATTGCGTATATTTATTTAAAGGAAAAAAAGAAGAGTATCGTACGCAGCAAAGTTCTCCTTTAAAGAAGACTCTGCTTAGCTTACGAGCTAGAAAATAAAGGAAATTATATATATATGTAATAATAGCTTTATGACAGGGGTTATACAAGGCTAATGTTATAACCAACTGCTAATAGTTTTAACATAGTTTAAATTTAGTTAAATAATAATTTTTATAGCTGTGCATAGAGTTTTTAAAAGGGTTTAAAGCCTAAGGAAGGTAGGGCGCAAAGGTTCTGAAATATCGAAACCATACGGTTCGTATCAACTAGCCATTAGGTGGTGAGCCGCCATCTGAATATAATGTAGCTAGTAAGGGGTGAGTACTCAGTTTATCAAGCAAGTGGTATGATCTTTTATTAAAAGGGCGATGTGATAATGGGACTAGGCACGCAGTGACAAAAAAAATTGAATATTACAAGTAAGAGCAGTACCTATGAACAAGGAATCAACCTGTGCTTGACCAAATCAAATAAGCCAATAGCTTAAAGTCGATTTAGATAGATAGCTGCTATGAAGCAACAATGCAGAAGGTTCATTGCCAGGCCTAGAACACATTCCCTGGTCTTATATGTATATGTTGCAGGTGGCCCTTGCCCTTGGCCAAGGGATTAGCCCTGGCAAGGCCGACCCACCTACTAGTATATAGGCCACCTTCAGTGCCAAAACTTGCTGCTGTTCAACTTCTTCCACAATACATCACTTTTATCGCTTCTAGCTGTCCATATTAGCGTGTTCCCTTGCAACAGTATACTAAATAGGTGCAGCCACAATACTAGTCTTGTTAGGCGGAATCATGATTACTGTTTAATTATCCTGGAATTTAGTCTAAAATATTATTACTACGACACTAAAGATATTAAATTTTACAAAGACAACTTACAATAATGTTACTTGATTACTTAAGCAGCGTGGTTGAAATATGTGGTTAAACAATCAAGGCTTAGCCTCTTATTAAAAACACTCTAAATAGAAAAGAAAGACATTACAAGAAGCTCGTGACATCCGCCTACCAACGACTAAGATATGAACAGACCAGCCCGCCCATGTCGGTGTTATTCTAGTACTCGGCGCCAGAAGGTAGCGGACTTCAACCTTTTATTGTATGAGATATCGCTGAGATGGCACAACAGATAGTAATGTGCGGGTATTTCATCAACACTAGGGAGAGATCAAATAACTAGCAAAATTAAACCACCGGACCTTAATACGCGTTAGTAGTTATCGCCACAAGTACTAACGGTTGTGTTGTCCTCAGCCTAAAAGCTTGGTCGATATCTAGTATGCGGTTGATATTAGTGAAAAGCCCAGGAAATTCAATATCCCATGTAAAGAGCATACTCGGCTAGCGAGAGTACTACACTTTGGTCTTTCGACCAAGCTTCCTTTACGTACCAGTACAGATCAAATAAATTTCCAATATGGGTAGGGAGCACGAGGCCAGAACACTTTGACGGGAAAATTGTCCCCAGAGCCGATGCAAGTCCCATCTATCATTTTGAAAGGCATCGTTCAAGTATCCCACAAAGCTTTCACGTATTCCTTCACGGGCCCATATTCCCAACGCCCTTGAGGCCAATGCCGCCCCCTATTGAGCCCTATGGGGCCTCTCCGTAGTTTCTGCAGCTGGGGCAAACCGGCTTTTCTGCTGACGAGGAGCTCAGCCAACAGATCTTCTCCGCCCTGCCGCCGCCAAGCGACACTATAACTTTGCCCCCGCCTTCGTCACCTGCCGTTCCAGGACCTACCCAACTACCCCTCTATCCTCTAGGACATGACCCTTGCACGCGATTATGGTCGGAGAATTAAAAGGCAACATTAGGTTGCAAATACGCTTTGAAGAGAAATAACAATAAGAAAAAAAATAAGAACCCGTTGTACGCTGCTAACTCTTGCATGCGCAAGCTTCATAACTTCACCATCACACACCATATCACGAAAACATTGTATATTTTCCATCAAACAAATGCATCGTATCTTCTTTCTAACAGCACATCGCCCCCTCAACTTTCACATATCTAGCATTTAATAGCTATCTAACCAGTAACCCCAGAGCATGACATCCAACACAAATGACGATAGCTCTATAAATGCAGTTGCACTTGCTGTATGGATTATTATTCTTAAACGAAGTCCCAGATTTAGATGTTACCGATACTACTCTGTGTGCTCTCTATTGTTAAGGAACATCAAACTTGTATGCGAGAACGCCGACTTATCGGATGATCATCAGTGGTCTCATCAGCTGCAATGTCCTTTTACTAGGTGGCTTTACTAGTTGATGTTATCATTTGTGAAAATAGAGATACGTCTCAACCTTACTATTGAATTCTAAAGTACTCTGCTTCTTAAAATACCATATCCCCAAATCCATTGCCGCGAAACCGGTAGCCCTTTTAGCTTCCCGCTGATGAGTCTCTTGAGCAGTGTCATACTACAATGATTGACAAATCCTGCCTTCGTCTCTTGAGCTCGGTCTATGAAACCTGTAGGACCATGCCAACCACGCACCAGCGGTCGTCGCGGGAAAGGGTGCGCCGTGGATATTGCACACGAGCGCACCCCGCGAAACCAGATCTCCCTAATTCCTACCGGACCAGCTATAGACCTCTATTCTTAGCAACCTGGCAGTGCTTTGGTCGGTCGTGTAGCCAATTCTGTGGCCGGAGTGCCCCCTCCTAAGAAAAAGCCAAGAGGAGGGGAAGACTAGCTCCGTTCGGCATTGTTCTAAGTGAACGAAAATTTGAAGGCGACAAGTTGTTCGGTGTGTTTTAGTCTTAGTCGCAGGCTGTACCTTGCGAAGGTTGTAGTGTCAAGGGATACATACTGTTAATGCTAGCCGAGCATTAACGGCGTCGTTTTTGCGACATGTGGTGCTAGGCTTGTTTTGTTTCTATTAGTCTTCGATCACGAGGTCATAAAGCATGTAACAAATGAAATGAAGCCTGGAGACATACCCCGTAGAGCTAGCAATACATGACAACAGCGTATAGTGTCTTCTGGCAGGTTGGACGACTAATGAAATGAGCGGCAGTCGGTTAGCCTGTCAAGGCAGTAGTACCGGTAGAGTAGCCTTGGCCCTCAGCCGGCTTGGCCGGACGGATCCAGGTTATCACGGCGGCTACGCGAAATAGCGCCTGGATTAGGAATTGATACCGGTGGACATGACTTGATTCTTAGTCACGGTAATCAGGCTAAACGATCATGTTAGTTTTGACACTGTAAATCATGAAACGCCAAGTCGCGGTAGCTTCTGGTTCTATATTGGGGATGACTTCAATATGTGGGAAAACAATTACCTATTGTATTGCCAAGGTGGACAATTGGAAGTCCTAAGCTGTACATAGTCTTTCTATATATAAAATATCGGCTTGCTGCTCATGATGATTGCCTTGCTTTGTGCCGCCAACCACACGCTTCCTTCTTTTCCATTACTTCCTGTTTACCGCGAGTCGTCATGACGAACTTCTTTATTGCCGCGGCATGCATTGCCCTAGCCTCGTTGCAGGGCGTCCTGGGAGCCGCCTCAGCCGGCTGCGGTAAGAGCCCGACGATCAGGAGTCAGACCTACACGATGACTGTCAATGGCAAGCAACGGAACTACATCATGAAGGTCCCCAACAACTACGACAACAGCCACCCCTACCGCCTGATCTTCACCTGGCACCCGCTCGGCGGCAGCGCCCAGAAGATCGTCAACGGCGAGGACATAAACCACGGCGGCGCGCTCCCCTACTACGGCCTCGAGGCCATCGCCAACAACAGCGCCATCTTCGTCGTGCCCGACGGGCTCAACGCCGGCTGGGCTAACCAGGGCGGCGAGGACCTCACCTTCTTCGACCAGATGGTCAAGACCGTTGAGAACGACCTCTGCGTCGACACGAACCTGCGCTTCTCGACCGGCTTCAGCTACGGCGGCGCCATGTCCTATGCGCTCGCGTGCGACCGCTCCAGCATGATCCGTGCCGTAGCCGTCCTCTCGGGTGGCGTCTTGAGCGGCTGCTCCAAGGGGACGGACCCCGTGGCGTACTACGGGCAGCACGGCACGTCGGACTCGGTGCTGAATGTCTCGGGAGGCCGCCAGATGCGCGACAGGTTCGTCAAGAACAACGGCTGCCAGCCCCTGTCCTCCGAGCCCCAGCCCAACGGGTCCCAGTCGGTCAAGACCAAGTACACCGGCTGCAAGGCGGGATACCCGGTGACCTGGGTCATTCACAACGGCGACCACAACCCATCCCAGGTCAACGGTGGCCAGAGCGTGCCATTCGCGCCTGCAAACACCTGGGAGTTTTTCACGCAGTTTTCTTGAACGGGTTAGGGATCTCTAGGGCGCCGTCCATTTTGTGTGGACGACCGTATCAGTGTATCTCGCGCTGCTGGGGAGGATATGGTTCAGAAAATGTCAAAAATGAAACTGAAATTTTTCGGGTTGAGCCGATCCACCATGGTGTTGAATTATGAGGCCTGATAGTGATCTGCATTGTGAATTGGGGTAATACTAGAATGACTGTACTAGGTAATACTCGTAGTAGTGATTTATCTACCTACCTACACTAACTAGAACCACTCAAGTTAGGTGGCAACGCTTTGGCGGTAATTACCATTAAAGCTGGTAATACCTAGGGTAGGTTCTAACGGTGGTATCGAGGCGGAAAGAGTAAAACCGTACGAGCCTACCAGAACCATATTGAAGTTAATATAGTCTATGAAACTAGTGACATACTAACTATGTAGAAGTTTCGTAGGTTTTGTAGCAGTGGCCCCTTTTCTAGCCAGCTCACAGCTGTATATTAAGCCTTTTTGGGACTAGTAGAGAGCAGTATGGTTGACGATTGCAACAAATGCGACAACAAGAATGTTGCCGGGTCGGTGCCAGCAATGCTAACGGTTTTATAGTGTGATTGATCTATAACTTACATTTAGTTTTGATCTGTACGATTGTACGATAAAAGAGAGCAAAAGAACCGTATATGTATGGCCGGAGTTTTTCTATACATTGCTGAAGTACGAAGTAATGTATATACAGTAGGAAACCTAACGTGATAGCATAGAAAGTGGATAAAAAACAAAGGGGGAAAACTGTATGGGAAGTCGAAGCGTCCAAATACGATTAGTTTCCTCTAAGTAGGCTAATCACGTGCCCACTTGACTTGGGTCTAGCTTTGGCTGTGGCTTTGGCTTTGGCTGTGGCTGTGGCTGTGGCTTTGACGTTGTGTGGCTAGGTGGGATAACTGGCTATTTGGCTAATTCTAGCCTTTTGGAATGATTGGTTATTTGGATAGTTGGATAGCTGGCCCGGTGGCCATGTGGGATAACTGGCTAGTTGGCTAAGTGAGATAGAAAACCTCCGGCCGCTCTCGCCTACCCGCACCGGAGCTTGTGCAGATCGTGGCGTAAGCCAAGCTTTATGTATGAAAGGGGGATATTGAGCGTTCATTGAAGGGCCCGGAGCGGAGGACCGCCGGGTCTATGTCTTCAACCTCGCCTAGCTACACGTCCCAATCACGATCCGGCGCTTGTATGAGACAGGCAGGTGAGTAGACGGGTTCGGCACAACAAAGAACATTGTTCGGCAGCTTCGCTTGGTGACGCCGGGCGGCCCCGCTGTACTTCCTGATCTGGCATGTTGGCTAAAGACGATTGGAAGACGGCTAAATACCGTGGTAGCCGCTCGAATCAATTAAGTACAATGACACTACTCCGACACTAACTGCCATTATGCTCATCTTGAGAATTAACTTACATAGTATGTGACGGCTTTGGTATTCCGTCTACGTCGATTCGTGCGCATGGGCTTGGTGGCAACCCATCACGATAATGCCAAGGGGTGGGAATGAGGGTTCATAACCACTCATAAAAATGGCCGCGGGGTTCGATGCTGCCCTTTCACGCAGCTCCCGGCTCTTGAGCTTGACATCTTCTTCGTCAGCCGTTAGAGATGAAACAATTTTCGGCTTTGGGGCTATTCGCCCTGCCCTTGGCGGGGGTATCAGCTGGTGTGTTGCCGAATTGCGCGAGCGGAGCGTTACAGTCGAACAAAGTATGCGACACGACACTTTCGCCTCGGGCCAGGGCTCAGGCTCTGGTTTCCTCGATGCAGTCTAGCGAGAAACTCCTCAATCTTGTGAGGTATGGGCATTCAGCTAATCACCGTTGACCTCCAATTACTGACGAGCTCAAGCAAATCTCCCGGCGTCTCTCGTATCGGACTACCCGCGTACAATTGGTGGAGCGAAGCACTCCATGGGGTGGCTGGAGCTCCTGGAGTCTCATTTGGAGGGTCCTTTAATAAAGCGACCTCCTTCCCTATGCCCATTCTGATGTCAGCGGCTTTCGACGACGATCTGATCGAAAAAGTTGGTGCCACCATTGGGACCGAAGGCCGCGCTTTCGGGAATAACAACCATGCCGGCGTCGACTTCTGGACTCCGGATATTAACCCATTCCGTGATCCGCGATGGGGACGGGGTTCCGAGACCCCCGGCGAGGATACCACACGTATCAAGGGCTATACCGCCCATTTACTTCGCGGGCTAGAGGGCAACGGGACGCAGAGACGAATCATCGCGACCTGTAAGCACTATGTCGGCTACGATCTGGAGGCCTGGGGTAATGTCAACCGCCATAATTTCGACGCCAAGATCACGATGCAAGACTTGGCCGAATATTACATGCAGCCATTCCAGCAGTGCGCGCGAGACTCAAAAGTCGGTTCCATCATGTGCTCGTATAACAGCGTCAACGGAGTGCCGACGTGCGCAGACCCATACGTCATTCAGACGATTCTCCGCGATCACTGGAACTGGACCGAAAGCAATAATTATATCACCAGCGATTGCGAGGCAGTGGCGGACGTCTCTCAGAACCATCACTACGCGAAAACGAATGCCCAGGGCACGGCCATGTGCTTCAACGCCGGCATGGACACCAGCTGTGAATACTCCGGCTCGTCGGATATCCCCGGCGCCTGGAGCAGCGGTGCGCTGAACCAGTCAACGGTGGACAAGGCCCTAACTCGGCAGTACGAAGGGTTAATAAGAGCCGGGTACTTCGACGGAGCCAAGGCAGAGTACGCCTCTCTTGGCGCCTCAGACATTGATACGACTGCGGCGAGGGCATTAGCGCAACAAGCCGCGACCGATGGCATCGTCATGCTTAAGAACGACGGCACCTTGCCTCTGAACCTCTCGTCGAGCGCCAAACTCGCCATGATCGGCTTTTGGGCCACCGACACGTCGAAGCTACAGGGTGGCTACAGTGGCAACGCTCCATACCTGCACGACCCAGCCACCGCTGCTCGTGGGCTAGGCTATACCGTGAACACCGCAACCGGCCCTATCCTACAAAGCAGCGGCGACAGCTGGACGGCCAACGCCGTGGCCGCGGCCCAGAAGTCGGATGTCATCTTGTACTTTGGAGGTCTAGACACCTCGGCCGCGGCAGAGGGATCCGATCGAACCTCAATTTCCTGGCCGGGCGCACAGGTTGCCCTCCTCCAGAAACTTGCGGGTCTAGGGAAGCCGCTGGTCGTCATCCAGATGGGCGACCAAGTTGACAACACACCACTGCTGACCATGACTGGCCTGAACTCTATCCTTTGGGCCAGCTGGCCCGGTCAAGATGGCGGCCCAGCAGTCATGAGTTTGATCACGGGTGCGAAGGCGCCGGCCGGTCGCCTCCCCGTGACACAATATCCGGCAAACTACACTTCCCTAGCCATGACGGACATGACTCTCCGCCCGAGCGGATCGAATCCAGGTCGTACGTACCGGTGGTATCCGACGCCGGTGCAGGCCTTTGGCACCGGGCTGCATTACACCACGTTCAACGCAACCTTCGGAGGTCTCAACGCGACTCTCTCCATCCAGGATATTCTGGCTGGCTGCAGCAACACGCATCCCGATACCTGTCCCCTCCCCGCGCTGCCCGTCCAGGTTCAGAACACGGGCAAGAGGACGTCAGACTTCGTCGCATTGGCTTTCGTCGCCGGCGAGGTCGGCCCCAAGCCCTACCCCATCAAGACGCTCGTGGCCTATGGACGCCTGCGCGATATCACCGCCGGGACCACGGCGACGGCAGCGCTGCCCTGGACGATCGGCCACCTGGCCAGACACGATGAGAATGGAAACACGGTCATTTATCCCGGGACGTATCGGTTGATGCTCGACCAGCCGACGCAGACCACCATCAACCTGACTGTGACCGGCACCCAGGTCGTCTTGGACCAGTGGCCAGCTCCTCCGAAATGAGCGACAGTCCACGTTGTTCCATAGCACTGTAGAAATGTTGCCTTTTAATTCATAAATCATGTAATAATTCAGCGCTTTCGTGTTAGACTTTTGTGAACATCTTGTCGAGATACTAACCTTTTTTTGAACTGTTGAACTGCCTCTATTAACTATAAATAAAAAGGGGCTGTGGACCTTGGCCATCACAAAAGGGGGGTGCTGTAAAACGAGGCATAAGTCATAGCTTTTAGTAACTAAGTTATTCAGGCTTCAGATATGACGTGCAAAACCTAGGATCACACGAACCACGGGCTGTGATCACGAAGGAACCCCTCCCAAGTCCCAAGCGGCGTAGCCACCTGTTCAATAGTCCATGCAAGCTCTGCTTCGCCGTCGGGGCCAAAGTACCCATAGTCACCCAACTTTCTCACATCAAGGTTCTCCCGCTTCTGCTCCTCCGACATGCCGGTGAAGTGCGAGAAGTCCGAGACACGGTTGACCTTAACATTCTTACCCGAGACTCGTGACCACGTCTCGGCCATCTCCTCGAGCGAGTAGAACGCCGTGGCACAAGTGAACCGCTTGTGGTGGTAGCGGTCGGGATCGAGCAAAGCAGGTTCTACGAACTTACCAGTGTCGCGGATGTCGATAAGGGGCAGACGGGCTTGTGGACCCCAGGGCACACTCAAGGTGTACGAGCCGTCTTCGTTCTGCACCATAGATTGCTATTAGCAAACATCATGCCTCAATGCCAAACCCCAAGTAATGTTTCACTTACCTGCTTTGGCAGCATAAGGGTGAGATGATTCTGCATGTACCAGCCCAGCAGGATGAAGGCGCTCTTAATATTCAGGGTCCGAATGTAAGCCTCGACTTCGGCCTTGCCGTCGAAGTGCTTCATGCCAGTGACTTCACCTTTTGTCATCTCCCTGATGTTGGGGAGAGAGGACCAGATGATCTGAGTCACCCCGGCTGCAACAGCAGCGTCGGCTATGGCTTTTCCTTGAGCTATTTCTTTTCCCTCTTGCGGGTCGTCCCAGACTGTTGTTGTGTCATTGCGTTAGCTACTTGCTTAAAAGGATTGTGGTGAGTTCCAATCTCGAGTCTGCTGCGACTTACAGTTGGTGACGGCGAAGACAGCATATGAGCCAGCAACTGCTCGGGCGAGAGTGGATGGATCACTGAGATCGGCCTGAGGATAAAGCCTTAGTTTAATGATATACACAGATAGATAGAAGCAGTCGCATATGTATACTAAATCTTACCTCGACAATCTCAACGCCCCTATTCTTAAGAGCTACGGCCGATTTCTTAGAAGCATCGCGAGTGATGCCACGGAGAGAGAAGGCAGATGACAGGGACGGAGTTGCGAGGATATGGCCGATTATTGCCCCTCCTTGTTGTCCAGTCGCTCCAAATACTGTGAGTAGTCTTGCCATGTTGTAGAAACTAGGGGGAAATCTCGAAGAGGTGTGAGAGGAGAAGCTATAAACTGGATGACAAGGAGAAGTTTGAATTGACGTGGACAGCGTGAAATTTATAGACACTGGCTCATTGTTTCTAGCGAGATACGATCTCTTGAACCAAGTACCTATGAGACTGGCAACGCAAAAACAACTGACCTTTCCCGCGCGCCGCAGATCATATTATCGACGCCAGGCGTAGCAATTTACGCCGTAACCAGTAGGACTTGCAGTCTCGAGGCAAGCACGGGGCAATAGTCTCACCGTCTTGATAATCGACCTTCATGTCCATGTTCTCATCGCTGAAGATTGAGACAATATTGTAAAGACTAGAGCCGGGGGCCCCCTAACGGAATTCTGCCTTAGTTGCTCTGGAAATTTGCGTAAAATAAGTTTATCTAATTTGCTATATATATGTGCTAATAAGATTTTTCTGCATATTTTTCCTAATTATCTATAGCTTTTGGAAGATTGTGACTCTTTTGGTTTACACCGGACTAAAAGCGAATTCCGTTTGGGGGCCCCCGGCTCAATCCAACTTACCGAAAGCTTCACGATCGTCGCAAATTACGCACCAGCGAATCAAAAGTCGCCGACGAGGTTCGTGAGACCCACTCAGCCCAAGTCTCTCGATGACGTGAGCATTCGACTTCTTGACTTCAGAGCAGAATGCTCAGCAACCGCACGGGACGGTATCTCAAAATGGGTCGGGTGCACTGTCGAAGACCGGAGCATAATAATTTCGGCACATGATGGAACCGCCGCGGCCAAAGAAGCCACGCGAGGGAGCGCGGGGAGCGCGGAAAGTCAAGACAGGGTGTCTGACCTGCAAGTGAGTCTCATGCAGCCAAAAACCAAACGACGTGATCAAGTAACCCTGGTGGCCGACAATGATGAGTAGGATAAGACACAAGAAATGCGACGAGAAGAGACCAGCATGTTCCCCATGTGTCAGCACAGGCAGAAAATGTGACTTTCTCTCTCTTCCACGTCCCCAACCTGCCATTCAAGCGTTCTTATTCCCAGGACGCTGGTCCCTTCAAGGACAGCTCTGGCATACGCCTCGGCTTCATCTTATAGATACTTGGCATTTCGAGTACTTCCGCACAGTCACCATCCGGGAATTGTCCCTGTGCATGGGTACACAAGTCTGGAGCTCTGTGATCCTGCCTGCCGCCTTTGCTGAGCCTTTCGTCTTGCCAGGCATTCTGGCTCTCGCCTCGCTGAGCAGAAATATGGCGCCCAGCTTTGTGTCAGGCAGGATGGCGCTGGTGTCAGGGTATCCAGCGAGCTACTCACTGCGGAAGTACAACCAGTCCATCCACGAGCTCAATTCGCGGTTGGACACTTCCGCCCAGAGTCGGGAACTCGCGCTCTTAGGTAGCTTGATATTCACCGTGATTGAGAATCTCAGGGGCCGGGAGGACTTGGCCCGCGTGCATCTCCGTGGTGCAGTCGCGATCATGAACTACCATCAGCATGGTTCTTGGGGTTCTGATCTGAGGGCTGATCTCATGCAGGCTATAGTCGCACTCGAATCCTCGACTGATTTCGATTCTATAAGATCTTCCAATCAGTTGATTCATTCTCCTTTATCATTGCAGTTCACCCCTCTCCTTACCTCGAAATTTAGCAGTATCAACGAGGCGAGGGATGCTTTGGACATGATCACGGGCGCTATCAAGACCCTCTTCTGGAAGCAGACGGCTCAGACTCCCTACCATCCATCTACATCGCAACAAACCCATAAGAACGGCGGTAATAATGGATATATATCAGTGCTCACAAGTCATTTAGATTCTTGGAGGACCAGGTTCACCCAGCTCGTCGCTGACAGCACTGTAGATGCTGAGACCCAGACATGTGTGCAGACTCTCCTAATCCACCACCAGGTCCATGAGCTCTGCGTCTCGACTCAATCGCGACCGGCGTCTTTAATCCTGTCAGATGCTTATACAGCGCAGTTTGCAAGTATCCTAAACCTCTGTGGGAGTATTATTAGGGCGGAACAGGCGAGTCGCTCGACAGCTGGTTCGATAGGACCCCGAGCTGGACACTCTCTCGCCGACGCAACAGCTCAGCCCCTATTCTTCGTAGCCTGCCAATGCAGAAACCCGATCGTGCGTAGGGAGGCAATCAAGCTCTTACACCAGATCGAGAGCGACCATGACTTAAGCCATAACGACGCTCGCCTTCTTGCTTGCGTCGCGGAATGGGTAGTGAGCACGGAAGAAAGCAGAAATGGGGTGAGCGCGTCGTTGTTTGAACAAGGCACGCTCGAGATCCGTGAGGAGGACGTGCTCCATGACGTGGAGTTTCAGCTCGATAACGATCGGCCTTCCCCTTCGAACACATACAGCGTGTCTGCCTGGCGGCGGCTGGATCGACGCTGGGTCCGGCTGTCCGATCGGATAGTTGTAAGATGATACAGTGTTCTATCCATACATGAAGTCATTGCAGTCTAGTTTAATCGTAAACCCTTCAGGATACATCATCAAAGCTAGTTTAGTCTAGATATACAGAGTGTAGCGTGAGTCGCGCCAATGCTGATCGAATCAACGGCGTGTTCTCGTGGACAGTACTATTATCCCCCATCACTCTCATCACTAACACCATCCTGCTCCTCCCTATCATGCGACAAGGCGAAAGCAACAATAGCCCATCTTTTTGAATTATCGAACCGCATCCGTCGATTGTAAAACCAAAAAGGTTGTGGGCCTTAGCCGCCACAAAATGGGAGGATGCTGTAAAATGAGGCATCAGTTGTAGCTTTAGTAACTAACCTTAGGTTATTCCCGCTTTGAATAGCCGTTTACGGGCACGATTTAATTATGCGAGAGTAGGCCGCCACGTGAATTAATAGCCTAGGTACGGAGTACACCATAAGCTGTTGATTTACTTGTCAGTTCCTCTACAGGTGTCCGTACACTCCACATGAACCCAATGGCCCCAAGAATCCCTTTGACAAACTTTATTGCGTCTCATGAGATATTGATGCAGGGTTCTGGCAAGATATGGCTAATATGTGATGTACTGGCTCGACTGGTGTGAGAGAAGGCTACCCAGGGTCCTGGAAGTGAGCTAACAGCCTGCATGTGGGGCCACTAAGGTGGGCATCCTATTCAGCGATATTGTTTATCGATAGGGGATCCCTCGTCGCGGGGTCAGCTGTCTACGCGCTCTTTGTATGCTATGAAGTAGAGGTACGTACCCGAGAACGGCTCCCTCGACGCGGTGACTTTTATGGGTCCATCGACTCTGTACGCTTTGAAATGCGAAAGAGAAAGTGTCGCATTGTCAACAACCCACTTTGCACAATGCCTCCCGAATACGCCACCTACCGCTGAAGCGTACTAGCCACGGACAAGCCGACAAGCCCACTGCGCAATGGCAACGTGCGTGCGATCTCACTTCAATTCAATATGGAGCCCCCTTCGAAACGGTTGAGACTCGACCGGCCCTATGACAGCGACGATGAAGAAAACCAAGACGAACTGTCCATGACCCCCACCCAATTCGATGCCAGGCAAGATCCTATGTATCAGCTTGATAAGGGCCGCGCAAAGGCCGCTACGAGACTTAAATCTACCTTCGAAGACATATTCAAGAAGTATGAGAAAGACTTCACCGGCACCGACGACGTTATTAATTTCTATACCGACGAAATTGAGGTTGACAACGGGCACGTCCTGTCTTTGGAGAACAGGAAAGATGGTGCTGAAGAGGATTCTATCTCTAGCGATGAAGAGGAAAGAATTATGAGGGGAAAGTCTGGTATATCAAGAAAAAGGTCGCAATCAAAGTCGTTAATACCAGCAAATCCGTACAAGTACAATATGACGCCCCAATCTCAATCGCCATGGAATCTTCCTTCTGGGCTGGGCGCATATCGACTATCGTCTATCGCATTCCCTCCCTCTCCCTATGATCTCGACCCCCCTTTCGCATTTGGGGCCCCGCAGCTCAGTAACAGCCTTGTCGATCCAGTCTGGCAAGCCCCGGACTTGCCTGTCCAGCCTATTCCCTACCCACAAGGATCGCTTCTGGCGATAGGGGGAAGCCAACCTGGCTCGGCTAATGGCCTAATCCATCGCTATGGCCCCAAGAGGATTGCTAGTGCGAAGTCTTTTATTGTGCGTGATACCTCACCTTCAAAAGCGAGCGACGGCGACGCGGAAGAAGACGATATTCTTCTTGGCAGAGGCAGGGAAGAAATTTTGTCTCCACCCCAGCTGTACACTCCTGAAAAGCCTCCAGAGTTGGGTGCCTCTAGTGTCAGTTCACCTCAACCCAATCAAGAAAATAACATACCTGGGCGTATCGCAAACGAACAATCTCGGTACGGAAGTATTGAAGATTCAAGTACGGAAGAGGCTTCGGCACCCAAGCACGCAACTCAGGAAGGAATTCGGCCACCTTTAATGGCATCGGTCCAAAATAGGCTTTCTCCATCACGCCCTAAACGGGGACGGCCGAGAAAAGTAGACTCAAGCGAGCGCACCATCTCTCATAATCAGGAGCCAAAGGGCGAGGAACCTCCCCGTTTACCGAACCAAAGGAGAATCGAGATTGTCATCTCGAAAAGAATTGTGGCTGGTACCCACGAGTTACAGCGTAAATCACTACCATTGCTACAGGAAGACCCTTTTACGGCTCCTGAGCAGGCGAATAAAGGGGCTTCTAGTGACAACGTTCCATTCCGAGTGGATTCGGGGCAAACCGAAGTGACAGTATCAGAGTTACCGGAGAGCTTACAAGAACCACCTCAAGAGCGAAGGCGGTCATCACGGACACGGAAGCAAGCAGATTTGTTTAGCGCTCTCACCTGGCCGAAGCACGGAGGAAAATCTCCAAAAAATACACAGGATGATAGCAACCGGGAGCCAAAGTCGTCACAGACGGGGGCTGGTGGCTCTGCAGACCCTACGAATACACAGGGTCTTCCCGGTGCAGATAGCAAGTCGGATTACGGCAATGAAAGCGAGCAAATGGTTCATGGCAATGACTTCTCGACGGAACCAGTGGATGTAGATCAAAATCAACCGGCCAGCGATATAAATGGCGAGAATGGAGTGGAACCACTGTTTATTGACGAAAATAGCGTCGAGGAGACCTTGGAGGATATTTCCGGACAGCCACCAATGACGACAGGCGGACTAGCCGATAGCAGTACAAAAGGCACGATAGAGACGTCCAATCACCCCAGCACGGAAACTACATTATTCGGAACGATCATCCCGCAAAGAACGGAGAATTTGCAGCACGAAAGTGAAGGTGCTTCCCAAAGGGAGTTGGATTTCGCGCCCGTGGTTTGTGAAGTGGAAAAAGAAGTACTACAAACCCCGACATGCGCTGAACAAATCCTGCCGGCCTCGAAGCAAGAGTCTCAATCAATAGATGTGGTCGGCGACTCGGAGATTGCTAAGACCCACGAGGGCAGAGTCTCTCTGTCTCAACCCTCTCTCGGGTCCCGGAGTCCGGAACTCTCGGCATTACACGAGACCGTGGAGTCCGATCCATATCATGGCGTAGACAATCTCACTTTGACGCCCGATATGCTAGAGGCTTTTACCGGCCAAGGAATCATACCGCCGAATAGTGTAACTGTCATTGAGGATGACATCCCACAGACCAATCTAGAGCGCGAGCTCGGTAGTATCCAGCGCAGCCCCTCCCTCGGGGCCATATCTTTGCCCAACCGAGAGCACACGATCTATGCGGATAGCGCAGGTGACTATGCCACATCCGAGCTGGTATTGCGCATATCATCGCGGCAGACGGAGAGTAATAATAAGAATGTTATCGGCCTCGGTAGATCCGCAAGTCCCGAGCTAGGCACAGCCATCGAACCTAAAGCAATTCGCGGCACTACATCTCGCAACATAGCCTCTCCAGCCCCAACAACGCCCAAGAAGCGAGATTCAAAGGGCGAGAAGTCGCGAAGCAGCCACCGCCGAACCCCGTCACCCAAAAAGTTCCCCCTTACCTCCCTCATACCCGACGACGCGGACGATATGAGCGATGATGAGCTGAGCGTCGTAGGCTCGGTATCAAGCACTACGCCGAGCCGCCGCTCCCCATTCTCTCATACGAACATCACTAGCACCAACAGCCAATCATTACCGCCGCTACACTCCACACCCCGCAAAATAAGCCGGAAGCACAGTCTTCTCATTGGGTCTCCGTCGACCCCATCGTCATCGCGCACGCCAAACCGGACTCTCGGGCAAAACAAAAACACACCGCCCGCCACGGACTCGCGCGCTATGTCCCAAGGCCGCAGGCAAGCTCAGACAACAAGGAACTCGGCGTTCTGTAGTTCCCCTTTGGCGCGCACAGTCGCAGAGCGCTTGCTCGGGACGCCGAGCAGAAGGCACCGCACAAGTCCCACGAGAAGCCCGAGTCTGGTACGCTCACCGCACGGCACGGTGCGCAGGTGTGGCGAGAACGGGTTTGTGTGTGATCGGGATTTCTGCTTCACGTGCTGCAAGTAGACGAGGATATCGGCCTCCCCGGGCGTCGATGTAGGGAAAGGGCGCACCATCACCGGTCTCAACTCAGCAACTCCATTTTCGTAGTACTAAGTGATTGGATCTGGAGCACCGTCCCGTCGTCGACCCACACCATAGAACTGGAGCTTATACATATCATTTATAACTTCTGGGCTGTAGATAAGCTGGATTAGTCAGCTGAACATTGCATGGGTATAAAGCGTATAGGCGTCGAGAGTGTATACACCCCTATCTTATGTATATAGCCTTCCCTCAAGTTTACCTTAGAGTAATACAAACAGAAAAAATGTAGCCACCTCTCGTCATATAATCACAGAGCAAATACCTCAAGGCTTTCACGTCGCGTATTTTGGTAACGTATTCCAATTTCGCTGCGAATAATGCACGCGCTGTCATGTTCATATACTTGGGCCAAGTAAACTTGACTGGCCTCAACTCAACCAGACTCATCGTAACTTTGCGTCCATATCTCTCCCTCCAAATATGAACCATCACTTCAAATACTGTACTTTATACTTAATAAATAATCTGTTCCAGCTGTGGCTAAGGACTACCGCCACGCTGTAGACCATCAAGCCTACTGCGGAAGCTCGACAGAATTGGAGAACTCAGCAAGCATGTATTATAACCCCAAGAAAAAATTAAGTCAAGAAAGGGAAAACAAAATAGGTTAGGCGGTCAGTCAGAAACGTCTCACCGAGTGCTAACTCAATGGCCCTATAAACACCTAACCATTCCGCGCCTACGTAAATGTAACCAGGCTCTTCAAGATTGGAGAAGGGTCCGGTACAACCCGTCCGCTTCGGGATGAACAAGCGGGAAAGCGTAAGGAGCTGGTTCACTCATTCTGGCGTCTCGAACGTTTTTCTGCATTATGTGCTATCGGTATCCTCTATAGAGGAAGAGAAAAGCCAGCTCAACGCAATCTGTAAGGGTAACACGTGACATCCGCAGTGGATATCTACAGAGCGGAATGCTACCTAGTATGAAGGTCGTCTTCAAGTGAAGGATGACCCCAATCTAGCGCCATCGCAGTCAAGTTAGCGCCACAGCCTGTTGTATACTAACTGGGCATCAGTACACTTCACACGTACGTCGAGGAGAGTGACCATTCGGTGCTCGGACGAGCGCTGATTCGGGGTATCTCAACAAGTAGGGAAATGTGGTTGGCAATGCAAGCCGAAATCTCAAGGCAGAGACTTGTAGCAATATGGCCTTTCAGGTTTCCGAGCTAACAGTCGCACCGCCGAGGTACTGCTTGAGTGTGGCCTCATCTCGAATCGGTGCGAAGTAAGGGTGTGCCATGGCTTCCTTCGCAGTAAGACGTTCCTGAAAACTTGTCAGTAATGCACCGAAACTGCATGGAATGGATTCCAAACCTGGTGGTCGTATCTCAAGAGCTTATCGAGGAAGTCGATTGCCTCATTGCTCACGAAACGTTGATTCTCTGAGTTGACGAAGCTGTGCCACGGCTTCTTCTGGAACCGACCAAGGATCTCGTCATACTGGGGATCAAGCTCTATCTCATACTTGTCCAGGTAGTCAAACAGTTCGTCTGTGCCGAGAACCTTGGCTATCTTGACCAGTTGGTCCGAGTTACTGTTTCCATGAAAGAATGGCTCCTTTCTAAATATCATGGACGCAAACATGGCGCCAAGACTCCACATATCCAAGCTGTAATCGTATTCTTGAAAATCCACCAACAGCTCCGGGCCCTTAAAATAACGGGAGGCGACCTAGTTAACCAAGATTAGCGATCCTTCCAACTAAATAACGGTTATACGTAATGCGGCCAGCAAGCAGACTGTGCTCCATCACAGAATACTAAAGTCTAGTTCTCACGAGGGAAAAAGAAAAGGCATAGATAATGACGACTTACGCGCACATTGTATTCAGTCCCTGGGTGATAGAATTCAGCCAAACCCCAGTCAATAAGACGTAGCTAGTATGGTGTAAGCAATGCTCTTAGATCGCGGCTTTTGGAGGTAATACTTTTCGGTTCTCATGATCGATCATAACGTTATGAGGTTTTACGTCTCTATGCATGATGCCTTTGCTATGGCAATAGTCCAGCCCCTTGAGCAGCTCGTAGATATAATATCGAACATCGATGTCGTTGAACTTTGGGTAGAGGCTTCGGAAGTCGGTGTTGTTGACGTACTCGAATATAAGGGAAGGAGTTTTACTCTACAAAAACAGGGAATATCAGTACCCTCAGTACATTTGCGGTTAGGAGGTTCAGCTCAAAGTCAATTTCTGATGAAGTTCAGGTGAGGAAGATTTTCGTACCTGACTGTCTCGAACTACATCCAGCAGAGCAACAATATTAGGGCCACCAGACAGGTTCTGCAGGATCTTGATCTCTCGCTTGATCTTCTTTTTCTTGACTGGCTTGAGCACTTTGATAACGCATTTTTGGTAATTGACAATGTTAATGCCCTCGAAGACTTCGGAGTATTTACCGCGCCCTATATTGTAAAGACAGGCAAAATCAATATCACCGTCGAATCATGGAACACGTCGCGACGTACCGATCTTGCGAACGACTTCGTAGTTCTCTAATACACCCCAGCCTAAACGCACATGCCCGTCAGTACCTTGTAGCTAGTTGTCTGAACAGCCTCAAATAAATGGCAAAAATCAGGGTAAAGCTGTAGAAAGCGAAACACCGAACGCATGGTGGCAAAAGGAAGTTGGCAGAGGAAGGATTGACTTACTAATGTTGACAGAGTCATAGTCCCAATAGCTCCTGGGCATATTCTGGTTGACGTCGGCGTAGACCCGCGCCATGGTTGCTGATCCACCACGGGTCGTGCGGACTCAAATCGGGCGAGGCTGAATGGTATGCTGGGAGGCGATGAAGATACTAAGAATGAGAGGGCCTGCTAGAAATAGCAGACGATGTCCCACTGGGGTAGGTGGGGTAGATAGCTCGTGAGGTTATCCTGAGTCTGATACTTGTAATGGGATGTTGGAGGGCCCAGTCAAACACCTCGAGACAGGGTGAGTTGCAAGTCTGGGCAATAATAGAATTGAAGCATGAAGTCCATATTGCCTGCCTTTCCTACCTGAATTCTGAACCCGGTAGCGGGGTAGGGGTCGGCGAAACTCCGGTAGACCCCTGGACAGCGCGGTACAGTGCAATCATTGCATATGCACGGTCCAAAGCGAATATTGAGGCAAGAGCAGCCTATTAAATCCGGTAAATCCTGTAACGTCTACCAGTAGTAAAGCAGCTATGAAACTACACGAGGATTTCCAGTGCCTTAGTTTACTTCGCCTCACATGAAGCCAATCTTGATCGAGCATAGAGGATGTAAGTGGAATTAGAGCCCTAGCTAGGGTATTAATTACATTTGCCTAGTGATCTTATGAGCGGAGATGCACTACTCTTCCTATTCTTCCGAAGACTCCCTTTATTCACCATACCTTTACCGCAAATACAAGTCGCCTTCAGCATCCTGTCGACTAGTCAACTTCTGCCGGTATAGTGAAAAACTGGCGTGTGGCTCTTGTACGGTAGAATTCCCTCTTACACCCTTAGTGATAGTTCTGCTGAGCCTACAGACGAAGCTTATAATAATCTTTTCGAGGCAGCTGTCTCAAGCTGCTGAGGTTACAAGTACTGAGAGGCTACTAATGGTCAGCTTTAATCACATTGTTGCGAGATGCCAGTCATGAGCTATCGAGGTGTTGTCACTTTCAGAGAGAAGATTATTCATTCGACATGTGCTCGTCTCAAATCCAGCATCGGTCAGCTAAGCTAACATAAAGCAGGTTCTACAAGCTTCCGCCTAAGGATGACGATACAAGGTTTTCATCATTGTGAACAGATAAGTAGAATAGGAAACAGAGAAAGAGCACTAACCTATATATGAAGACGTAACTTGTCTCATTCTCGCGCTGGAACAGGTGTGGAGAGGCGCTCACATACTGGTATATGAAGTACCCCTATATAAGGAGCTCAATCATCATAGGATATCTGCTTTCTCTGTGCGGTTGCCGCAGCGCCGTGGTCTTGGGGCAACTCGAAATCATCATAGTCCAAGCTATCCATGCCAGCCTCAACCACATCCCACGTCCTCTTACGCAAGTCTGGCTTCTTTTCTGGCTGAAACTTCTGGCTGTCTTTTCTCCTTTGCCTAGCTCGCAGTTTCTTTTGACGTCTAATTTCGGCCTTGGTCAGAGCCGCTTTCTCCGTTTCAATCTCCCCATCCTCACTGCCCTCTGGGGTTTCGTCCGTCACGTTTTGATTCGTAGGGCGCTTGCCATCTTCGGCTGGCGTCTTTGAGATCTCCATATCGGTACGGTTGATCGTCACCTCGGCGTCATCTGTTGTTTCCGGCTGGACAGCCTTTGACTTAGAGCGACGCAGCGCTTCGAGTTCCGAATGGCGGAAAATAGCAATTTGCTCATCAGTCAGCGTCCGCTTCGCTCCGTCAGGGTAGTATCCTAGTTCATCATCCTCTGCTTCCTCGTAGTGTTGCGCGCTTTCCGGCCGCAGGAACTGGCTTCCGAAGAGACCTACGGCCTCGCTAGAGAAGTGTGCTGCATGGAATGATTCGATGTCTGCCTTAAGAGCTGTTAGCGTCAGCACTACAAGAAAAGGAAAACCAACGACAAAGCTAGATGAACGAACCTGAGATACGTCCGGAGGTTTGAAGGATATCACAGGACGCAGAGCAGCCGCCATCGCACAGTCTGCGAATGCGCGCACACGACCAAAACGCGGATGGGTTGGGTGAAAGATAGAAGCTTGAGTGGACCTAGCAGTTTCGAGTTGAAAGCTTCCCAAATGCAGGCCCCACATTTCACATGTTGTACTGTTGTCGCTGCACCACCGTTCGCTCCGCACTGTACCTTGATAGTATCCTGTAAGGCCGCCTTAGACACTTAGTATCTATGTCCTCAGTACATAGGAGATTGTAGCGTAACTAACATAATAATAAACCCGCGTAATATTAAATAACAATTGATTTGTGTGTTCATATGCAGATGATACCTACAGCTTTATAACCCAAGAACAATCGTAAGTCATATCATCATAGTCTCATCACCCAGCACCCAGCAAAAGCTAGTCGTGCCACGTCTTGCCTAGATACAGTCATGGAAGAGAACCGCCGCAAACGACTACTCTACACCGCAGTTACAGGGGCATTTGGTTTATACGCACGTATGCCTACGCTGTTGACTGGTCTTGTATTTGGGCATACCAGCAGGCATCATGACAATCAGCCTAGCACAATATTATTGTTCATGTCGCGCTCAGCAGAGCCAAAGCACTTTGAAAAGCCTTAACAACCTCGGCAACTAATATAATACGTTAGTTACTAGGGGGTACTCTTTGAATCATGGGTGAAACTTACGGTGTTGTTTCTTCTGAGACAACGATTGTTCTGAAAGGCGAACGTACCGCTCACGTGTCTGTAGTCTAGGGGGGGTGTTAGAGCATACCGTACGAATCTAGAGAGGGCACTGACCTTTTTATTGCTCGCTCATTATCATGAGTAGATGAGGTAGACGCCCAGACGTTGAAATACTAATAGAGAATTAGTGGCTCGCATTCATGATTATGAAAAGGGGATGCATACCTTGACCAGTCTATCAAACTCTTCAAGCATTTGCCTCTCGTTTTCATCCGCTTCTTGGAGAGCCTTCTCATATCGATCCTCGAAATCTTCCCAATCGAAAGGTACGAGATGACCTGGGCTAGTTACTTCAGATCTGTTGCTTCGGCGCTTCTGTGGTTCAGGGGTCTGCGCCCGACGCTGATGCTCAAGGACTCTAGGAATGCCTCCGTTCTGGCTTTGCTCAATTCTGTTAATCTGCGTGCGAGGAGGTGAGCCAAGTGACAACTGGGGGTTCAGCCTGACGGTCGCATCTTCGGGTGTTTGTGTCGACTGCTCCATATGTGTAGGTGGTCCAACCATCATTGACTGATCCATTGTGGCTCGCTCCGGAGTGTGAGGCAGCTTTGTAGGAGATAGAGATCTAGGAGTTGTAGACATTGTTAATGCTTCAGACGGCTTGATGGGGGGTGGTTTGTTTGTTGATTGTGGATGACTGAGAAGACGGGGAATGAGCAAGAGGCTTATTAGTCGGAACCCAACGCGCTGTGAGTTGATTCAGACGAGTCAGACACACGCTCTCACGCTCTCACGCTTTTTCGGTTTAAAGGCAAAATCAAGCTGAACTCGAGAATTAGTTAGTCAGTTTGTAGACCGGATATCTCGATACGGAAGACGCACGTAGACGCAAACCAACTAATATCTTATTTTAGAAATTGCCTGTCAACACAGCGGAGAGCTAGTCGAGGTAGTATAGCGGCCCAAACAGTGACATGGCAGTGACATGGCTCATGGGACACACTCAACTATGATCGGCATGCTTGGCACGCTTTGCGCTTTTCCAAACAAGGCAGATCGGTAAAGCCGATAAAGCCGATAAGGCAATTGTCCAAAGGTAGGAAGCGAAGTACCTTGGGGTCCTGGAACCCACTTTCTAACGTCACAAGGACCGGACCTTGTCTGCCTGTCTCTCAGCGCTTTCTCATCCCATCTCGACGCTTCCCTCGTGCCTCATGCATGTATAATATTATAATAGTGTCCTTCGATCCTGACGTCTTGTCACAAGGCCCTGACCCAGTCTCACGTAGATATGCAGTTTACCACTCGCTCTCATGATTTGCACACCACCATTAGGGAAACGAACTGCCCTCCATAGGATAAATCATCATTTGCTCTATTCCCGAACCTCCGCTAACACCACCGCCCATTGACTGCTCGCGATGAGTTGCGACATCTGCCAGCGGGCATACCACCCGAAGCGCCTGCCTTTCCTCTGCGTTGTCGATGCAAGAAACGAACTGTACGAAGGACGTATCGCAAATGCCAGGATTCTCATGGAGATGGAAGAGCTGGAATCCCGAGTAAATAAGCTTTTGTCCGATAGTGATGCCAGCCCTGGCTCTTCTGCGACAGACCGCTCCTCGCGAACATATGTCGAAAACTGCGCGTCAGAAGAACAAAAGGCGAAAGAGAGCACTAGCCGCATTATAGCATCGGCTGACAGGCTTCGCGACGAGGTGGCTGCTGCAAGGAAAGAGATCGAAGAAAGAAGAGCTACAATCGCGCGCAAGAAATCCGAGCTCATGGCGGCCTCTCAGGGGGTCCCGACGCGGCGAAACAGGGAGATAGATGAGACCAGAAAGGCTATCAAGATGACAAAGTATAATTGGGATCGAGAATACGAGGCCATGACCCAGTACAAAGCCGCCCTTTGCATGGAGGTAGCCAAGCTCTATAGGCTACAACGTGTCCGGCGCGGAAATCCAGTACGGTTTGAGTATAGAATAGGAGGGATAGATATTGTCGGGTTACAAAATATGAACAGTAAGCTGATACCTCCTAGACATCCTTCTCGCAAAACTAACACACTGCAAGCTGTTCAACCTGAGCTCCTTTCCGCATCCCTAGGCCATATTAGTCATCTGCTATTCCTCACTTCGCATTACCTGGCCATTCGCCTCCCAGCCGAAATCACCCTACCCCATAACGACTATCCTCGCCCTACAATATTCTCTCTAAGCTCTTCGTACCAACACGGCGAGGTAGCTTTCCCTGGCTCTTCCCCCATCCCCCCAGACCCGCGTGATCGTCAGTTCGCCAACGTCCCCTTTCCAAGGCCCCTTTTCGTTGACAAGCCCCTTACAACGCTTGCTAAGGAAGACACGGCGACGTACAACGCCTTTCTTGAAGCCGTTTGTCTGCTTGCTTACGATATCGTGTGGTTGTGCCGGACGCAAGGCGTGCCTGTGGGCGATAATAGTAGCCACTTTGACGCATTTGCGGGTATCGGCCGGAACCTATATAACCTTCTCATCAACTCTTCTCTACAGCGCAACCCACAGCAAATAGCCGACGATGTTGGAAACCAGGGAGCCGCCAGCGGGGGCAATGATCCCACCGAGCTAGGCAAAACCGGTCCTCGGATGGGATTGTATTCCCATGGCAGCGGGCACACATTCCTAGGCAGTGCTATCGGGAACGACTTGACGCGAAACTTCAAATTGCCAAATCCGATGAAACTGACCGACAAGTTAAAATCAAAGCTCAATCACGAGAACCCCATACCTGAATGGGAAGTTCTTGAAGACGACGCTTGGGCGCCAGATGATGCTGATGATGGGGTTTTGGTTGGCGGCGCAAGACCGAAGCCTAAAATCGGCGAGCGAGGCGCACGCTTTGGCTACGAGAGCTACATGAGCGTAAACACCGTTAGGAGCGGTGGCAGTGGCGAAAGCCCGCAAGTCATCAACCCTATAGCAAATTGCAATGATCATAAGAAAGATAAGGAGAAGCCCACTAATGGCTGGACAAAGATCAAACCTAGGTAAATAACCCGACTAGACCCTTGACTCTAGAAGTATTTTGAATATATGAACAGATCATATTTATACATTTGCTACAGAGTGCTATCTTCAATGTTCCGGTGGTCATAGATGTACAACCGCGATATAATTTCCGGAAGCTAGAATTTAGAGCAATTTGATCTACTAGTCATATATCTATCTACGAGCTTAGTATCAACATCACTAATGTAGCCATGCCTATTTAACCCAGCTGGGTAAAGCGTCACAGCATATTACATTACCCTACTCTCTTCTGATACCATGCTCCTCCGCCTTTGAGATATAGTCAAGCAGATGATAGCACATATTTCAAGTAATGATGTTGTATGAGGATATACGCTAGATAAAGCGTATATGGACTAACTGCTATGTAGAATTCAATAAACCCCTATCCTCAGCACTGAGCACTCTCCTGTTCACATTATACAACAAAACCACCAATTGCACTTTCTGGGTCCCGTTTAGCAGTAGATCATGCCATCTACACATAAAGACCGCGATGCCGATAATATTAATAAGAATTACCCTACTTTAGCCAAACAGTACCAGCTTTAGGCAGAATACCAGCCAGCACTAACGCGAACGAGACTTCAATGCCACCGTCTCTGTCGTCTATTAACATACTTTATTCCGTTGATTCACTCATCATTCTGCCGTTCGTTCTGCCCGTCTCCTAGCTGCTCTGCACTTGGGTAATGATCTTGAGCGGCTCTCTTCGACAGCTCGAGTAACCTCCCTTCCATCCGCACCCATCAGTTTTTAAAACGTGCAATCAATAATGTCACTGCCGATGTACCAGCTCCACTGTAAACTTACCATCACCAAGCAGGTAGGAGGAGGGATACTGTATAGTTCCCCGATCCTAAACCCATAACTAACCTACTCCATCCGACTTTGGCTAGATGACCAGATTAATTAGTTACTTTTCTCGTGTCTGGTTTGGATAATATATCATCTCGTCTTTAAATCGCCCGTCAGTGTTCACCTCTCAATCTATGTTGTCCCTACCCGTTTAATCCTTGTTCTTCTTCACAGCATCAAAAAAACTTGAGGCTTGCAATGAAAAAATATGTTTTGTTTTGTTTTTAAAACATTTATTTGATTTTTGTGTTTTAGTTTTATGTGTGTACTTTTCGATGCAGAGATGGAAGCACGAAGACTTTGAAGTCCATAGAGACAGGAGGGTTTTGCTTAGAGTGAGAGATTGGAGGGAGAGAGAGAGAGAGCGAGAGAGAGGGGTGTAGTTGTCGAGAGATTGTTTTTCGAAAGTAGCGAGGCCATCGATAAAATAATTGGAAGACATTCAGGGGTGAAGTGGGTGGTGCATGTCTTCCAACTATTTTGCTGATAGCCTCGAGTGGTGAGAGAAGCGTGGAGAAGCGAATCCAGATTGAACCCTTGTAAGCGGAGATTTTCGAGAGTACTTTTCGCTTCGGTTCTTTTCTTGTAGATCGCTTTTCTTGTAGATTGATTTCTTGTGAATTGCTTTTCTTGTGAGCTGCTTTTCTTATGAATTATTTTCTTGTGGATTGTTTTTCTTGTTTGGAAGAAGGAATGGACGACGTGGCCAAGGCTTGATGGTGGCCAAGGTTTGATGGTGGCCAAGGCTTGGTGGTGATCAAGGCTTGGTGGTGATCAAGGTTTGGTGGTGATCAAGGTTTGATGGTGATCAAGGTTTGATGGTGGCTAACGTTTGACGATGGTAAAGGTTTGATGATGGCCAAAGCTTGATAGTGGCCACGTCGTCCGTTCTCGAGAGACAAAGGTAGATTAGGATCCCGAAAACCAGGTAAACGTATCTGATGGTGCCGCGTTATATTTTGTTTGGTGATGTTGTTGTTGTAGTTGACCTTGCGGTAATCACTGCACCTCAGTTAGCTTGACCAAATGCGAACTTACTTGACTTCAGAGACCATTCGACGCGTGATTTCTCATTCAACATTCATGCAGAACCATTAGACCGGAGACTGCGCTTGTCAAGCGAGCCTGATTAGATTACGAAATGAGCTTGAGGCCACTTCATCATATCTCACCTAGACCAGCTATCATCAGAGACCACATTATTTTGTTTTGGTGGAAATGCCTAGCTATCGGCCACACAGGGAGCAAGTTAGGGCTCAAGCCGTACACCGAGCGAGATAACTCTCAAGCATTTCGGCAGGCGATTCCCAGGTCTGCTGTGATACGGCTGGTGGAAACTCGACGCACAGGGGTGTCGAGCGGTTGTTCTGGGGTGCAACATCCAAAGAGGCTTTCCATTTGTGGAATGAGGTATCGGCGCGGAAACAACTGTCTCTAACACTGTCCCGAAGGCCTCACCTCTATGGCGGCGTGATAGCAAGGCAGGAGGCTAGGCATTGCTAGCCCCTAATGTAGTCTGCATGAATCAAGCGGTCCGGGTGGTCGACGACTTATCGCAGCCTCGAAAGCTCAACTTCTCCTCCTCTCAGGGTATGTCTCAACGCGCACAGTCTCATGGTCTAACGGTGTGCAATATATTTTCGTAAGAAGGCTCTTGTCTTCGGTCTGTCTAGTCGAGAAGTTGGCATTTGGCCAAGCCAGGAATGTCGTTTCTGGTTTTCCTCCTATAAGCCTCGTCTCCTCATTGTTGGTGATTTTTTTTTTTTTTTTTTTTTTTTTTTTAGTTTGAGCCTGAAGCAAATCTTGTATGTAGTGTTTGTGATGTGTTTGTTTGTTTTGTTGATTTTTGCTACCAAGTGAATTATGTATGCTTCAGGCTCGATCGAAGGTGTACCG
This sequence comes from Xylariaceae sp. FL1651, assembly GCA_025201745.1. NCBI lineage: Eukaryota > Fungi > Ascomycota > Sordariomycetes > Xylariales > Xylariaceae > Xylariaceae sp. FL1651. Next base: position 324,206 of record MU624259.1, on the reverse strand, counting down.
CCCGCCCAGCCTTAACGTTACTTGATTTATTAGAACAGAGGCTATGATGGGCATTGGGCGACTCCAGTGCTTAAATGATCGGGTCAAGCAGGCCAACTGCAGTGTTTGAAAGACAGTAATCTGTCATAGTTGTGAGATAAACAGTGTTGGAAGTTGTTGGTCTGCAGCTGGCCTGCCTGTTGATGATATGAATGCTCGTATACTGGGACATTCATATCATGCTGTTGGTGGAATTGTTTTGGGATTGTTAGATTAACCGATCAGTAGCATTGGGGGGTGAGATTGATCCCGCCGCTAAGATAGCACCTGGAGTCAATGACACCTTCGATGTTGAGGAGACGAGGCTTCTTCCTTGTCTCTCTGCTTCTTCCTTATTTCTCTCTCTCTCTCTCTGTTCTCTCACTCTAAGTTAGTATTTAATTGGATACTCCACTGGATTGAGCAGCAAAGACACGGGGTGAATTTTTAGCAGATTCTAAGGATAATTAGGGATAAATAGAGCTCCCCTGATGATGTGTCTTTGCTGCGAATTGGATAGGGGGGCAGGCACGCAAGCATAGGCACCCACATACATTGCCTGATAAGCTCTCCGAATGCAAGAATTGTCCGCCATGATGAAATAGTTTTCCTGCACTCGGAAGCCGTAGCTTGTATGATTAGTGGATGTGATGGTATGTGGGTGCCCTATGCAGGAATCGGTGAGCTTTCTCGAGTGCGTTGAGTGTTCCGCCAAGAATGTGATGATTAAGACTCTGGCACTCGAGATTTAGTAAGTACTTGTACATTATATAGCTCAACGAATCCTTCGATCAATGACGTCTTGAGTGTCTGTGGTTTGTCTAAGTTGAAGAGACGAATCACTCAAGAGTCATGATCTTGTCGTGCCTACCTCGCCAGTGGAGTATCCGCAGCCGGTGCTCAAACACCAAGATACAATTACGTGTTTATAGTTGATCGCGGGTCATTGCTGCTTGAAAGAATGTAAGTCAATGACGGGGGTAGCCATAGCACGCATCTTGGTGTTAGATCCCGGCTGCATCGCAAAAATGAAATGCGCAAGATGATGAAAAGCGCACTGGAGCCTGGGGCTACAAACCATAACGACGAATAGTGATTTTATGGTTGAGATGGTATCACTCATACTATAAGTTGTAGTTGGCTGTCCGCCCAGTGATTATCCGCCAGCGTATGAGCCATCGTCTTAGTTTTCGCGCTGCCCAGCTCTGTGCAAAGGTTCATCATCTTGCGCAATCCCTTCTTCAACTGTCCAAGTAAGTTGAGTTACAAGACAACTGGATGTGGAATCTCGATAATATTTTATCATCATCGATATCACACCGCCGTCATCATTAATTGAAAATGGACTGTAAAGCTGTGATTAGCTTCGAAAACAGGAAGTATCAGTTGTGGATCTGACTCACCAGAAGAAGTTAATTAGCCCGTCGAGAAGTCCTCGCTAATCCTCCCGATATCACTCGTTGGCCCTGATGGAGCTTGAATTAAGAGTCTTGAAGTTTCGTAATATAATGTAACTTCCATCAGGGGTCCTGGTCTTCCTGTCGTTTATGTATTCGACTCTTCGAAAGTTGTGAGGTTGAAGATGGAAACTTCAAGAAAACCAGGAGCAAAACCCTCACATGTGCAAACACGAAGGATTTCTCAACTCATTGTAGATATCGGGGAGTTTCAGTATATCAGACAAGTCTCCCTTAAGACTTGTGCCGGTATTCAGAGGGGGCCAAAAATTGTACTCGAACAAATAACTCTAACAATATTCGTATAAAACGAAAATTAAACTCAGACAAGAAAGCAAAATCGTACGAAGACTCGAAGGCCGGCGCGATCAAGACCGGACGAGCTTTGTCAATGAAGTGCTTGGTGCTCGAAGGCTGGCGAGAACAGGACCAGACGAGACGTTGTCGAGGACTGAATACGTTCGAAGGACGGCGAGTACAAGACCGCAAACGAAACGTTGTCGATAGAGTATCAGGGTGACGAACCTCTTGCCAAGATCATATAATATGTGGGCGGTGACATGCCACTCTCACCCGAGGACAGCAACACAGTGACAAGCTCCGGTAAACCTCCTGGTCTATGACCTCTTGGCGGCCGTACAACAAGTCATGCGCCGTGCAGAATATTATGAATACCAATCCAAGTTGGTGAACATTCATCTGACACTGCTTGCTTCTCCCCTTTCACCCCGCAGGGTTCCTCAGGATCTAGAAAGCAGCGCTTCTCCCCCTTCGCCCGTGAGGGCTACTTTGGATCTTGAAAGCGGCCATATCAAAATCCTATCGCCGAGAAACTTGCCGGCCAGCCCTTCCCAGACATCCGGTCAACTTTCGCAAAAAGCGCTACTAGTTCACACACCGGAGCTGAGTCGAAGCATGGCGCGACGAAGAATCAGAAAAGCGTAGGTCAGCTGATATGAGGCACAGTGGGCGGCCATTTCTGAATTTACTAACCGTCATCCCCGCGTAAGCAAGGAATCCAGGGTTCAGATCATCAAAAGATGGCAACCCAATCGAGCCCGCCCGTCCTTCACCCCACAAGGAGGTTCCTGAGACCTTTGGCAGTCCAAGATCGCGTAGCAAAAGTCAACCATATCCGTCTCCTCGCAAAGGAGGTTCCTAGGATTTAGGAAGACAAACTAGCGACCAAGTCTGATTCCGCAACTCCGTCTCCCCACAAGGAGGTTCCTAGGAGATTGTCGGAAAGCTCAAAAGGGTTCTGTGTGTGTCATATAAGAAAGGGGATCAAGGGCGAGGTCGTCGAAAAGTGATAGAATGTCTCCAATGTACGAACCAAGAAAACCAAGTAGACGAAACCGAAAGAGGTAAAATAAGGGCAAATGCACCGTACCACTGATGAAGGATAGGAACAACCAAGCTAAGACCTAAGACCATGCCAAATGCCACGATCGTCGGAAATAGCCCAGCAAAAATACCCATCCAACATCGACTTGGCACGGCCCTCACTATAAGACTTGCAAAAGCAAGTCTTGCAGCTCGGCCTTTAACGAGCTATTGGCACCCAGAAGGGGCCGGCTCGTCTCTCTTCGCCTTCAGGAAGTTGATGCCTCAGTACGACGCTTGCGACGGGCGCCGACTGGGATTGCGATCTTTCTGGCAGGCTTGTCCACAGTAGTTTTGATGGGCTCCTGCGCAATTCCCTGCTCTTCATACTCCTTCATTTCCTGAAGGATCTCCTTCTCCTGCTGTCCTCCGGGAGCACTTAGAGCCAGAAACTCCTCGAGCAGTTGCTCTTCGGAGATTTCTTCCTCTCCATGCTCCTGGAAGGACTGCTGGCTTCGGGAGGCTTCAGGCTGGCCGCTTGGCTCTGTCACGGCACGAAGACCTTCGGCAGCAGCAAGCGTAAGCTTGTTGGCGGGTGCTACGGAGGCCTCGGCGACGGGCGGAGGCGAGACAGGCGGGGGCGGGGACGGCGGAGTAGAAGAAGGCAGGGAAGAGAGCTCAGACATGGTAGGGGACGGAACCGCCGGCTGGGCCGGGCGCTGAACCGATGGCTGAGCAGGAGTGGAGACGGGAGGCTGAACCGAGGGCTCGACCGGAGAGAAGAGCGGTGACTGGACCGATGGCTGGACCGGGGTAGCAACAGGTTCAACCAATGGCTCGACCAATGGCTGAACCATTGGCTGAACCAGAGCAATGACCGGAGGTTGAACCGAAGGAGCCGGGACAACGGCCGGGAACCCGAAAGGGTAAGCGGGCGAAGTAGCGGGCATCGGAGCAACAGACGGAACAACAGCAGATTGTCGAGGCGGAGTCGTACCGGTCATGTGAATGCACGGCACGACGACAATCTGCGGAGGCGGAGTTGTGCCGGTCATGTGGACATCGGGGCAGTGAAACAAGCGGGCGGGAGAGTCGAGAGAACCAAACATGCGAATGTAAGATTGCTCCTCGCGTTGTTTCACTCCATCGGCGATGCGGTCCAGTTCATCGGAAAGCGCTTGCCCCTCGAGGCTGGCGATGTAGGCGTTGCGCTTGTCCCAGTACTGCTTCTTCTCCTCGTAATGACGTACTTCCACGCTGTAGAGTGTTGAGTTAGTGAACCACCCTCATGACGCTTCGTGATATGAGAAAGAAAGGTGGCATGAATAAAGATGAAACTTACTGGTAATCTTCCCACTTGGGGTAGCCGTGGACGTCAACGGGAACAGTCGGTCGGTCGGGTTCAGCTAGGCGGCGGCGACGCTGTGTCTCGCGTGCCTTGCGCATTTGGCGTTCTTTCTCGGCTAAGAACTCCTTATGAGCCTCTTCTTCCTTCCTTCGTTTATCATGAGCTAAAAACGCTTGACGACCAGCCTCATAGTCGCGGCGCTCTTGCTCTTTGATCATCTCCTTGGTATGCAGATACTGCTGGGCGACGATCGCAGGGGGAACCCTGGCATCACGTCGCTTTTGCTCGTTTCTGATGTCTAAGGCGATCTTCCAGTCAGGACGCCAATGATAGCTGTATCGTGAGCCCCACCAGAGGATGGTCTGCACGATCGTACGGCCAAAATTGTACACGACCCCGAGATAGGGCTGGAGGATGCCGAGGAGGAGAGACAGGTAGAAGGTAACGAAGGCAAGGACAGGAGGGATATACTCGAGGGCAGCTTGCAGTGGAATCGTCCAATCCGGTTCCAGACCCGATGTCCAAACTGCCAAAGGCGGAATGGAACCAGGCTTGGGATAGGCGCTGGAAGGGATGGCGCAGCGGCAAAGCTGAACGACGAACATATCTGAGGCCTGCCAGAGAGCCAACTCCGGGCCAAGCATCCAGAGACGGTAGCCGAACAGAACCAACCAGAAGCCCCACCAACCAAAGTCGGTATAAGCGAAAAGGGAGGACTGTAAGATGAGAGCGGCGAAAACCATCCTGAAGTTGGAGGAGAAGACAAGGAAGAAGAGGAGGGATATCATGAGAAGGGACAGAACACCGCCAGCGGGGTGTACTTTCGAGAAGTACGCCACCGCGACGATGGACGTCGCCAACCCAGAGAAGAAGGGTTGCACTGTATCGATTAAAGTCAGCAAGGTATTCTGCCGATACAATTAACGGAAGATACGAAGGGCATGAGGTGTCTCGGGAGCACCATAGGAGCTCGGGTTATAGAGAAACAAAAATCGTCAACGGCCAGAAGACAAGATCTCAAACGGCATCAAGATTATGAGAAATGAGTTCACGGCGAAGGAAATATGGCAGATAGGATTATACTTACTGTCGACCCAGTATCCGTAGAGGCTGAGAGCGACGGCCATGGCCACAAGGGCATGGGAGTGATGGGTGAGGGCGAGGCTGAACATTGTGACGCAATTGATGACAGCCGAGCGAAGGAGAAGGGATAGAAGATTATATGATAGAAGATTATATCTTCTGTAACTGTGTAGATGTAGTGCGTTGGAAGTGCTTCTCTGCAATGCTTGTGTGATTGATCGTGATCAATCGTGATGCTGTCGTTACTGAACAAAAAAGTAGAAGAGAAGGTTTGGTGTGGGAGGTAGGGTCTGCTTTTATAAGGTGTGTGAGGGGAGGGCAGGAAAGAATTGGTTCCTCAGGTAGCTAGGTTATTCCTCAGGTAAACACTTGAGCTATTTGGTTGTTATTGTTTAGAGCTATGGAGGGTGCTATAGAAATACAGCACAATAGGTACATCACCCACCACCCCCGATTCTCGCTACTTGGGAAGTCACTTGCAGTACAATACGTCTTAGCAGTAACCAATCCCCCCAAGCCGGACGTAGACTGAGAGGCGAGGATACCCAGCATAGTATGGCTTGAATTTTCACTTCAAATAGCCTCGCCAAAAGCACCTGATCCATACAGCATTCAAATTACACGTAATTGCAAAGTAACTGCACGGGTAGCACTATGTATCTATATAAATTTCAAGTACATATAGTCATAGGAATATTTGTACATCTTGATCACCTAAATTAGGTTGTGAAAAATACTTGAAGCGAGAGATACTGCCGTATTGAAAATATTGGGTGGAATATTGATAATGTGCCATATTCAGCATTACAGATTGGGATACAAATACCACCCAAGGAATATAGGATATGAACGGGTACATTAACACCATAAACATGTAATTTATATGTGGTTAGGTACTTAGTCGCAGTAAAGTATCTAGTCTTGCATATATTCGTACCTAGGCTCCTAATTATTTTAATGGACATCAGGGTATTGCAGCGTTTCCAACCGCACAGTTCGGAGAACAAATACATCTGGGAGAATGAAGATGTACATAGATACGAACCCAATTACAACATGCTCGATCAGCCCCTCACCCAGGGAGGTGGGGTAGAAATGTACATGCGTGTGTACATACGTACTTGAGGAAAGCCCATCGACACTAATTTACTAAACTTCTGTCAGAAGTTTGGGGGGGAAGGTTGAAGGATAGCAGGACTTTTCCTGGGTCACACCTGTGGCCCCTCACACAGTGGCTCCTTTACAATTATGGTCTACCTGGAATCGATCCTTTGGGGAGATATATTTGTTCACATGCTCGCAAGTACAGTGGTCATATTATTTAGTGCCGGAGCCTTATTTTGGTCGGCCATACGATTTGGTAGGCTGGTACCAGATTCTGATATATGCATTTCGTTTTCCATATACTTGTTCTGTGCCTCTATTAGGATTGGAAATATAAGGCTTAGTTTTCCCACCACTTCGGAAATACCCGTACATCATTCAGGTATGCTACAAGCAGAGAGGAACTCTCGTGCGTTCTACAACACTCAACTTCTAATTACTCGTGAATAGCGAACATGCGTAAGGTTTCTTGTAAACGAGGCTGTGCCACAGAAGTGCCGTACTATTAAACAAATGATTGGCTGGGATATCTAAAGTTACAATATTACTTTCGATATGGGTGTCACAAGTAGGCCATGAACGAAGAATATCAAAGCAGGGGTTATGGATGTTTATCAATTGACTCAAACAATGTTACAACATAGTGGTATATACTAATGATACGCCGAACGCCTCTTACCCTTCTGCCAAGAAACAATCTGCAAGAACGGGTGTCATAATTCATGATCGCATCAGAGCCAAGCGAGGATAGCCAGCCAGTGTATTACTTCCGGCCCCTGGCTAGTAGCCGCTCATGCAGCTCAACAACAACATCACTCCATGACTCAACATCGCTCTGCTCCTCCTTCGTGACTACTGAAGTTCCAATGCGTGTTACAAGGTACTCGGCAACATTGTCAACTTTGAAGTGCTCTCCGTAGACTACTCGCGCTTGGGGAACAATTGACACCTGGACGTCGTTCCGAGTATTCTGTGCATGCAAGGCAAGCGAGATCTCAACCTTGGTCTCCAATGGAGCCAAAAGGAGTGTGGATCGGACTGCAATTGACGAATCTGAAGTTCGGGTGACGTTGGTGGGAAACGTGCAGTTTAGGAGCCGCACGTTTGCCGCGACATGATTGGCCTTCTTCCATGCCCCACTGACCACACTCAACATGTCGTGGATCTTAGACTGCGCTTGGGCCATCCCGCGCACGTGATCTCTGATACACTGCACGAAGAATTCCTTTTCGGGCGATGCAGGCTGTGGATCACGATCGCGATTGGCTGCAATATACCACAAGTCGATCTGCGAGCTTGAGGCACTGCGACCAAATGAAGAGATGTTAAACACAAGCTCAATCTCTCGTTGGTAGGTCATTGAGATGGTATTATCAATAAGACCCGTGATGGCCCAGCCGTATTGCCTCTCGAGCTCGTCAACTTTGGCTGGTATCATGTTAGGCACTAAAAGCAGAATAGTTTGTGGTTGGGGGACACTGACCTTTGAGAGCATTGATTTCACTAGTTGTCCATCCTCTGCATTCTTCCCGTATCTTTTCGGCTTCCTCAATGTCAACAATGTAACTTTGCTTCTTCTGCGTCACCTCGCTAATGCTCGATTCCGTCTCAGTCAGCTGCCGTCGTAGCTCATCTACTTTGCGCTTCTTTGCCTCGATATCCGAGTCAAGACCTACAAGCCCCGCGCGCGCAGATTGGAGGTCTTCTGGGTCGCAATCTGCGAGTTCTTGGGCCATAGCCTCAAGATCCTTATATTCTATCGTCAAAGTTTCGCACTTCTGATTCAACAAAGGTAGAGCGGAATCAAGAAGTGCTTGCTGCTTCCCCAATAGAGCCTCATCTGCTACCATGCCCTCAGAGATCTTGATCAGGCCCTCTTTAAGCCCGTCCTGGAGCTTCATGCGCCATTCATACCACATAGCCTTGCTAAGCAGTCGTGCATGTGTTTTGACGTTTTTGAATTGGTTGTCCATTAAGCTCTTGAACTCTGGAGTTGCCGAGATGTACTCTTTAAACAACGGCGGATTCTCTTCAAACGTCTCCGTTTCGATTTCCCGTACGATCCTCCGACCTTCAGATATGTATTTCTTCAATTCACGGCAAGACTAATGACAGTTAGTGCGTGATCATATGTTTCGTGATTTGAAGTGAACTTACATGTTGATAAAGTTCCAGCATCGGCACGGTGCACGCGCCCGCTACCACGCAACGTTCCAAGGAGACATCATCTTTCCCGGGTAGTATGTCTCTTTGGGTGGTAGGGGCCTGAGTATGTCTCCTTTTCGTTGTTGTCAGTTCCATGAAACGGATGCTGGTCATATTTAAGAAATCTTGGAGATGGATATGCTCGCTGTTGTCGTCCCCGACACTCTCCGGATTAGATAATGGTATGGTATCGTGGAAGGTAAATGTGCTCGTGGCTTGATCCGATGCCACATCCTTGAAGCGACCTTTGCTATGGGGAGAAGACGCAAGACTAGGACCTTTGTTTGGTGAAAGCGCCAAGGAAGGCGTCGTGATATTTATATTCCCACTCTCCAAAGTCTTGCCAATGGATCGGGTTATCCGACCTGTAGTTTCCTCTTTAGACGGCGGTGCGTGTAACCGAACGTTCTTGACGGGACTGCTTTGGTGATTTTTGAGTCTCTTAACACCATCTCTATCATAGTCGTCATCTTCGTCGTCAAGTTCGACAGGTCGTTTACCGAGAAGCCCTCTAGCACTACCGACATGCAAGCTCTTTCGACTTTTCATAGAATTTTTCTTCGGAGTCATGCTTGAGATCATATCCTTCAGCGTTGCCGTATTGTTCTCTTCATCTTCATCGACTTCTCTCTCGAGAATACTGCGGCCGTCTTCCTTGTCGTGCTCCTGTTGACGCTCTCTATCAACTTCATCTTCCATAAACTGGGGATCTACAAAAGCAACTGCTTTTAGAGTTTCCCGAGGAACAAATAGATCAGCAGATTCACTAATAGATTCCCGTCGCTCGAAAATTGCAGTAACTTTTGGTGACCCGAGACCTTGTCGGTCAGCGCCGATTCCGGAAAGCTGGCGCTTTTGAGGAGTCAGTAAGACCTGAGGAGTTTTGATGCCGGTCGATGGATCTTGTTGGAAGATTGATGACTTCAGGCTGTACTTTGTAGCCGATCTAGGTGTCGTATTCGACGAATCTCGAGCCAGCCTCTGCGGTGAAGCAGAGCGTCTTTGGGATGCCTGCGAAGTTGGAGTTTTCACTGGACTCGATTGCTGGGGGGTGCTGGGCATATTTGGCTTGCCTGGGCTTCGGAATTTGGAACCGGCTTCCTTGCCAGCAGGAGACTTCGTTTTGGGGGTCCCTGAGCCTCGTCGGTCATTACTACGACGAAATCCATTTCCGCGGTATGGAAGCACACCTGGGCTGCCAGCTTCTGCTGAGTTCTTAACTCCAATCATGTCGGACAGACGGCGTTTCAAAGGCGACTTTGGTGTGTTATCTCCGTCTGGTCTGTCGGCCTCTTGTTCCATGATCTGTTTGGCTTGGGTCGAGTCTTTAATTGGCGAAGCTCCCCTGATGATCCCACCAACTGCTGTAGTCATATCCATACCCGTCGTAGCATCTGCGTCTTCATCATCGTCTCCATCGTCGTTAGCCGGAATAATACGACCAAGTCCAACAGTCATGTCCATTGTTGATTCATCGTCCCTGGCCAATGTGCGGTGACGGGCAAGTGATACTCTTCGCTTCACTCCACTTGCTTTATTTGTTGCCACCAGGCCACCCATCACAGTAGTAAGCTCCATTGACATATCTTCATTATCGTCAGATTCAGCGGCAACATCTTTGATCTGTGCACCATTCCTGATGCCACCAATTGCCATCGTAAATTCCATAGTAGCATCTCCCACTGGACTATCTCCTAAACCGTCACAAGCGTCCTGCGGTGCAACTGTTGTCTGGCCTCGAGGCGGGAGAATACCACCGAGAGCTCGTGTGACATCCATTGACATCTCTTCTTCCGGAAAGTCATCTCGAGTGTCGTCCTTTGATGCAATGATGCCTCCAACCACCTTTGTGATTTCCATATCCATTGCGGCTGTAATATCAAGGTCTTCATCTTCGTCGTTCAACGAGGTTGGCTGGTTCTCTTGTTCCCGAACGGGATTTGATGGCACTGGCCCGGGCTTTTTTACCCACCCAAAAGAGGGGATAACCTCTTCTTCCTCGTCGATTCTTTGGGTTTCTGCTCTTCTGGAGGCTAGTCGAAGAGCGTCATCTAGTGTGTCGTTTCCTTCGTCAGAGAAACCGGAGCGAGCTGATATGGCGGACGCGATAGATGTGCCGGTCATTTCATCGACATCCATGTCCATAGTCACTCCATCAGCATCCGAATCACTGCCAGAATCCGACCCCATTTCTTCGTGTACCTCAGTTACGCCCTCAGTTGCTTCAGAATCTGAGCTATAAACACTAGACGCTAAAGTAAGATCATCTTGGTTGTTGTAGTCCGGCGCAGATATAGCCGAGCTTCTGCGTTGATTTTTCTGATGCAGATTTCGTTGGTCCTCTGGCGAATTTGGAACATCGTCCTCGACTTGATCTGGAGGCGTAGATGGCGGGTCAACAGGCTCCGAGGAGGCAGGAGTTTGCGTAGCTAATGATGAAGCTCTCCTCGTAGAGTCAGTTGAGGTAGTCGAGTCTTGCATGTACTCGACTTCATGGAAGGTGTGAAGTGTAGCTTCAGCAGCAAAAGATACGCGTCGATTAGCCAGAGACTTTCGCCGCGCTTCACGTCGGTCATTAACCTCCTTCTCCAACTGAGCCCTCTCCCGCTCTTCGCGTTCTCGAGCAGCAGCTTGCTGCTCTTCTTCGGTACGCACTGCAATTTTTTTGCCAGATGAAGTCGAGTCGTCATTGTGAAAGGGATTGGGTAACTTTTCAAGCCCTTGAACGCTGCCCGAAGGAGGGGACTTGCGAGAAGGAACTTTTGATTTGTGTGGAGGGATCTCTGGTAGTAAGGGCATCGTGGGCTTGAGGATAGACCTTGGTGGAGGCTTGGAGGGTGCAGCTAATGACTACGCAGCAGTTAGTAGAAAGAACAACAGCAGTAGGCTCTATTAGAGTGCATACCACTCGCCGATTTCCAGAGCCTGACCTCAAGACATCCAGACCTCCAGGCCCTATGCTTTTGCTACGTGACTTCTTCCGGCCGGCATTACCAACCAGAGTGCTAGCTAAATCGACGGTTATGTTCTCCTTCTCAATTCGCTTCCGTACAGGTGAGTGACCAGTTGATTTTCGTGGTCGCCGCGTCGACGGGACAGTCACATCAGTGTGACTAGGCATCGCAACGAGCTCACAACCCTACCCGTTCGTTAACGAATGCTGGTATTCTGATGCCACTCAGAACGTGTGTCGCATTGCGCGTGGAAGGTTTAATTGTGTGTATTTAGGTTCTTTCAGGCTTTAGTGAATAAGAAACGAGTCCCATCTATATCTTGGAAGTTGTTACTGGGTACGATAAATAAGAGTGCAGGTCAAGCTTGTTGCATGCAGCCTTTTGCTCTGGTTGGCGATCGCGTCTGGATGCAGCTGTTTACAAGTAAACATGCGGGTGGAGGGAGCTACCTGGTACGTACCGGCCGCGGCACATGGTGACCATATTGCCCCACTGCTGCTTTTTCACATTAATTGGTCTGGGCACTTGCTGCTTGGTGGGTTGGTGGGTTGCCTGGAATTGCATGGGCCTAAGGTACCTATGTGGATACAAGCCACACTTACAGCCCGGCGAGTATGAACTGAGCCACAGATTGCCCACCATCTGTGCACAAGCGAGTTTTTGCCCACACAATCTAGGATTTTACGCTCCTCTATTTTTCGATTGCTGCAATACCCTGACGCCAACCTCAACAACCACCACACGATCTCCGAGCCTCATCTTCCTTTGCGACCTCGACAACGAATCGCAAACATGGCGACGGAATTGACTGTCCAGTCCGAGCGTGCTTTCCAGAAGCAGCCGCACATCTTCCAGAACTCCAAGACTAAGGCCAAGTCGAGCCGCCCGGGCAAGGTGAGGCGACATCTACCTTCGTGATGCGTGAGGTAGGAGGAAACAACAACTCACATTTTATATAGGGTGGCCGAAGATGGTACAAGGATGTTGGTCTGGGTTTCCGAACCCCCAAGACCGCCATTGAGGGCAGCTACATCGGTATGTCGAATACCACGGATCCTCCGAACATGGCGCCAATTCGGCGCCGAACCGCAACGAGTTACATGGCCAGGGGAATACTGATTCTTTGTGTGTAGACAAGAAGTGCCCCTTCACCGGTCTTGTCTCCATCCGTGGCCGTATCCTGACCGGCACCGTTGTCTCGACCAAAATGCACCGAACCATCATTATCCGACGGGAATATCTTCATTTCATTCGCAAGCAAGTCATCTCGTCTGACACACTTTGATGCGGATACTTACTGACTTCTCTTTGAAGATACGCCCGTTACGAGAAGCGACACAAGAATATTGCTGCGCACGTCTCGCCGGCTTTCCGTGTTGAGGAGGGTGACCAGGTTACTGTTGGTCAATGCAGACCTCTTAGCAAGACTGTACGTTCACTGAATTTAGTGTGGCGGCACGGTGCGCACTCATATGCGACATAATCCGCTAATGCTATACTCAAATTAGGTCCGATTCAACGTTCTTCGTGTACTTCCCCGAACTGGCAAGGCGGTCAAGAAGTTCAACAAGTTCTAAGATTAGGGACTCTTATGGGCATCGATGGCGTTGTTGCTTCACGGTTCTTCATGATACAGAATTTTCGGAATGGTCGGTTCATAGGCTAAAACGGCGGCACAGAGATGCTACGTCGGTAGTTCTGAAATAAAAAAGAGAATACCACACACCCACGAGAGCCCGATGTATTCGACTACGAAGTAATGGATGAGACGATTACAATCAATCTAACTATGGTCCTTGTGTGAGAGCCGATGGTTATAGAGCTACGATTGTCCCAAGCTCTCTTTCTGATGAATTGTTTCATTACCTTAGAGTGATAACTTCACGACCTCCATTTTGCTCTCGTAACTAACGAGGCAAGTTCTATGTCTCACGTTAAGGTAACCCTGGGTCTTTCCTCTTGTGGGCGTCATAATTTTTCACTCTTAATCCTAAACTATTCCTCTATATACTATTATCTCGGAAGGCGAAGTTATGAGGAAAGATGGTGGTTGACGTTTTATTAGCATCTCACATGAAGTAATGGTGAAACAATTCTGTTTTCCTCGTTATTGGGCTTAGATTTGCTAGCGCAAGGGGATAAACATATTAAGATACTGACTAAAAACCTATGACAGAATTGCAAGCACGTCTAAACAATAGTACAGGTGCAGTGAAGTAATGGTAGATGAAGTGAGCCTACCTATGAATAATTGAGGAAATTAATAGCCGACACTAGGTTTGCCGAGATAGACTACAGAGGATGACCTTCTTAATCGTTATACTACCTTTGTATAACTGTGCAGTTTTGCATACATGTGATATATACTAGCCTCTACTTATGAGTATTTAGTAGACTTGTTTCCACGTTATCCCCTTTCAAATAATGCGACATCCTGGCACGGGCATCACCACTTTAGCATTACGTTCTGTATTAAACAGTTTTCGGTAATATAGGAAGTACTAATTAGGACATTAAACATGGCTTGAGGGTATCCTAAAGTGAAGGATCGATTAATACCATGAACATTCTCAGCTTTGCTCTATTGTATAGCCAAGATAAGTCGATATCGCAATAGCTGAATAACCGTGACTTATCCTTTATCCACTATCGATAAGCGCAAAGCTGCAATCTCACAAAGGCCAAGGCCCCTACACTTCGATAGAAGGGGATTCCTCCAAGCCTGTCGCAAATGCTGTGATTTATTGCGATTTATTGCTACGTCTTAATTTTACGGAAATATTTAATGCAAGAGACCAATGGGCTGGTGGGACAGTCTCTGGGCCTCGAGCGCGAGCGCCGACGATCCGCTGCGAAAGCTGGACCCGAAGCTCCGCGAGTTCCTCGAGAAGGAGTCGCCGGTGAAATACAGCAGCAGCAGCAGCAGCAGCAATCCCCCCGAACCGTCCAAACAAGCGGCGAAGCCACCGGTAACACACAACAAGCTCACCCCCGCGGCGGAAGGGAGCGAGGCTAGCAGTAGTGGCACACCGCCGGCCGTGGTGCCGCGCGAGAGCCAGTTCCAGGATGGCCGCTACGCGCACCTGTGGAAGACGTACCGGCCGCTGGCGGAGATCGAGGCCGAGACCAAGAGCGACCACGAGAAGCTGATGGACGTGCTGGAGGGCTACAAGGAGCGGAAGTCGCAGATCGGGCGGGCGGCGCTCGAGAACTGCGCCCTCGAGCAGGTCGACTGGCGCACGTGCATGGCGAACCCGAGCTTCAGCGAGCGCATGACCATGTGTCGGGACCAGGTGCGGAAGTTTGAGAAGTGCTACATGACACAGACGGTGCGTATATATCTCCCACTGTATTTTTCCGCTTTCGTACGGCCTCCGTCGCTTCGTTACGAAAATACTATGTGGGAAGGGGGTGTGCGTATGGGAGAAAAGCTAGCTAATGCCTGTGTCTACTTGTCTATAGAGGCTACTAAAAGCTCTCGGCTACCTCTCAACCCTTGACCGCTCGCCAGAAATCGAGGAAGACATCCAGATGCACGCCGATACGCTGTACCACCGCCTGCTAGACCAGGAAGCCGAGATCGAGGCTGCGAAGAAAGAAGGACGCACGGTACCAAAGTTCGCGCCTCTAGTGCCGAAACCAATGGTCGCTGCTGCGGTGCCTGAACCCGAAATGACACCTGAATACCAAGAGATCCTGAAGACGAGGTTAGAGAAGGTTGCGGAAGAGGACAAGGCCGCCGAGGAGGAGGCATTCAGGGCAGAGATGCGCGCTAAGGCCGAGGTCGCGTCACGGGTTCAAGGCTTGTGGCAGCAGCAAGAGCTGGAACGGCAGAAGCGGAAAGAGAGGGGCGAGCAGACTATGTGGGATAAGGTAGCCGGAGCTTTTAGCAGTGATAATAAGGAGAATAAGTAGATCCGCAGGTTTGCCCGTTGTTGGAGATGGTGTAAATACTAGCAGAAGACACCATACTGCAATACGTGGCTGTCTACTTCCCGCTAGGTATGACGGACCAGGCTTGAGGGCGTGGCTTTACGATTGTACCATACTGTAAATATGTCGTACCCGTCAAATCAAGTTAACAACAAGAATCGAGTTAAACGAGCGCAGCGGTAGACGTAGTGGCATATCATATTCACCGATTGACAGGGTCATCATATCACTACCCAAGTACATGTTCCTCATGTCAACCCTATATTAGCACATGTATCCAGATGAGTGAGCTTCCGTCTACAGGCCCTGACCTTGGAAATTCCTCTTGTTCTCATTAATGCTTTGGAGCAGAGGCTGGAAACAATAGTCGAAAAAATACTACCTGTATCGAGTAGATCGGACAAGGCTGGAGATGAGATTTCGGCCCGTCACCTACCTGCGCTAAGTAACTTCACCGCCCCTTTGGCTTTGGAGCCACTCCAAGTGTCGCGTTCGGAGTGTTCAGAAGTTTCAGAGTCTCTCGAAATGAAGAGTTCCCAGACAACTGTTTAGTCTCGTGCTCAGTTAGCGCAATCGATGCTGATTTTTGTTTGGCTATAATAATTAAAATCAGGCTAGATACAGCGCAGAACTCCATACGCAACATGAGCCCACTTATCAGAAGAGCTGAAGAAAACCAGGCTAAGCGACTCATTAGCCTTGCGCGGAGCACCGCCAGGACGCTGTGCGACGTAGATGCAACCGGGCTGCCAAGAGCACCGGGAAAGCGGAGTGGTCGTTGGTGTCTCCGTATCGGAAACCTCCAGTCCTAGAAGAGCAGGAAGAATGCAACTGCCAAGAGTGAGGCCAAGACGGCGGCCAAGAGATTGCCAAGAGATGAGGCGAATGCTTAACTCGTCTTATTCAACGTCATGTGTGCTGTCTCTTGTCGATCCCTTCAGTGACTTTGAAATGTAACCTCACTTATATGTTCGTGATGTAAGACCTACTGTTTGATGTGGTTTATGAGACCAGGTTGTTAGCCTTGGCAAGTGCCCCAACGACTTGAAAATATTGCTAATTTTGAAAAGAAAAGTATGTTGATGATTTAATCAAGTTTTTATTCCTTAAGTATGTCCTGATTAATCAGTCAAAAATGCAGATTTAGCGCGCCCCGGCACCTCCCAACATGAAGCAATACGGATAAGCTCAGGTCCGCCATCTTCATCCTCATCCGTACCCATAACGTCAACAGCCGTGCCATCATAAGCGGTTACTTGAGCACCCCCATCACTAATACCCACGCTCCCTCCTCCGCTACCACCCTCAACACCAGTACCCGGAACAGCCAGAGGCAGGTAAAGAAGCAATCACACCAAATTTCGAAAGAGGTGGCGGCGAGAGCCGATCTTAATCAATTGGAGGCGCGGGAGTATCCTCTCTCGGCGGTAGTGTCTCAGATGGCGTAACGGTAACAGTGGGGACAGGAAGGGGTTTGGAGATAGAGATGCCGAGGCCGCTGTCACGTTTCCGGTTCTAGCAGCAGCCCTCATCGCATGCGCAGAGGCCGCAGCAGATCTCGCATCCAGCTTCCTCGCCACCTCGGAGGCTCATGTTGGGTTGGGGCTCAGCGGCCTAACCGTACCAACAAGATGTGTTAGTCAATTGCGCATTTTTGACAAATCCCGAAGGAATCTTTCTATCCGACAGACACGATATGGGCAATTACATAGCATGGGTAGTGGCTTAATGGGGCGGGGGGTAATGAGTGAAGTCAAGTCAGAGAGGAGTGAGCGAGAGCAAAGAAAAAGGCGGTAAGTGGTAAGCACAGAACTCACCGGCTGTTGGGTAACGACACTAGGGGCCTCAGTTGAGGACATCTCCATGGGAGCTTGCTGCTGGGGTTCTTGGGGAGCAGGCATGATGGCTGATTTTGTGTGGGAGATAGGATATGTCTAAGTTTGCACGCCTGATGTCTATTGATGGATAATGCACTGAAGTCGAATCTGTAGCTGGGAAAGAAAAACACGAAAGGAAGAAGCTGCCAGGAAAGACGGTGGGAAGAGAGTCTGCTTTATCTGCAAGAGCTCAAACGGTTACAGCGGCAAGGGGCCCAAACCTGCCATTCCCTTTAGCATCAATCCAACAGCTGGACCCTCCATTCAATTGGGCCTGGGTACTGTACATCCAGGTAATGTAGGTACCTATTAACCTTTAGGTACCTGGTAAGTATGTAGGTACCTAGTGCTTGGTACCAAATACCTACATATGTATCTCACAGTGGGCAAGTCCACGTATGCGACGCTGGTACGTGTACTCTGTAAGCTGTCATCCATGCGCCGTCCCAAGTAGTAGGACCACGAGTGGAATCCACAGTGGATGGCCTGACCGACACCCGGAAGGTTGGCCAGCCATTGGCTCATGCATCACAGCGCGTGCGGGTCTCTAAGCCACAAAGCTTGAGGTAACCGGATCTGACCTAGTGATACCCCACGGTATCGTCTCCCTCATTCATGTAACTCATTGGGTAGCCCTAATTCATTGCCGGTTACAGTGAATTGGTAGATAGAGCATGCGTCCAATGGGCAAGCTGAGGCGAAGCTCGTGGCCAATCATGGCTTTTCCTGTGGATCAAGAAGCTCCGCGCCCTGTTCTCTTTCGTGGCTCATGGATGATGTTACCTGAATCTCGCAGGCCTCCTGCATCGTGCATCTCCGCTAGTCTAGCAAGCTGACATCGTATTTCCCGGTTTGTTATGTATCACCCCTACCTATGAATACCCGCCGCTCGAGTAGGCAATTAGAGACACTCCATCACCATTCACGACAATATCTGCCGATGTGTCAGAAGGAACAGACGACAAGTTTCATATCAAAGATCTGAGTCAGTTACCGAGGCGGTTACGAAATATAATAAGACTGTCTATCACCTTACAACCAGTCACAACCTATCTTCAGTTAACTATAAAAATCACTAATTTAGTCAAATAATTTCCTTTTTTTCGGTATTCACACATCAATAGTACCTCCATTCACTCCAAGTTATAAATAATAACAACAGAATCGCTATTTCCGGATGTAAATTGCTTTAAATACAACATATAAGGTAGTAGTAGCTGGTTGTGAGGGAGATAGTCTCACTATTTTCCGCAACTACCTCGGTTGCTCACCCAGCCATCATGCACCCATGTTACAAGAGTCTGAATTTCAGGGTTCAACTAAAACAACGAGACCAATTAAGTCGTGTTATCAAACTAATGAAATAGTTCAGAATATTAATACTCTGAGTTAATGAAATACTTCGAAGCTCTTTAGTGCAATTAGTTACCTTATCCTCGGGTGAAAAGGGTAAAATCAGGCAAAAAACTCTACGCAGATATCAATAACGGCCTAGCAGTATTGATCACAGGTCTACCATTAAAATGGCAGCCAAAAATATCTTAAGTTGATACCAGTGCTGCCGCCATATATGAAGTTTTACTCGTCAAATTCTTGTTTGCCCGAAGCGCCCTGGTGAGTTTGCTTCAATCCCTGTCCTGGCAATACGTGTTCTGAATATCCCGCAATAGAAAATGACTATGGGTCTCCGCATTGCAAATCGTAGGCGGTGAATATAATATTTACAGTAGTTGGAGGCCTCTATATTAACCAAATGTGAGTCAGACAGAATGAAGCCACTAGTCTGTTACGTAAAGGCCGTTACGACAAACACGTATATTACCTCTTAAGTTTCGTAAAGCCTTGATACAGAGACAGTCGATATGCTATGGAGTTTGGTTACAGAGTGGACAAAAACTTTTATTAGCTGCTGGGATGTAAGTGTTCAAGACTCATTTTTATTGATTCCTAGCCCTCTGAACCTTCAAACGAGGGCCGGATGGCCTTAATATATATCTAAAGGCTCGGTATGGTCACCTTAGAGGGCATTAGCACAAATACATCTAACAGAATACCTTCTTTTCCCGTGCCTTGTCCCCAAGGCATTGAAAGAGGCCATCACCAGCCATCTTTAACAACTTAGCCGATGCTTTGCAATAGCTTAGCTAGCATGAGGGCCGTAAGTACTTTTAGCAGCTCAGCCGACATCTTTTAATAGCCTAGCCGCAGCTTCGCTACTTACTACATAAATGGCCGATGGCCTACCGCTATAGCGAAAAGCAGACTTTTCTAAACTTCTAGATAAGGCCGAGAAAGCTAGCACGTACTCCGCTACTAGGCAGCAGTCTCGCAACGGCCTAGCAGTATTTTTACAACTTTACTACATGACGGGTCGACGGCATACTTATCTTAGCGAAAAGCAGACTTTTTTAAGCGCCTAGACAGGTCGAAAACCACAAGCATATCGCTACCACGCAATAACCTCGTAACAGCATATAAAAGAAAGCCATCTTGAGTCCTCTTAAAGCCCCAATTCCCTTTGAAATTACTTGTAACGAAGATGCTATTACTTCGCTAGAACCTTATTATTACCACGTATAAGCATAAAAACGGTTTTTGTTTTTTTGTTTTTTGGGTGGGTTGATTTATGGTCTGTTTTGGTTTTCTTTTTCTTTATGGTCGCTACTCGGTCCCTTACTGCCAGGTGTGTTTGTGCCAGGAGCCCTTAGGGTGGCCCTAGTTTGAGGGTTGGGATGGCCAGGAATCAATGAATCACTTTGTGCCCTAAGCACCTATATCTTAAACAGCTAATAGCCTTCTATTCACTCTATGACAAACCCCCATAACACTTACTTCCGTGCTTGCTAAACCCCGTTACTTGGTTCTGGTGCTTAGTAGTCTCGTCGTTCCTTGACCTCGTCAAGGTAGCTGCTCCGTAGCTACGAGAGCTGATACAGTTCGAACCGCGAGAAAATACGAAGAAAAAACTCCTCCGGCCACTGGCTATAGCTTGGTTTATACCCTGGGAAGCTGCCACTTCTCTTCGGCGAGATAATGGAAGATAACGACCAACACGCAGCGAACCAACAGCTTGTGATCAGAAGATCTCAACTGCAAAGATATTTACGAATAGTCCTTCGGCTAATAAGAAAAGGGGCCTAGCCACTGGGTCGTATGGCTGTAGAAGGATTACATCGCCTAATAATAAAGACACTCCTTTGGAATACCCCCTACGGCCGTTACTGATGCCTCCCGGGTATTGCGCCGTCATTTAGCTAAGTAGGTGGTATGGCTCGCCGTGGATAAATAGGTCGTCTCGCCTTTACTTCTGCCTCGCAAATGCTTAATCAGTAGGTCTTTTCTGGTTCAAGGCTAAGTGGGATGTTTGAAGATTTGGTGTAGTTAAAATAACGATCTAAGGGCTATCCTAACAAGAGAATGGGCTTTTAAACGGTCTGTAATAAAAAGGGGAATTGATATGTTATGGGGTTTAGTCATAGAGTGGATAAAAGCCTATTAGTTGGGGTGTAGGTGTTTAGGGCCTAATTCCGTTGATTCCTGGCCATTCTAACTTTCAAACGTGGGCCGGAAAGTCCTAACATATTTCCAAAGGCTCGACATGGCCACCCTAGAGGATATTGGCACAAATACATCTGACAGGAATCTCTTACGCTACCACCAAGTTCCTTCGAACTGTATCTTCAGCTTGTGTAATGGTTACATATCCATACACTCCTACATATAATCCTAAATACTAGCGCTATAAGCAAGACCTCGAAACAAAACCGGAGAGTAAGAGACAAACCATTTGGAGTCTTGGTGTTGCTTTCTAGCTTCTTAAATCTGCCACTTGGAATTCATAGGAGTTTAGAGACTAGAGTATGACGGTTACAGAAATCTCGATAAATAGCTAATTATCTTCCTCTTTAGAACTAAAGAGGTTGAGCCAAACGACTACAAGAGCTATAGTATCAGTAGATAGAGAGACGCAGAAGATGGGAAGAATGTCTAGGCACGAATATCGAATGGCAAAGTTTTATATAACACAAATGGCGTGCTTATTGCGCGGATACCCCTCCTAATTTTTAGCCCGTCGGTAACAAGGTTTATTAGCATTTCCCGGCCATGGGTTAATTATATAGACCCTGGAAGCCCATTTCGACGTCACATAAACCATGCCCGTCAGCAAGAGACACTTCCGAACCCAAGGAGCTTGGACACCCGATACGTCGACGAAAGAGACTAAAAGATGCGCTGGTTTGGCATTCCAGCCTCTTGACAGAGTAAATGCCAGACAATATCAACACACATTCAGATACCACGTTCGAGTTCATGGACAGATAGGTATATTTAATACTCTTTAAAGTCCTTCTTCCTGTACGTGCGACCAAACGCCATGATGCGCGCAGCAGAAAACAAACCCATATACCCCTTTATATGTAAACACGGGATATCATAGTACAGCTCGTTTTTCCACACATTAAAAAATTCCTCCTCCAGCCCTTCACCTTCTCTCTTTCTCTCTCGCTCGCCCTCCTTATTCTTTCTACTCCTTTCTAGAAAGTTATCCATCCGCTACCGGCTCGACAGCTCATACGAGTTCGGCTGGTACCCATAGCCCTGCTGCGGCGGTGGGGCAGCGTAGCCTCCCTGCTGGTGCGGCGACGGGGTCGGGGCCGGGTAACCGTACGGCGTGGTGGTGGGGGTGGCGACAAGCCCCTGAGGCTTGTAGTAGTCGCCCGCGTGCTGCTGCGGCGAGGACGGGTACGCGGTGCCGCTGTAGGCCTGCGGCACACCGTAGCCCGTCTCGACGTGGCCCGTGACGGCCGGGTTGAGGGCCGGCACGTAGTTGCCGCCTGTGAGGGTGCCCTTGCGCTTCTTGTGGACAATGCGTGCGCCGAAACCGAGCTGGACAAGCGAGGTGACACTATACATGTTGCGCAAAAAAGGCGCGATGGTCAGCCATGATGAACAGATAGCACTATTCGAAAGAGAAATAAAAACCCCTGGGATCATAACCTCCCGAGGAGACTTTAGGGATGGCGCAGTGGTACTGGGGAGAAACATACAGCACGATGGCCGATAGGATTATACCCAGAATCGACAGGCTCACGAGCTCGAGGATGAAGATGATCAGCCAGATCAGGGACTTAAGGCACGCGGACGTCAGGTACAGCGCCGGGGGCATGTTCTTGCGGGCGATCAGGATGATCTCGACGATATCAAAGACGATGGTCAGGGCGGCGATCGCGATGGATACGCCCGTGACAGTCCTACACGCAAGTTGTTAATTATCGTTTCGTTCGCCAGATAAAAGTCCAGACTCTGCTTTCGAGTCTGCGACCCGAGGATAGCAAGACACTCGCGAGCGCTGACAAAGAGAGAAAGAAGAGTTGCGTACTTGATGGTGTCGTTAACTACATCACTGTAGTCATAACTATCCTCCTCGGCAGCGACGACGGCCAGGAAGTACGAGTAGAAGCCCACGAGGATCAGACACACGATGATCTGCAAGACCCAGGCGGTGATGTCCACGCCCTTCTTGTACGGGTAGTTGTGTTTGCCAGGCATCTTCTCAGTAGGCCGTGATCCTTTTGCCGACTTATTTACGATTTCGACTTGCGAAGGTATTGACGATGCCGTCGACTTCTATGGCCTTTGGTTTCCCTCGAGTTGAACAGCTCAAAGATTATTGAGTATCGTCGTTAAAGACACTTGCCCTCAACTTTCAGACGCGTAGTAGCATGAGAGAAGATAGTTGCACGCAAAGAAAATTCTCACGAACTTTCTCCGCCGGCCCTTGGCAGGGCATCTTCATTTTATTAACGACCAGCGCGTGCATGGCTTTAGGCTGTGCACCGTTGCCAAGAGACTGGGTGGACTAGGAAGCTGGAGAGTTGAAGTCTTATTAGTGCTCAGCTCCAAGGCTAGATCAGTACCTGACGAAGGTAAAGGGGGCAGGGGTGGTGAGCCCCCAGTTGGATTCCTGTCATTGGAAGTCCTTGTTATTCTAATTCCCTTTCCGCGCCTTTCCCCTCATCTCCTGATCGCGCGCCCCATTGTTTCTGAAATTCAGCTTGGTCTTGGCGTTGCGTGCTCTCACCAACTACCCATCGATGTATCAACAGGCTTTGCTGACAATAAGAAATCGCGGTTTCATCTCTGTTCTTTTTAAAGGTCTTATGGCTAGCTTCAGGTTGTTTGAGGCGGTTTATGCGAATGGATTTAAAATGTTTGCGTGAATTCACAATTAACAAGCGAAAAGATAATATCGTAGCTGAATGCAAGAACTCCTCATATCGTAGCGCCCTGCCAAGCTAACAAGAAATCCAAGCATTTTAGTACAACCGCGACTCATGTGATTGGTGAGCTCAGAAGAGAAGAAACCAACTTGATACATTGATCGCTATGTAATCAGATCACAACCAGAACCACTCTAGAAGCGAAAAAGAAACTTCATAATTGTACAAGGTTTGGAATTAGTATAGAGGAGAAACAACGGCGAGAGAAGTGATACGAAGTAGCTTGCCGCATCCCATTTCATCACCAAGCGCGCTACCGGCACTTCGAATGTGTACATACATATCTCGTAGACTCTATAGAGTACCGGTAGCGAAGTTATTCAGAGTCCCACATGGCACATGGCCCGTGTCTAAAAATAAAGCAGTGCGAAAGGTAGATTCAGATGAAGCACCGCCCCGTAAACCATAACCCCAGACGTGATATAACCACACAAGGCATGGCGGAGCCTTGCTGTGTCATCTCATGGCATCAATATTTGTCGCATACTCATTACACTATCGTTATCATCATCATTTCGAAACATTCTTTCTACAATTGAGACATGTCCTCTTATCTCCCTTCCAAAGCTATAGCTGCGCGCTCAAGAAAGGCGTTGAAGTCTTTGATCTGTTTCAATATTCCGCCTCTGTCGCCTGTCGCGCTCACTTGGCTAGCGATTTGAGAAATCAGAAGATCCAAGTTTGCCAATCCCGCATTTTTCTCTTCTTTGGTATTCAGTTCAGGGGCCGCTTTGCCGTTTTCTATAGCCAGCTCAACGTCGTCCATGGTAGAGGATAGGCCGAATTGGTACTAAAGCTCTCGTCAACAGGCCAGTTATAAACAGGAATAGACAATAAGCATACCAGCGCTTCTTCTTTTGATGTCTCGTGTCGGATCCTTACGGCATCTATTTTGAGAGCTACTTGCTCTCTCTCGGCACGAATCCGCAAAATCTCATTTCGTAGTGAAACCTTCTCCTTCTGGGTAGCCCGCACCCGCTTCTTAAGCGTGCGTAGATTATCAAGGGCAATAGTCTAAGCCTGTCAGTTTACCAATTAGAGGTGCGAAAGTTAGGGCGCCTACATGCGTCTCCAACCGTGTCCGCAGTTCCTCTTGAAACGCTTCCATGGTCCGTAGCTTGGTCCTGAACTCTTTCCTAGCTACCGATCCGTCTGCGTGTGCAGCTTCCTCGTGTACCGCAACCAAGTACTTCTCCATTGACTCCTCACACATTTGTAGAACTATATCGACAACATTTGGAGACTTGTGGTCGGTATACGGGATGTTGGCAATGGGATCGTCATTCGCATCACCCTCGTTGCGGCATAGTGGCCGCGTGTATCGCTGAACAGTAACAGGAATGGAATCGCCATCACTTCGTCTGCTCCTAGAGGACTTTCTCTTCTCCTTGACTGCTTCGGGTTGTGATTGCTGCGCCAGACTATCGTTTACGCGTTTTGTCCGACTTTTTTTAGCTGGACGTGCTTTTTTGATGGCTGATGAGTCTAAATTGTCGGGTGGCTCGTTTCGCTGAGGACTAATTCGAGGGCGTTTGCGGCTGCTTTGACGGGCTGCTTCTTGATCGTTGTTTTCTTCTGCTTCCTCGTCATCTGCTTCAGCTGGTACTTCTTCCTCAGTTTCGTCAACTTCAGGGGACATAGGCGCGAGTTCTGACTTCTTTGCCTTTGGCCGAGGTTTCCTAGCACTACTAGAACCTGCAGCATCTGGGGGCGAAGAAAGTTCGTCTATCTCATCGACAACCATACTGAGAGTGCTTAGGCGATTTTGACTTCGAGTAGATCTAACCGAGCCTGTCGTGACAGTGCTGTTGCTTATGCGAGAATGACGCGCTAGGGGTGAGGACCCGTGAAGTGCCTCGATTGGAGAAGATAGTGGTCTTCTCATGCTCGCTCTTGTAGTTCTTGCGGAAATCGTACCCAGAGTTGTCACACTCTGCCTCGTCTTTCGTGCCAATGGTGATGATGTTTCGACTTCGCCAGTGACTCCTGCTTCCTCTTCCATCACTGCTTTCTGCAATTTTGCGCTCTGGGTTGCGAGATTTGCAAGTCCGATGCGACGCCGATGCCCACTACCAGGGGCTGCGGCCGGGCTTTCAGTAACTTCTTCTGCAATTTCCATTGTGGCATCAGCAGAGATACTCGATGCCACAGACCCTCGTGAGGCTGCGCGTGGTATGGGTGCTGGGAGTGTCTCCAGGTCTTCGTCCTCATCCTGCTGCTCTATTGTTGTTGCTGCTGCTGCTGCTTCTTCAGCAGCTGATAACTCTTGGCGTGTCTGTTCGTTTACATCTTCTTGTTGAGCACCATAATAATCCGTACTTAAGCGGGTTGGGATCCCTCTTTCTGAAGGTATAGATTTCCGTTGGGTTAAATCAGCGTCTCCAAGGACCTTCTCCGGCAACGCCCCGGTCTGGGTAGGTTTCTGTCCACTGCTAAGTCGTGTTGAAGACCTTGTTGCGCTCGAATTCCGAGAATTCGCTGAGCTAGGCCCGTCATTTAGTCGCCGTCGCTTCGCAGAGGTGTTAGGCTCTGATCGTATCGCGGGCAGGGAGGAGGGTGGATCGGGAGAGGCTTCAGCGCCGGGCAGAACGAAGCCAAATGATTCATCGGCCACTTCATGACGTCTATTACCGATCAGCTAAACAGAGCGAGCCCTAGGAGTTTTCAGAAAAGAGCCATACCCAGCCCCTCGCATGCGCTGCTGCATGCGTTCCTCGCGATCTAATAATAGCGGGTTAACAATAATCACCACTATGTAGCGAGCCCGAGACTTACTGGTCGCCATCGCGGTCACACAAGTACCCTTTCCTGTCTACCAGGTGTCAAACTCATTGCTAGAGGCCAATTGCTTGCTTGTCAAGTTTCGTCGGTCCTATGAATGTCAAGTCGCCATAACGAGACGCGTCTAAAGTTGTGGCTGATACATTGAGACTAAAAAGGTCCAGTAGATTGTACTGTAGGTAAGGTATGACGGCACCTGCGTAACAGCCACAGTCACAGCCACAGATACAGCGAGTGGACCCACTACGGGACATTCCAGTTGCATGATCTCGCTAAGTACCTATTCAATGTACCTATTCAATGGAGTCCAGCCGCGCCGGGTCTCTTGCGAACAACCGTCCACGTAATTGCGACAGAGCTACCCTTCTTATCCCGCCCCATGATCTCAGGACTGAGACGCCATCTCTCCAGCCAGTATTAGGCAGGCAATTATCACCTCTCACCACTTTCCCAACCAATGCAACAACCACTTCAATAATCTGCAGCTTGTTCTCGCGCTCCATCGTTTCCTGATGTGTCAACTCAGCTTTTCCCATCTACGATAATCCATCTACTCCACCTTGAGCAGTATCAATTCGCGATAGCTACAGCAGCATTGATAAGATGCGCTTCAACGTATGTATACCCTATACACATCCACCAGTAAACTTGAGGTTGATTAGAAAGCTAGATCTTTCGCATCTTGGGAGATGTATCCCATCTCCTTTCAAAATGCATCCTGATCTATGCCATCCACCGAAACAAGAGCGCTGAAGGTATGCATGAAGCATATACCGTCTATCAAGATTGATGACACTAAATTACGATCATAGGCGTCTCATGGATCACGCAGGTCCTATACGCGCTCGTATTCTGCTCGAGATACACCGATATTTTCAGGTACAGAAACGCGTGGAATCACTTCTTTAAGATATTCTACATACTCTCCTCCATCTACATCATCGTAATCATGCGCTGGGTGTATCCACGAACAAGGGAGCGGGAAATCGCCTGGAAGCTAGGTGCCGGCATTCTAGCCGGCTCTCTGCTCTTGTCGCCATTTGTCATGCTCATCTTCGAAAGCAAAGAACAATGGTCCTACATCGTTCGTCCTCTCGTTGACTTATGCCATGCAAATTTATGACTAACTATGCTCACAGTGGATTTGGGATTTCTCACAAATCTTAGAATCGATCTGTATCTTACCCCAGCTCCTTCTCCTCCGACAAACAAGTGTACCGACCGTCATTGACTCTTTCTACCTCCTCACGTTGGGGTCATACCGCGCTCTATATTGTCTGAATTGGATCTGGAGGGGACTAGATCCAAACGATTCGAAACCAAAAATCGTATCCGTTATTTTCGGCGTCATCCAAACCGCGTTGTATTTCGACTTCTTTTGGGTATATTACACCCGACAACGGGTTAAACTTCGATACGGTGGGATTGTGGATGCCGATGATATCCGACGGGGTTGGCTTCTCAACCGCGTCTTCGGCAACAAGCACTTTGAACGTGATCAGGAGGACGAGGAGAGCACCCCAGCTCTTGGGGGCGAAGAAAACGGCAACGCCTCGTCTCAACGAAGATCGAAATGGGGCGCCAGGGGTATCTCAATCAGTGCCGACGACACCACATTTGAGCAGGAGCCTCAGCACGATCAGAATGATGAATTTTCCGGGACTGTTGATCCCGATGCTAAGATGAAGGATCCCGATGAACTTGCGCGAGCTCTTGACGACGATGAGGAGGATGGGGCTCCGTCTGGATCATCACATGCAGACTCCAGCAAGAATATACCGGCTGGCGTGAATAACGAGAATGAGTGGCGGGATAATCGAAACATTTAAGCATCCCTTAATGGTTGGAGATGAATGTTACAGCACGAGACTCGGATCGAAGTGTGTAAGCGCGTCTTTTTGCCGCCATAGTTATCGACGAATGTGTGTGCTCGTTGTTGACCTTATTGGCAATAAGGAAGGATATTATATTACAGTTGTCTTGGCATGGGAAGGCGTATAGGGAGTTAGAGCAGCTCGGTTAATGCGACGCGTACTGCTATTGGACAGTATGTTGTCACTGTCATGGTCATATGTACGGAAGAGCACCACTGAAAGCTGCGCAAATACATTTAAATATCAGCTCACGACCCATACCGAAGGATTATACCATATTGATAGCTGCGTCCAGGGCTTTCATCTTTGTTCTTGAATGCAGTCTTCAAGTCATCGCCATCAGCGCGATGCCTTTGCAGACCCATTGTTACCTTGGTTATTGTTGTTTTCTATGAATTCTCGTCAATGACCAGCTAGGTTCGTTCTAGTACAGATCACATCTTTGATATTCCTGCATAAATTAGTCGGAGGCTCTCTACCAACCTAACATATGCCACAAGGTAACCCGTAATGATGACTTCTTAATCAGGAAGCTGATTGGTATAGGCCTCTATACTCTCTCTGCCCGCCCGACTCCTTACAAGAGATGGTGTCTTTTTTGATTGGTGAAAAGAAAGGAGGATATGCTTTTTCGAGGGGCCATATCAAGAAATTTAGTTTGTACCATCGAAAGCAGAAATTTTTATTGCACGTGCCGTAGAAGCATTACCGACAAGATTTCGCATCGGTTGGTGCGGGCTAATAGAATATTGGACATGACATCTGAACGATACTGTTTGGTCGAGACAAACACATATAGTTCGCCGTGTCTCGTGTTTAGGTCGACCATCCGCTCAGGGTTGTCTCATGTTCGGTACTTAGGTACAGTTTTTGATACGGGTTGCTCTGGCAGAGCCCTTCGTCTATGCCACACCCGATGACCGAGTCTCTGGTGAAGACAATTTGTCAATTTTATTGACTCTATAATTATCCTGCTTGTCACACATGGTGCCGAGTTGGCTCTCGGAGTATGGAGGTACCGGAACGACAACTGAGAACACAAATAGTCTATTCCAAAATTTCACCAAAGTAGTATTCTCAACACAAGTCGATTCGATTGGCCAGCTGGGCACTTTATCATATTGCATCTCTTGAGGCGTAAGAGTAAATGGGTTCATGAGAGGTGATGTTAATATTTACTAATTGCGGTGAATTCTGCTGTCGAGCATGAATCATAACATCCGTAACCAGTAATGGTGTTAATTAAGAATTCCACCGCACCCTGTTTTTTTAAGCTTTCTCTGTGATAAGTATGAAATAGTTGCCCCCATTAATAATGCACTTGTCACAGGTGCTCCAATATGTAAAGCGGTTGCCTTTGAAATCACCACGAAACCACCTTCCCCTCTTATCGCGCCAAGGGGAATTCCTTATGTGAATGTTAGTCCCATAAGGGTGTCCGACTCGAAGTTTGAAGTCAAACACTAAATATATTTTCTATATAAAACATGGGTCCTAACTTCCTGTCATAATTTTGCTGCGAGTCTATTCCAGCAGGTACCAAAACTTAGTTTTGCTCAGAAAGCAATTATCAGGCAACTGCCAACTTACGTCAGTCCATTTCATCGCACAAAATGGACTAATCAGTTAAGATAATGAATTCTCATAGTATCCTTATTCGTTTGATGGTGTGGTGATCTGATCACCCACTGTGCTGTCGAACCAAGAACCTAAACACTAGTGGGCTGGAAGGCTCCCCCCATTGGCGTGAAGGTTCGAGTCCTGGCCAGGACAGAATTAATTCCTATTTATTTTTGTATCTTTTGTCTTTCAAATGTGTTTTCTATTCTTTTTGGAATGATGATAAAAACTTGACATCCTTTTAGGTATTAAGAAGAAGGTTTATACTATATGATATTGGCTAGCAGACACAACTAGTCGTTATTATGCACACGTTGATTCGCTAAATACTAAGCTTGATTAGCTACAGAATACATAGAAGGGTCATCTTAACTAAGTAGGAGATGATGCTTAGCAGGGCTGAACGCTGGGTTTGTGAGAAATAGAGATAGGGAGCGCGTAGCCGATGTTGATAAGAAGTAGAAACTACGACTATAGTGTGTTTGCAGTAGTCATCGATACTAGGTGCGTGTCCGGCGACCCTGTCTTGACTAACATGTTTGCCTTGTAGAGTCATATAGATATGTTAATGGCACATTTACATCTACCTGTAAGCGTTCCAGGCGATATGAGCGGGCCAGGGCTGTCTTCTGCTACCAACCCCCAACAAGCTGTTTTCCCATACGAATCCACGAAAGCGTCATAATGTAAAATCAACCAAAAACATAATCACCTCCTCCCACCACCGGCCACCCCATTTCGTCTTGCATCCCCCGCCTCGGTTCCCTCTGCCTCTCACAGGACCCTTGCTCAATCGGCCATCAATAGTCTCGCGCTACGCCTCACAAAAAGATGTCAACCATCGCGATCGATTGGGAACATCAGTAAGCGGGTCCATCGCCGTCTGCTCCTTTATTATGCCGCTACACATCCCATTTCGCGTCTCCAGGGAGGACCCATCCTCCAAACTTATTCCAACCGGCCCTTCATGTCGTTGCCGCCAAATCAATCCAGCAACGAACAGCCGACAGCCTCGATCAGCTGGATGGAATGGGACGGCTTCTCTGCTGAGCGCAAGATCCGGTGGCTGCTCAGCAACGCAGGCGACACCAAATGGGGCTGGGTCGTCTACCGGACCCGCTACAAGCCCGAGTTCGACACGGCCTGGGAGATCGTCAAATCCGCTACGCAGAAGAGGGCGCGGCAGCGTATTGCGCGGTCGGACGCGCCCGACATCGCTGACAAGGTGGACTGGGTCTTTGTTGAGGACCGCGAGAGCCTTGAGGGCGTCTTGCGCAAGGAGCTGAAGCGCCGATTTAGGGACTGGGCGCGCGCCGAGAGCCCTAGCTAGAATATCGATGAGGTGAAGTGCGGCCGCGGATCGCGCTTTGAGTTCTTCGTCCAGGTCGACGAGCCCGCGCTGCTCAGCATCGCCACGGGCTCTGACGCGTACCCGGCGGGCGAGGGCAGCAGTGGTGGCCGAGGCTGCTGCTGAAGGCGACAGCGACGGCGAAGACTAGATGAAGCTACACATGGGCACACTCAATATTGATTTCTACATCGAACTCGACAACGACGAGACTTGGTATTCGTTTTATACGCCGCCGGACGGTATTTGTACCTGATAGGAATGTATTATAACCTAGCTGGACATACGACGAGAACTGAATTCGCGGCGTAACGTAATGAAGTTGGTAGAAACAGATAATTCTGCCTACGTTACTAGGAATCTGGACGTTCAAGGATAAGCCTCACCGGACGGTATTCCATCGAGAGTTCACTTCAATCCTCTTATTGGTGTTGGGCACTTGGCATATCACGCGCAATACCAGGCTGACAACCAGTTCTTACTTTGTCGCATTTATTACCCTGAGTCGTGGTTAACCGGATGCTTTCAGCGGGAGAGCGGCTAAGCATAACAGCCACGAACCTTTGGCGGCCTACCTACTACATGAGGTAGAAAAATTAGGGCTTGGTAGCCACCTACTTTGCACTGAGTTTATGGCCGGCTAGCGGGAAGCCGGTATTCCCGCGACGGCGTGGTTCTCGTAGGATCCAGTAGCGTCTTTCTACGTTATCTTTGCGTTTGATGACGATCTAAGCGCTTTCTATCCACAGGGCTTGTTCCGGCATAAACGGCTCGGCAACGCGAGCGCCGAGGCGGTAAGTCTGCTACGCCTCGCCGAGTCACACTCCGGGCGTGTACCGGAGCTCTCGACATGCCCCGAGCCCCGTGTTGCTAGTGCCTGAAGATGCAGTGTTTTCTTGAACTGTAAATCCTTAGTTCGCCGATGCTAGGAATAAGTCCTTCCAAGCGAAGCCTCGATAAAGGGACACTAAGTTCTCCCCATTCTCCCAAATTTGTATTATCTTCTCTATGAGACGCTGGGAAGTTTGCACGAGCCATTCCCTAGGCTTTTGCTCCGAACCGGCAAGCATGGGTGGATGTATCTTTCACCTTCATCCCTAGCTGGGGCAAACCCACACATATTCTTAAAGTTTCGAGGTTCAATATATTACCCTTGGCGAACCTGTAAGTTGCCACTGGTTGAGTATATCCTTGATCTTGAAAGCCATAGACTTACTTGAGAGCACGTTCCATGATCAAATCACAACAGAGCCATTTGGCTTGCTCACCTGTCTTTGATGCCAGCCAGTTTTGCCATCTTGTTACCCTAATTTCGTACTCTCTGTCGCTCTCTTCTTTTCATTTAGTGCACTCGCCAAGATCGCCTCATAAACAGTTTTATTAAAAGCTTGGTAATTAATAATGTTTATGATTGTATTTTAAATATTGTTCAATATATCCAATACTAGTACCACGCTAAACTCTCCTAATATAGTGAGACACGTGTAGGTTGATACCAGTATATTAAGTAGTCTTGTTGGCTATCCTATTCAGATTTATTTTTGACATACATAAGTGAAACATTGGTCTTCGCTACAGATTCGCCGAAAAATCTGAAAACTAGAAGTTCGAGTTTTAGGGCCATCCTCAAGAGAATAAGTTCTAGGGGTTCGCCCTTCTTTGCACCTGCCGCAGTTGATTGAATCGGAATGCTGGAAGTCGCCACGGCAAGACAAGGACAAGTTGAAGATCCCAAGTGTCGGACAACCCCGCTTCTTCAATACGGTAGAGTTGAGGCAAAGCAAGGGCTAGGCTTGGGAATCTGGAAATGGTCGGGAGGGAGTATCGACTGGTATCAGCCTTCTGCTTCAGGCGTCGCCAAGCCTATTAATATTTCAGAACGGATATATAGTGTCATCACGACACACGACCACGACAGTTTCAGATATCCCAGCACCCAATATGCTGCTCATTATAGATATTGTAAGCTCATTGTCGCAATGGAAGGATCATGTGTGGTTGTTGGTACAATGGATTCCATTTTTGGATCCCAAAGCTTCTAGTCCTGGAGGCTTCCGTACCAACTCCTCAACATTTGTATGAAAAATGGAGGTGGGTTAAAAGGTTTCTAGCTCTGCGAATCTGCGATTAGGGAGTTCTAGAATATCGAAATAAACCATTTTCGAGGCTGAAGAGAGTGTAATAAGATAATAATTCTGATGAATAATGCTTGCTCGAACACATCTACGAGTAACAGTCTAAAGCAATGCACTAGTTCTTATGCGATAAGATGGCTCTCGGTTTCAGCCCCGGTTTTACGTTCGATGCCAAGCCCCAGCTGATTGCTAAAGTTATGTTGCAATATGCTTCAAATTTAGCGAATTAGGGGTTATTGCCTGGGATGAGGCTATAGATCTCGACCGAGCACCGTTCTGTCTCATAATCTAACCAATAGATACCGATGGATAATAGTGAATACCAAAGCGATAAAAAATAAATCTAGCTATTTTGGGAGCCAAAGGTGGCCTGTTGGAATCAATCTTCTCTCACCAGTGTTTTTACGACATAAATTGGAGACCGTAACATTGGGAATATATATTTATAGTTCAACAAAGGCCAACGCATAAGTAATCGAACCCTCTAACTTGGCGCTCCCTCATGAAGTAAAACGGAGGGATGGCTTATATCGGTTTTATTGCTTAATACTTAAGGTCTTCGACTCCTACCCACGTAATTAGATAATGAAAGTGATTATATTTCCCTGATACATTTCCTGGCCATAGCAACAAATCTCAACAGGCTCATCGTTGATGACTTTCATCGTATATTACGGCGAATATCGCGCAGAAGCATCTGGACGTATTTAAACCGTAATGAGCACGTACTCCATTTTCTCTTCTACGCCGAGGCAGAATGTCATCTCGAAACGTGGAAACACGTGGTTTTGGGAGATTGCCGCTTTAGTCTTGAGTTGCGTGAGCCTCTTGGCCTTGATCACACTACTCGTATATTCCAATGATCAACCCCTATCTCAGTGGACTTTCTTCATATCCCTCAATGGATTGATTTCGACACTCGCGGCCATATCAAATACATCCCTCGGCTTTGCTATCTCTTCCTGCATCGGCCAAGCAAAGTGGAGTTGGTTCAGAACTCGTAAGGATAGCCTGATCATGTTTGATAGGTTTGATGATGCTAGTCGAGGTCCATGGGGAAGCCTTTTCCTCATCGTTTCTCTCAGAGCCCGGTATGAAACCTAGCTGAAGACACTTTACGAGTCTGAAGACTGATCTCTAATATATTGTAGTCATTGGGTTGTCCTAGGCAGCATAGTTACCATAGCTCTTCTGGCTTTTGAACCATTCTTACAAAGCGTGATCTTGTTTATTGGGCGAAATGATATCTCAAGCCGCAATCTTGAAGCCCGCGCCAATCGCGTCGACTATCTACACCTAGAGGGATGCGACTCTAAGCCATTCAGAAATCAATCCAAACCTTCCTCCCTGGATTCCTTCGTATCGTTTGGTTGTTCTGTACCTGCCGATTTGAACACCGGGTTTTACTACGGAATTTTCCGCTCTCCATCGGCAGATTTTGGCAATCGTTTTATTACGTGTTCGAATGGAAACTGCTCGTGGGATCCTTTCCCTAGCATTGGAGTCTGCAGCGCTTGCTACGATCTAACACCTCACATAAAGGAAGTTACCTGTGTAGTGAACAAGGACGACGAGCCTGTCTGCCCAGCTACCAACGCCACTTCATCCAAGCGTGCGCAGGATAATGAAACAGCCACAAACACAGTAACTCAATACAGACTACCAGGATTAGCTCTCACAGCGGGACAAGATATTAATAACGCTGTGCGAAGTAGCACAGACCCCGGAGATACGATGTCGTTTGGTAATTTAAGCACTCTCATTACCGCTATTCAGGTCATTTGGTATGATAGCGTTGACAGCTCGTCAAACAGCACTAGGCGGATTAGAGAAAGTGGCCCAGCCCCCAAAGCGACCGAATGCGCCTTATACTTGTGTGTTAATTTGTATGAAGCTACGGTCAAAGACGGGAAACTGTCAGAACATGTTGTAACATCATGGGCTGACCGTGATCCAAAATCTTATCGGGTACTAAGCAACACTACGGACAACATCGACATACAGACAGATGTCGAATCTTACGAGGAGAGATTTCAGGGTAGCCATTTGCTCATTCCTAGTAATATAACCATCCAGATGTCCAACTTTTATTATTCCAACACAGATATACTACGCAGCGACGTTGAGATAATTATACCAAAGGCAGACAGGGAGAAGTACGGGTTTCTTAGTAATAGCGAGCTGCAGTTACATATATCGCAGAAAGCGGTTCACATTCTCGCAGCTCTCATATTTCCAACCATGAGTGCGCTTTTCAACATAGGTTCACCCAATTTAACACCCTTCAGTCTTAACGATAACGTGACCGCCATTATTGGGAATGTCTCGCTCGCCCTTACTTCGTTCTTTCGTTACTCCTCAAACACTAGCCAGGTGGGCATCACGTGGGAGTGGGAAACACACATCTCCATCCAATGGAATTATCTCACCCTACCGCTGGTCTCATTTGTATTTGGCCTAGTATTCTGCTTCCTTTGCATCCTCGAAAACCGGAGACTGCGTCTGGAGCCATGGAAAACAGACAGCATTGCCAGTCTGGCGCACTCGGTGGATACGAAGGCTCGCAAGGAACTCAGAGACGCCTATATGAGAGGAACTCTGGAGCAAGCTGCACAGGATATGAATGTACGATTGGTATATGTACATGATGGCCTTGAACTTCGGAAGGTGGAATAAGTGAGCAACTCAGGTATTATGGTGGGAGGAAGGATGACTCCATGGC
This sequence comes from Xylariaceae sp. FL1651, assembly GCA_025201745.1. Lineage (NCBI taxonomy): Eukaryota > Fungi > Ascomycota > Sordariomycetes > Xylariales > Xylariaceae > Xylariaceae sp. FL1651. The sequence continues at coordinate 288,143 of MU624259.1, read as the reverse complement.
GTCCTTGGGCATGTACTGTTGTTGTTTCTAGCCCTTTGCTCCCTCGATTCCTTATCACTGTACTTGTTGGTATCTTAGCAGGCTGCATAGATCCGAGCATTAAATAAACAGCAGCTGAAAACTTTAATAATAATAGCTTTATTTATCATTTAGTATAAAGAGCGTAACAATAGCACGGCCAGGATGGTTCAGCACCAATACTTATTACGATATTGTATTGGTATGGTATCTGAACACTAAGCCTCTGTTGGTGAAAATAATGAAAGCATTGCGCTCCAAGCGAAATCCACAAATCCGAATCCTCGAGCTTGACTCGCCGGGCTCCGGACTAGAGCGCCCTGGCGATTTTCCAGTATGCCCTTAGAAGCGCCAACCCACCAGTCTGTGTCTCTACCGTCCGCCCTCGCCCACGTTCGTTCGGGTCTTCCGTGGCGGTATGCCCTTTCTTCGGTTCGTCCATAGGGGCCCGTTGCGTGAGCCTAGTCATCGGCATCTGCTTCTGGCTCGAGTAATCCGGGTGTGGAAGTTGGAAAGGCTGTTTAGGCCGTGTGCCATGCAAATTCGCGTCATTTGGGAGTCTATAACCGCGATAATTTGTCGCATTCCGCTGGTCATTAATCCCATCATTTTCCGAAGTTGGCCAGGGGCCTGTCCAGTTGCCCATTAGCAAACCAGCCGTCCACCATTGCCCAAAACGCCCGGCTGCGTCCCGAGCCCCCATCGCGGCGTGTACGTTATGTTTCAGCCAGCCACTATAGGAAGCGCAGGCGTCAGCGTGAGCCTTCTTGATGGCTACGAATGTGTGATTGTCGAAATTCAATCCAGATTCTGGTGTTGGCGTCTCTAAGGGAGCACAGAAAGCAGTGAGGTGATGAAAGAAGATCCCCTTGAAAGTCTGGCCATCCTGGCTGCAGGTTCCACTCGCATCGCAGTACTCCTCCATGACGCCGAGCCGACCTAATCCGTGCCACCGTGGAAGATAGCCAGCTTTCGATTTTGATATGTCATCAACAGGATTATCGGATATGAGGCTATAGCCCGTAGCGTTGATTACGTTCTGAATTTGGTTGTGTCCGTCTGCGAGATATGAGGATGCTCCCGTGGCATCCCATAGTCCGCGTTGGCCAGTTAGAAGGACGCCTTGATTGTACGAAAAAACCATCTCGTCACGAACATCACAACTGGTGTTGTTATTGTCCTTGTCAAGATACCCGCTGATGTGGAAGCCGTCGATGATTAAACCTTGGTCGTTCGTTATGTTGGAGTTGCGGAGCCATCGATAGCCATCAATGGCAGCCTTTAAGTACTTAGCATCCCGTGGCCCGCTAGGCACCTGTAGGTCCGGGTCCTGAGGGTTGAATCTGTCGGGCTGGTTGTAGAATGGAGACTGATTATCATCGCCAGGGAAGTAGAGATACATCGAGATGGATGCAGAAATAAAGAGTTCATTTGTGATCGCATTCTTATAGGGTAGCAGTTGAGGGTTCCATACCATTCCCCCGTTACATAGTTTGGTGTCCCACCCGTGCGAGGCAAAATCCCAGAAGATGCGAGCACGGTGGGAAAACGCCGGAATCCATAGGTTACCATGATATGACTGACTCAACAGGCTTGTTGCACTGCCGTACCTCACATGATTAACGCCTGGTGTAGTTACTGCTATATTTGGGTTGGCGAGAGCGTAGTGCAAGTTGTCATGGGTGTTGATAAACCTAACTGTCTCAAGCCAGCCCAGAACTACCCAAAGAATATCATCATAAGCCTCATTTCTGATGGCAAAGGCATCTTGCCCGAAGTAGTAGGCAATAGTTTGAGCAAAGTAGTTATTGACCAAGTTAGAAGCCTGCCTCCAATCAATGCTGCTATCTCCCTCTGAGTCCATTAAGGCGAGATCTTCAGAAATGCTGCGGATTGCACCTGAAACGTGCGTTCCCATAACTGCAGCCGTCCAATCGATGGCATCGGGCCATGTTCCCAGCCAAGGGGCAAAGAACTCAGATTGTGTGATGTTTAAAGCATTTAGGATATCGGCGAACACACTGGTCTCTGCAATACTAGCAGCCCTAGTCTTCGTGGTGATATCCACCGAGGGAGGTAAGAAGCTTGTCGGCGCAATAGGGTCACATCGCTTCTGTGTTTTGAAGAAAATAGGGCATTTTTCAGAGAGCGTGAAAGCGCTTGTTGTCCATATGAGGAAGACAAAATAGCACAAAGATCGAGACATAATCGGATGGAAACTCTGGTTTCTGGCTATTCTGAGTAAAGAGACCGAGATGTGAGACGGAGGTAGAGGACTAAGCTGAGCTATTGCGAAGACATGAGGAGAGCTGAGACGAAAGACAGAAACCAGCCCGTTGAACAACAGATCATTGCATGGCGTTGGTCAGAACAAGTGAACATGCCCAAACAGAACCATTTGGGTATTGAAAGTCGCGCATATGCCCCGTGGAAAACTAAATACAGGAACTTGAGTTTGACAATGATAAAAAGGCAAAGCGCAATTATGGAAAAGGTGAGATAAGAGACGTAGATCTATGCCAAGTGGGAAAGCGGAATGATCGTTATGGGCGGGCTACTTGAGTTTACATAGCATTAATTCAGTTGACCGTCCCGAATCTGAATAATGCAACAAGCTTGAAGTCTTATACTATCTACGAAGTAGAAACAAGGCGGAGTCGAGGACAGCTGGGTCGTGATTTTGCCCCGCCCTTCAAGTCCAGCTCAGGGCCTGCCCGCCTGGTTTCGAATCAGCTCCTGTGGGGTATGCGATGCCAATCCTAATGAGGTTAGTATATAGATGACGTATCACAACACGCAGGCTGTCCCGATATTCCCGAGCTCTCACTTGTTGCATTCAATGCCAGGCCATTCCAAAGCTTGGAATAGTGCCTTAGTGATGGGGGAGATTAATATATGATGACAGATACTAGCTAACTAAGGAAGCACTGCTATGTTGATATTATGTCGTATGAGAAACTGCCCTCCAGTACAGAGAAACCCCCAACATTAGGTTATAAGTTGTATTCCTTAGGAATTTATTATCGCATGCTACCGCATACATTAGAAGTAATAGATGACGCTACCTAGACACGATTGTGATCTTGTCTACGTAGCAACAACTATGCTCTTGGAACGAAGCAGATAAGTGGATGTTTGTATAGGCGTTAAGGAGCTATTTATATGTTAGAGCAGACAGACCCCGACAATTGGTAATCGTAACTCAAGCGATCCTGATCATGCGGAATGGACTTAATAGATTCATCATTGTCTGTACACAAAAGCGTGAATATCAAGCTACTCGATCAATGATAGCCTGCACCTTTAAACTCCAGTGGGTGTGTTAAGCACCCATTTATGCACAATTCCCAAAGGCATCTACTGGCCTGCATATAATACAGCTAATTCCATGCCTCCCAGCCCTTGGCCAACCCCATAGTCTGTTCCTTGATGAGAAGGCAGACGACCTCTAGCAAACGTTCATAACCACTTCATCACGAAAACCGTCGTTCGAACTCTTGAAAAAGCTTTGGGCTTATCTCGTCACTGCTGAGCCCGTGTACCTCCCAAAGCACGCCTTTTTTGGCGTAGTGCTCAAGCAGAGGCTCACTAGTCTCCCGAAATTTCTGGAACCGCGTTCGATAAACCTCCTCGCTGTCGTCAGCGCGTTGCACGAGCGGCTCGCCCGTGATATCGTCGCGCCCGGGCACCTTCGGAGCGTTAAATGAGGTGTTATAAACACGACCGGAGGGCTCGTGCACCCAGCGTGACGAGATGCGCTTCATGACCACCTCAAATGGCGTTTGCAGCGACACCACCCAGTTGATGGGCACGATGTCATCTAGTCGTTTGGCTTGCGGCGCGGTGCGCGGGAAGCCGTCGAGCAGGAACGAGGCCGATGGGTCCTCTAATGCTTGACGCGATAAACTCGCGCCCGCATTTGGGTTCGCATCTAGACCCGGCACAAACGAATTTACAGCACCCTCGATTGCCGGCGCGGCGTCATTCGAAACAGCAGACGCTAGGGTCATAACGCTGGGTCGGCCACCCGCGAGCCAACCGCGCTGGCCAAGTTCATTAGAAATCAGACGGAGGATCAATTCATCGGACACCAAGCCTCCCGTTCTCATGGTCCTCTCGACCTTGATGCCAAGGGGCGTGCGGTTCTTGACATTGTGGCGGAGTAGGTCACCGGACGAGATGGCGGATAGCTGAGGGAAGCGCGAGAGAAGGCGTTCGGATTGGGTTCCCTTGCCAACTCCGGGCGCGCCAACGAGGATCACACGGGCTGCTCGGCGAAGGCGCATAGTACGCAGAGCGGATCAGAGGCTCGGAGCAATGGGTAAAGAGAACAATGTAGGAATCTCGGAAGGCCGTCGGATTCGTGGAAGCCCGCTGAGGAAAACGATGCAAAGTGTCGATCTCGGTCGGCGCGGAGTGGTTTGTAGGCCGTAGGAAAGGCGATACCCAATGTCGCTGACTGGGATGGCCTGATTGGCGCACGTCCTGGATAGCTTGGGGAAGTGCGTCGAGACTGATATAGAGAACGGCGGACCCGGACGGATCGTGCGGAAATATCAAACAAAGTCCATGGCGGCGGCAAGTTCCTCAGTATCGAAGTAAAATATGTTAGGATAACAAGAAATGGACGAAGCGAGGGTTAGAAAAGGTTAAACGGGAGCGAAAGTGGTGTGATGGTAGTGGGGATCATCCAACTCTCACCAGAATTCACCAATCTTAGTAATGTTGAGGAGAGTTCAGAGTATAAGGGAAGGATTCACAAGGGGACTCCCACGCCAGAAAGTCCAGAACAGAAGTCCGAGAAACGGGTCCGCGAAGCTATCCACCTGTCTTATCCCGATAGGGGAAAGCTCAGCTTCTGCCATGCACCCCACCGCCCGCTAACCACTCATTAACCAGACTAGAGATGCACCAAACACTCGGATCTACAGCATAAACAGTTGGCATTGCCCCATCTCCAGTTCTTCTATTTCACTCGAAGAAACCTCGGACTTATACTTAGACAATTACTATAAGGATTCCTAGCTTAGCGAACCTCGAGCTAAATATCTAATCCCAAGACAAGGAGAATGTACAAGACCAGTGAGTCTAGATACTCTATCATATCGTTGCGTTAGCCAGATTTACATTTGTTCTTGTTCTTATTACGGCAAGCAAAGCAAGTCATCGCCCAAGAACCCTAGTGGTTGTACGGTCTTCATACTGGCGAAAGAACGTCGTCTATCGGGAACATACACCCATCGCAGTACTTAACACCATAACCAAGCAGTATGACCTTTTCGTATAGAGTAGCTATTCCGAGGCAAGGTTGAGCCCCCTTGGTCCGACAATTGCCATTCTATCCACCCGTTTTCCCCGCAACTTACAATGTGACCCAACCAAAGAAAGTGGTTAAAAACACGAAACTTGCATAAGCGGTTATGCGGATGATCTGATTGTTTGTGCCTTGACTGGCTTGTGACAATTATGGTTGCAGAAAGTTGCCCATCAATGTGAAAAGCCCGAAAACTTCCGGTGGAAGATGTCTTTAGACGAGCACAGTCTGCAGTACACTTAAACTTGCAGTAACTTTGCTAAAACAAATATTTATAATGCTGAGTTGGTAATATAAACCTACATAGCACAGTATTAGCGCCCTAGATGGGCACCCGGAACCGAGGCCAAACTTCGTACTCCCTGGTATGTGGACCGCCTATAAGAACCAATAGATGCAGAATGTTAGATATGCACTTGGTAATGTATAGTAACTCGTTTCCTGCTAGAAAAAGACGTCGGTAGGGAAAATACTACGGGGCACAATGTCAAGCACCTGAAAGCACCTGCTTGCAAGTGGTAATTCGGTACATGAGTGTCTTAACAGTCTCTGAAAGACTGAGTCAGATCATTGCTATCGTAGACTCAGCTTTAGGGGCCTGGCGCTTTGATCGGGCATACCCTCTCAGATCTGTATGGAGGTTGTGACAGGTGTAAACAAAATAATAATTGTGAGAGGAATCATTCCATTTTCGAGCCGTCTTTACGGTAGCTCAAACCCAAGCATAATACAGAGTCCCTCGCCGTCTAAATCCCACTCTCCCCTAACACGCAAAGCTCATAGGTATAATATGTGCCAACTCATCATCACATCTCCTCAAGTCGCTTATTGTACAATATCATCTGTCTCGGAGACCTAGGAAGAGATCTAAATCTCTCTGGGTGTCGTCACGCAGCGCACTCCGATGAATGCTTTAGCCACCAAACCCAAAGCCGCCGCCTCCTCCCCTTTGTTGTGATTCTTGCTGGAGCTGCTCTGATACCTTCATGTGGACGTCGAAGAACTTGGCGGCACAGCGATCGAGGCACACGCTCTCGCCCTTGTTGAGCTCGGCTTCGCGATAGTCGTTGGGGACACACTTCTTTTGGCAGGCTTTTGTGAGGCTAGAGACAATTTCTGTGAGTGAATGATGCACAATGGAGCATGGCAATAGAGATGAAAAGAGGACATAAGGGAACTATCCTAATTGCGCTGCAGTGAAGAGGAAAAAAAGACTTACCGGTTGGCCATTTCAGTGAGAAGCTTCATCTCAGCCTCGACGGCTGCAACTTTCTCTGCCGAGGAGGGCTGTGGTCTTCCGAAGCCAAGGAACGACATATTGGTGGCTAGCGCGAAAAGTTGGGAGGATTGTTATGGTTGTTTGGCCGATTAAGAGTTATTGTGCGTCTATGTCGATGTGATGAATGGGCCTCGCAATCTTTCAGAGCTGCTGTAACTTTCTGTCTACAGGGGAGCTCTGCATTGCCTTTTCTGGAAGGCGGTGTCGCGGATCATAATTATGCCGCTAACAATTGGACCGGCAAGAAAAGTCCATCCCGGCCGGCCCACTAACTACCTTAACGTGTGCTCTCTTTTCTTTCCTCTTGAGAAACGTAAATTGCTGTGAAGGGGTCGCTTCAGTCGAACGTTCCAGTGTGGAGGGCATGACCATTGTCACCTTACACTGTCCTTGTATAACAGGTCGATCATTGAGTAAATGGAACATTGAGGCATCAGAATTCGGTGTTGGTGTGTAATGTTGCTTGTTAATTTAAGAGTAAGCCGGAACTTTTCTTTTTCGCCCTTTAAAAACTGGAATGATGAGATTGCTTTTAAGAACCGTTGCGACTGACATCGCTTTTGTGATGCTTGATCTCATTGTGCCAGCTTATCTGACCCCCAGTGCCAAACTTTCTTCTTCCAACACAGGCTCTATTTGAAATGTTAAAAGCTAACATATGAAAGGCTCATCGAGATGAATAGCAGCCAATGTCTTCAATTCTTGCGGCCATATCTTTTAGGCTTCCCACCAGCTAATGGGGCTGCATATGCTCGGCTCTTCTCTGCTTGGCACAGGAAGGCATTGTACATTTCTTCGCCATGCATCGAACTACAAAAGAGACCATTACATGTTTCTGCAGTGAGAAGAACTCTCAGCACTAAACCTGGCACTTCGGAAGATGAACTAGCGACTCTGGCCGTCCGGGCGGTGACTGTGAAAGGCCGTGTTCAGAAGCTTAAAGAATATGATGCGCTCCAATATCCTAGGCTTGGCCACCGGCCAAATCGCATGACTGTATCTAGTTTTCGAGAAAAGTACCAAGATGAAGCATCAACGCCGGCCTCAGAAGAGGTCACTCTCGAAGGCAGAATCATGTCGATAAGACGGGCTGGGTCTAAGCTGGTCTTCTTACATATTCTGGGTGGGTATCAACAAGTCCAGGTCATGGTGCATTTCGGAGGTCTCTCTTCTGAGCCAAATCTTGAGGACTTTATTAAGGCTCTTCATCCATTACGTCGAGGAGATGTCATATCAGTCATAGGTGCGGCCATCCGGACGAAGTCAGGTGAATTGACGCTGGGAGCGCTCAAACTCCCCAGAATTCTGAGCCCAGCCCTAGCACCACTTCCGGAGAAATTGGTCAACGAAGAGACGAGGATTTTGAATAGACATGTTGATCTACTTGTGAATCGACGAACATCTGACATCCTTCGGCTCCGCTCCCATATCATCAAGTCTATACGCGACTTCTTTCATGATCAAGACTTCCTTGAAGTCCAGACACCCATTTTAGCTGATTCTGCTGGTGGCGCTATCGCTCGGCCATTCATAACTTCTGCCACCGCAATTTCGGAGAAAGGGTTATCGATGCGAATTGCTCCCGAGCTTTGGCTTAAACGATTGGTTGTTGGTGGCAACGACCGGATATTTGAGATCGGCTCGTCCTTCCGAAACGAAGGGCTAGATACGACACATAATCCGGAGTTCACTACGTGTGAATTCTACTCCGCGTACTTCAACCTATCAGAACTAATATCGACTACTGAATGTCTCATCACCCGCCTTCTCCGAGATGTCAACCAAGTAATAGGGGACCGGCTCTTATCTCTTGAGAAACCGAAGGTTTCAATTCCAGAATGCCAGTGGAAGCAAGTCGAGTTCATCCCAGCATTGGAAGAGATCCTTGGCTTTCAATTCCCAGACTTGTCAGAGCCCGATGCATTAGACAAGCTTACTACTCTACTAAGTGAGCGACAACAGCTAGCCACAGCCCCAGGCATCACCCTGAACAAACTGCTAGATTCTCTCGCTGCGACACATCTCGAAGAGGCATCCCTCGATCAGCCGCTGTTTATCATACATCACCCGGCTTGCATGGCTCCACTGGCGAAGTCGTTCGTATGCCCTAAGACCGGCCAGCTCGTGTCCGCACGCGCTGAACTTTTCATTGAAGGTCGCGAGATCGCCAACATGTATGAAGAGGAAAATGATCCAGTCGAGCAACGACGGAAGTTTGAGCTTCAGATACAATCAAAGGGCAACAATTCGATTCCTGACGAAGACAGGCCCGTAGAAGTTGACGAGAGTTATGTCCAGGCCCTAGAGCACGGGCTTCCTCCCACTGGTGGATGGGGCTGCGGTATCGACCGGCTTGTCATGTTCCTTTCTGGTGCATCGAGGATCAGTGATACTCTTCCATTTGGCAATCTGAGGAACATCATTTCCCTTTCTCAGGCGGCCAAGAACTCGTAGTCCCTCCTACGTGTCGCATATTGCGCACCGTGTATATTAGAGATGATACCCCATAGATGTATAATACCTGTACATACCGACTAATGTATACTACTGGTCTTCAATTTCCCAAGCCAGCTTCGTTGCTTTTTAAGCCCCTGCTTACAGAGTTTCGCGGCCTGGGCCTGATGCATTTCAGTTTGCATGTCAAATATCTCAGTTCACCTCCTTGCATTTTCGTGTCGGCCTTCCTCTTCAATAATCATCTTGCACGAAGCAGCAATGCATAGAGTATATAAGCTTACTATTATCGAGTCTCAGCATAATCATATTTTGTTTTGAAGCCGCGCTCAACATAAGGCCACAAGCTTCAACGAAGCGGCGAATACCCAATGACTTCTACCGCGATGCCAACATACCTATCCTGCGTCCGCAAAAACCTGCAAGAACGTGCCTCAGCGTGCGCCGTCGTTATGTAAAGGTCTCTGGATCTCCGAGACAACTAAACATGTAACGTATTGCCTCTCAGATATCCGGATTAAAGATATGGAGAATAGACAGCTAAAGGGCCCCAAAATAGTTGGTATCATCATTACCATATAAAACGAAGTCATCGCCATCTTTTTGTTCTCACTACGGAGGTCTTTTCTGAATTGCTTCTGTCCTACATACACACCGAATTTTGTGCACGGTCGCATCCATGCAAGACCGAAACCCGTGGCCATCGCCCAGCGCAGCGCGTCTAATAGCAGAGAAAATCCACCGCAGTGTTCCATCCCTCGTCCACCACGAAAAGGGCTCCAACTCGGACTAAGGGAGACCGTGGATGAACTAAGAACAGAAACTCAGCTCATGAAGAGCGAAAGCCGCCGTGTGCGCTACAACCGAGACGGAGAAAAAGAAAATAATAATAATAATAAAACCCCCATTCTGATTGGCTTGCGCTATTTCGAACCTGTCCCATCTGCACCCGTGAATATTGTGAAAGTCGTCACCGGAGGTGGCAGCTATATTGTCGACTCCATTAGTCGAAAAGAGAAGTGAAGGGTAGACCATAGGACTCTATCTCTCGAATCTATATGGAGAGGGGTTTATGTCCCAGGAGTTTGTTCGGAGTGTCCAGTTGCCGAACAGATAAGAATAAAAGAATCCGCGCATACCAGACCGAAAAGATAAACTCTTGTAATGTTCGACGCAATTTTCGACCGACTGCTGAATCGAGATAAGGCGCCGAAGTGCGTCTCGTTGCGCTGTCGGCGGTATCGTTCCCTCGTCAAAGCAGTGTGGCAACAAGAAAACAACGAAAAGCGCCGCCTAGGGAACGCTCGCGAAAAGGAAATAAATAAGAAAAGAATAGAAGGGCGCCTATGAGACGCCCGTGCCGCTCGTCGAGGACAAAAGACCTCGTAATGCCTCGCTTGTCGTCCGACTTCAAGGAAATATGTCGTGCTATAGCGGATATCGCCGTGGACGGAGAATATATAATGATATTGGGAGACGCAAAGTAGCTGAGACAAAAGGTGAGAGCTAAGAGATAGGAAAGGTAATTTTAAAGGCTCCTTCCTAGTCCGTCATGTGAATTTGTATACGGATAGACATCTCGGACAGGTGTATGCTTGTGCAGCTGTCTAAGAACGAGCACCGCGCCCTCGGGGTCCGACACGTCCTCCTCGGCCTCCGCGCATTCGGCGCTCTGTCTCGCTTCTTTCTCGCTGCTGTCTCTCCTCTCCCCAGTTCCGATGTATGAATACATCTCCAGGGCGCGTAACATCTGGGCTCAGCTCGTTCTGACTGACATTAGGAGGGGCATCTGACACAGTTGAGATCACAGACGAGAACGAGTTGCGTACTGTCGTTAGAGTCAAGTTGGTGCCGGTTTGCTGGTGATTCTCTGACAGCGATAGCGAATCGAGACACAGCTCTTCTTGAGGAGTGCCACGACCATTCTCTTTTGTGTTATTGGAGGACGACGATTGTGCGTTATCAGAGCCGCCATTTTCCGCAGGAGAGGACGAAATGGCGCTTCCCCTAGAAGCGCTAGCCGCGGAGCACGATGTTTGTGCCCGCGTGCCCTCGTTCTCTTGGGACCAGGGATCCATGTTCTCTCGTGTATAGTCAACGAAATCAAGCATCTTCACCGCAGCGTTGTTGGCATTGTAAACCGGGATCGGACCGCTGTTGACGAGGTCTCCCGTCTGTAGCGCGAGATCGGCGCGATACTGCCGGATGTTGAACTCCCAGGACCGAGCCATGGGCACACCGGCGGTGAGTTCTGGAACGCGCTGGCTGAGTCCTAATTGAAATTCTTCCCAGAGTTCCTTGCGTTCGAGCTTCTTCCGCGCGTCGTAGTTGGCTATTTGGTCGTCATGGGAGAGATGCGGCCTCTGGAGATCGAGCTCATAGCGGCCTCTATGTATTTTCTCAATGTACGCTGGTATCTCGTCCTTGAAACCATGCCATAGTGCATCAGTCATCCCTGCGAAGCGCTTTGGTATCGCGCCGGGCTTCGCTTTCTTGAGAATGTGCCTGAGGCTGCATTCCCGTTCATCCCGCTTGAAAATCATCTTGGCCAGATCGCGTCGCTGACTATATAGACGATATATATTATCCTTCAGATAAGTCGACAGTTGGCATCCGTGACAGATAACGTACTCTGCCCGGCGTGACAGGATGTGCGCCTGGAAGAAGTAGGCGGGCATGCGCGTGTCGCATTTCCTGCAACAATCTAGAGAAAGGGCGCCCCTAACAACAAGTATGTCTTGCAGCTCGGTTTTGACCATTGGACGTCCATTACAAGCGACCATTAGATCTTGCCACAACGTCAGCTCCATCGCCATCTTCAGCTCAGGGGATATAACGGGAGGCTTGTCGTCACCGTCGCGATGCTGGGCCCCAGTTGTGTACCGAGGGGCTAAGTTGGCAACTGCTGAGTGGTGCACATGTTCATTAAAATCATGGATATTCGAAATTGCTTTCAAGATGGTGGGAAGTGTGTACAATTTCCACGGAAGCATGTCCAGAAAGGCCCGGAAGCCCTTACCCGGAGTGAAGAAGTCCTGGCGGCCTTTGGCACATAGGGCCCAGATCTTGAGAAGGTGAGCTGCAACAGCTCTGGTAGTATCGAATGTTCCGTTGTCTTCCGGCAAGATCCCATACTCACCAACATGGCCGCCATGGCCGCCCTGCTTGTATTTCGGTCCCTTGAAATAAAAGGGAATGAAGTCGGCTTCAAGCCACGGAAGTGTAAGATCGGCCCGCTCCACATTTGTCTTGTTGATAAGCTTAACGAAACTCTTGGTAGCACCAAAGTTCAGCAGGAAGCATTGACTGACTGTAAGCGCCTCGAGATTAGGCATGGCTGGAATGATTCGCTTCAAAGCGGCCATATTCAGCCATGGCAAGCCATGTAATCTAACATGAGTGAATATGTAGCCGTTGAGACGAGCTACGTGTACTAGAGACTTATTAGCAGAACCTTCGGGGTCAAACATATAGCAAACCTTACGTAGCTGAAAGTGAGACTTCATTGATTTCCGCCAGTCTTCTCCCTCCATGCCCTCAACACTCGGGCGGATAGGATATTCAAAGTCGCGATTCTTGCGCTGATGCTCAACCGGCCTTGGCTCGTGGCCGCGAATGGGTGACACAACCAGAAAGGGTGAAAATGCCGGTCCCTTGATTTCAGCCACGGGCGTCCTGTCCAGCGACAAGAAGTCATGTTCACTGGCGTCGGCATGGCACTTGATTCCGGTTAGTTTTTAACCGGAGACTCTTTGAACCAGAATTCCTTACCCAAGTATGTCGGATCTCATCCGCCACGAACTGGCAGCTTCGGAACAGATTCGTCAGATCTTCATGCCGACTGAAGAGATACCCAAGCAGATGGCATAACAGCTCATTGGTTTTAACAAACCGGGTGAGTGCTTTGGGCTGAGTAGCCTTTGGTAGAGTCAAGGGTCCCTCACGAAAGTAGAATGGTGCCTAGAAACAATGGTCGGTACAGTAATACGCATTGGGGGCAGTTTTATGTGGTTCACGAACCTTTAAGATACCGCCTTGGATTTCTGGGTAATGTACAAAGTCGAGAAGTCTACGCTCCAGTGGGGTGGCGAGCTGAACAGGCCGGGTTTGGAAATTGTAGTATCCATAAAGTTCAGGGTGACGAAGGGGGTGAAACTTCGACAGTTCATATTCTTCGTTGTTGCCACGATCCAAGCTATGGGTAGAAATACCCATATCTCTTCGGACAAAAACGAAGTGCCACACACCGTCGCGTGGGTTTGCGCTCCTTGGGCTGACACAAATTGTTGATAAATCCCCGAAGGAACGAGGAGCTTTCAAAGAGGCGGGAAAGTACCGCTGCTCTGTTCCCGCACCACCTTGCACCGTCGGGCGTGCAGGTTTAATATGAAACGAAAGTTGGTCAGTGAGACCATTGGTGTAATCGAGAGTAGGTGGGAGCAGAATCCCCACGTCGCTAAGGTAATCCATCTCCGAAATTTTTTTTCTCCGGCGGCTTCGACTAAAAGGTTTGGAAACAATCTTATCCCGTAGAAGCTGCTATATCCCGTTCTGTATAAAACTCGAGTTAGCTCTCCAATTCCCAAGACTCCAAGATGCTGAATAGCAGGTAATTAGTAAGTCTACGATAGCAAGAAACATGGATATATAGCATGAAACTAAGCTAAGAATCCTACAGACTCGATGTATTATTGAAGTCAAATGTAAGATAAAGACAGGGCTAAACTGGAGGTGTGCAGACATTAAAATTGCAATATTATTAAGTGTGAAAAGCCAAGCCAGATCATAAGAGCTAAAACATACCCTATTATGACGCGAAAGATGGATTGGTTAATTGAACCGCGTAGTTCAGATTTGTAAAGTACTCGCAGAAACTACAATAGAAAATTACCGGAACACTAGACTCTTTGGAAGTCTAGAAATAGTAAGACGAAGGTGATATTGTAATTGATTTGTCTGATTGTTCGCTGTTAGGTATCTGTGTAAGAAGATGTTAGCACTCACTGGTGGACAAAATTAGAAGGTAGGCATAAAGTAATAGGAGCGCAGCTGCGATACTCAAATTTCATCAAATAGGAAGGAAGTGTCAGCAATGGATTAAAACGTGGCAAGGGGCCAGAAAGGATGAAGGTTTTTAAATAATGCTGTCGAGTGAAGTGGAACAGAGAACACTAGATGAAAGGGATAGCAGAGAATAGCGGTTATGAGTATGATTGGGTTGAGAGTTACACGCCGCTGAGCATCAACTGGAATCCTTAATTACCTTCTGTAGATGGTCGGATTAGTCGCTAAGTGTTAAACATGATAGTGTTGATGGTGTAGGAGCAGTGATGGGAATTCAAGAGGAAGCTCAAAGGTAATCAGAGGGAGTAAAAGAGGAAGGCCGGTGTTGGTAGTTGGAGGGAGCTGGAGTAATCGAGTGAATGGTGTAGGTTGATTGCTGAAGTGGGGCTGCATTCACATAACTGAACCCTTGAGGTGTGAGGAGAAGTGGAAGTGGAAGCAGAGACGAGATATGATACAGAGTAGGGACTTGTGGTATGTTGCGGTAGGATCAGCTTAGGTTTTGTTGTGAAAGTGGGAGCGATCATAGTTAAGTCTACTTACGAAAGTAGACCAAGGGATATTGTTGGTATAGAGGCGAGAGAAATAGAGACTGTAGTGAGGGTACGAAGTGCAGTTATCAAGGGTAAAGGCGATGAAACGAATAAAGAAGGCGCTGGTGTCGATGGAATCAGGGACTACTTTATATAGCCACAGCTAACTAGATTCGTGGGTTATGACAAAAGTTGTTCTAGATATCATGCCTCATGACAGTAGGATAAGACCCCGCATGGGCTTCGCAACAATACAAACTTTCTTGAGGAAAGAAAGGGTGCTATGCTTAGGACACTTGTTGGTCTGAGGCACGGCTTCAACACTAACTATCAGACCATTGCTACTTACCACGTTGGGTGTATCCTCATGAATTGAAAATCTATTACATACAATACAAGTATAATATCGGGTCACAAGATCTATCGAATCATTTGGAACACAGTTTGCAATACCATTCTGTTCATGCTAGCTTCCAGATACTACTTTCTTGTCACTGTACATGATCCTCCTCTTGCTGTCAGACTCTCTGGGTCAGTAACTACAAGACACTATGGTCCTTCGAAAGAATTGCCCATTGCTCAGAAACGGCTCAGACTCATTAAATTTGAAGGTACTTGGGCGACCTACCAATGACCTCCAGACTGACGGCAAGAGATATCATCACGACGGGCTGAGGGCAACGTGTATTCTGACGAGTCACTAATTCAATATGGCTAGAGTGATAGAAATTCAACCCAATAACACAAGTTTTAACAGTCACAGTCATATTAACGACCGGACGTTACACTTTAGGACTGGACAGCGTCTGTGACGTAAGCATCGTTGGAAGATGGTAGCTCAGTCAGCATAACCAAATCATTTCCTCATGCAAAGGAAAAGCAGCGATGTTGAAAAAAATTAGATAAAATGGGACCCTGGACTATGAGTTGGAAGTGGCGTGCGAGTTAGAGTGCTACGTTTTCTCAAGCCTCCGAGCTAGTTAAATACATGACAGATCCCTCGATGGGAATAATGGTGGAAAGAACTACATAATTTGCGAACAGGAGTTGCTGAATTTAGATCTGGTGAAAATCAATAACTTGCTTCTTTCAACGCCTGAGAGTTGTTTAGAAACTGCCTCACTGACTATTTTTTAATACAGCGCTATAGCTAGCTAGCGAGTGCAATCTCTCTGAGAAACTGCTTGCTGGTGCTAAAGAGATTCTGCACCACTAACCGCTATAAGTCTGCAATCAATATTCTGATTATAGTAATTCTTAGCATTGAGCCCTGCCTAGATGGTGTTTCTTCGCTCTTGTAGGGCTGAAGCGAGACGTTTTTTCTACCTATAAACTACAGACCTACGAAGACTATGGGGCAATCACATTCCCGGGACTAGTAGTTCGAGGCAGAAGACTCTATTATAACGGCTTTGACGTGATTTCTGTGTCTCCTCGATACAAAACCATACACCGAGCCCAACGGCAATCGGCCGAGCCTGTGATAATATTGCCGAGCGAGGCAGAAAGATAGCAGCAAGGTTCATTTGGTTTCATATCCGCGTACAAAGAGTATTTTTATGCCCGCAAAACAAAGAAGGAGAAGATTAAAGGAGCATTCTTTGTCTGTGAAGAGGACGGGAAATGAACGCGTGCATCAATCAGCCCTCTTACATATCCATACCTTCGTCTTGGAGGTGGTATTGACGACGCCATCAAGGCCTGCCAAGATGCGATCCAAAGAGTTCCTACCACACCAGAATATCTAACCACAGCTGACATCTTCTTGCTTCATTACTCCTACGCCAAGATTGGGATGTAGATGGGCTACGTCAAAGGGGACAGCAGTATGAGGTTGAAATTAGATACCCTGATTACATAATCTCATCTCGTCCTGGAAGGAATGTTTCACGGAGGACTATATACGATTTTTCCCTATCTTGGATATGCTTGCCTATATGTAGCTTTACACAATTCTTTGAAGTACGAATCCAGCTCAGGCGGTTGAAAAAGATTGGCTA
The DNA here is from genome assembly GCA_025201745.1 of Xylariaceae sp. FL1651. Taxonomy (NCBI): domain Eukaryota; kingdom Fungi; phylum Ascomycota; class Sordariomycetes; order Xylariales; family Xylariaceae; species Xylariaceae sp. FL1651. The sequence goes on along the minus strand of MU624259.1, from coordinate 271,481 downwards.
GACTAATTCAGACCTATTTCCGGGAAATGTTGAGGAGGCATAATGGTACCCATACCTAGTCTAATAGCCCCCCAATCGCGTCCTCTCATTGTAAACCTCGGAGCCGTCCGAAGCAGAGTGTGGTACTACACTATAGTGTGTCTGCACCGGCATGCAGCAATGATCATCCCACGCTGTATGGCAATTTATGGATACCGTCACTGCTACATGTACTTTCATAAACGACTTACCGCCTTTTACGTGATGATCAATCCATTTATATGTATGTATAATATTTTGGCAAGTTGAGCGGGCAAAAGGGGGATGGAAAAGGTGTGGTATGGTACCTACAGTGGTGTTTCTAGGTGCAAAGGGGCTACCAATCAATCACATGACGCCACTTGCACGAGGAAGCGGTGGAGTGAAGCGAGAGACGCCCTGGGATGTAGACGACTCGAAATCATGGCATCGCAAGTGAGCGCCTTGGTGGCGGTCTGCAAGAAAGCCCTAGTCTACCTATTGTCTCGAGCCTTCTCAAGGTGACTAGCATGAGGATGCGTGAAAAGACCGTTTGAGACCGTTGCTGTGTAGAACCCGCTGATGCACAAGGTCTTACACGTACGGGAACAAATGATCTGCAGATCGCGGGGTCGTGGTTCGTCTAACGGCGGGGATCGTGTCATACGCAGTACAGCACCGGATGGGATAATGTGCTCAGCGAGTTCGGGAAATTAAACCACACTATACGCCATATTTATTGTGTTGGGACTACAAGGGCGCGTCTGGTGTGGTATGCGAGATAATGGTATCTGGTCGTGTGCTCTCGCGATACAGACGCTGCATGTATTTCGCCTCTGAGATTGGATGCGCCGCCGTTTGCCTGCAAATGGGTGTGTACCGAGTTCACTCTGTCGCGCTGTAGTAGTTCGCCTAAAACAGGTACGTTGTGACTTGCATTTGTCGACATGTACTAGCACTCGGTACTTGATTCTGTAAATGTCTGCAACCGTGAGGAGCATGCTGGGGAGATGCATGAACGTTGATACTGTGATCGCTGTAGTCAAGTAATAAGGAGCTTCTGGTGTCTTCCAAGTCGAAGGCGGGATTGTTAACGTGAGGCAATCAACCGGTCGCTTAACAACTTTACCAATAGAAAATGCCCAAGGGCTAGATGATGAGATGGGGGAATCGTGATGATCTGCCTATCTGTTCAGGGTTCAATTTAGGTTGCTTGACTAGTACGATGTGAGCTCAGCAGATCGTTCCTAGACCGGCCACCGATAAAAGATTGACGGTTCCATTGCTCATGTGACACATGTAGTACTGTTGGTGCTGCAAAACCTTCGTCAATATATACTCAGATATTTTAAGTATTGGCCTACAGGATGTGTTCGATAGGACTGGCGACTGGTTAATTTTTCCTTAAAACCGAGTTGTGCCGGCGACTGCTCGTGAGGACAACTCGACCGATATGGTCAAGCTTGCTCTGTCACTATAAGAGCTCAAAAATAACATACTCTTGGGACCAGGCGAGTAGCCGGCCTCTTGCGATACCGCAGTGAACGTGATGAAAATGCGTGATAGTCACTCGTGGCGTTGCTACAGCCAGGTTCCACATGTGTATGGTTAATCATGTTGCAGTGACAAAATATGATCCCTAATCTGGATGACACAGTAGGAACGCAGCTCCGGACTTCGCAAGGATCGGAGTTAGGCGCTGGCTGATGCTGTCTCAGATCTTAATATCCGCTAACGATAGATGCCGTGATCGATACTATTCTGAGATTCAAGCATTTACTGCATCATAAGGCGTCTTCGCCGGGTCTTCTCCCTTTATGGACTGAAGCGTTCATCTACGACGGTGGCTGTTTCTACACAAAATGTATCATACTAATGTGTCCGAGCCGATGGTGGTGGTGAAGGGGTCAATCAGTATTAAGGCAAACCGCGCTGTGAGCAATGACCAAACTAAGTTAGAAAGAAAGAGTCGGACACATCACTTAACAAGATGGTAGTGTTCAGGTGGGGAGACGGCGAGCAGGCAACCTCTGAATTTCTGTAGTGTACACCACTGTCCGCCTCGTGGTATATGGACTGATGGTAAGGCCAAGCCATAGTGTATAAATGGCATAGGTGAGTACATGACTTTTCCAAGTAGCGACTAGTGCTTGTACCTTTTCCGCCAGGAAATCGTACTTATCAATAGCCATAGTCTAGTGCAGTTTTAACGCTGTACTCTAGGAAAGTAGAATCTGTTCCATGGGTGAGGCATCGCACAAGGCATTAAAATAAATAAGCCATGGTAAAGCATCTCCGATTATGCTGCCTTACCTTGAAGGAATCACTGACGTTGTAGTTGCTCGAAACGCATCCCTTTTTTGGAAGCGCATAATAGCGACTAGGATACGCGGAAGGTGTTTTGAAGCAAGTGATTCGTTCTAGAGCTCCCGTAGCGCGCAGGCGGTAATGCCATCAAGGTTTGACTGTGCTGCCTGCCATGGTGCGCGGCCACTGTTACAGCCGCTTCTCATCGAGCCGCCGCCGTGATGGTAGGAAAAAGATAAACATAGCAGTGCGAACATCGACTATTGGGCGCTTGGATGTTGTTAGTGGGGGATAAAAACAGCAGGGATATTGCTGGTCCTGAATTGGCGCTAGCTCACGATAGGCGATCATTGGAGGAGCTGTCCCAACCTGGCAATTCCAATATTTGATCTTGCGTTTGGAGTGTTGCTGAAACGGAAATCGAACGACTGGAGTGACGCAGGACAACAAGCACATATTTTGGGAAGTCCTGGCTTATGTTGAATGATATCTCGAAACGCGTTGGCTTGGCTTCTGCGGGTGCAGGTGGAATGACCTTGAGACCATACAGGCAACGCTGGTACCTAGCTTTTTGTCACATCGATAGGTACTTGTAAAGTCAACTTTCGTCCGAATTAACTCCAGCCTGATGGGGGATATCGATTCGGTAGGAGTATTAATAGGCAAAATGGAGAATCAAGCCCCCAAGAGTCATGTTTGTGTCCACTAAGAAGGGAAAGGACATCAAAAGCTGAGGTTCGCGTAGAGCTATTATGCCTTATCTAGCCGCACAAGATTGTGTAGTTGAATTTCCTACAGGATCCAGTCATGGCGTGACGAGAACGGACTTTGTTCCAGTGTACTGCATAAACTTATTAGTGAGCTCTGTCTGACGTAACGGAATTCCGTATGACACCAAATATTCGAGTTGATAAAACTCGAGCGGGCTTTGGCGAATTGTTCAGCTTTATTAGGCACCACGCGGTATGGGTTTCCAAGCTTTCTGGACTATTTGAGGTCCAGCCCGGCTAGGACATCCAAGCTTGACCGACCCACTTGAGGAGCTTGAAGGCTGGAGTCCGTGATATTTGATTCCTGCTGATCTTTTGGACGAGATTTGTAGGAACAAACAGAACAAAGATGGCGGTGAGAAGAGGTTATAGTAGTGCTTATGAACGTACTGTATCAAAGACATACATCACACTTGTGACTTTGGAAAACTCTGGTATTAAATCATCGTATCTTTCTCTTTGGTCCATCTGCCCCCACTACTCACAAAGGTAATTTCGAAGGTCTTCCCCTAATTTCGCTGGTGATCGACAGTTGAGTGGATGGAGTTGGGCATGGATGGGGAAGAGCCCACTTACATGCGACCCTCATTTAACTTTAGTCAAAGTAGATCAGACTAGCATATTTCCCGAAACGTACAAGCTCCCTCGCAATTATCCGCCTACCAGACTATTGGCCAAGTGATGCTATAGAATCATATGAGATGTCCCGCATGCACTAATGCAACTAAAAGAGCTTTTAGAACGGCGACATCGTTTTGTCGATATCACCAGTCGGTCTCGTGTCGAAATAACCATGCTTTAGCGTACACTATGTATTTCTACACAGCGCGCCGCAGCACTCGGTACTTCTCTGACTTTGAACTGGACCACAAGGTCTGACCATCCCACAATTCATCCGAATCCCTTGCCCAATTATATTGACAACCCGACCCTCCCCGAAGCTCATGCCTGCTCATAACCGTTTTGCTTCGTTCGATCATGCTGAAGCTGATGCAGACTAATGCATGCTGCCCTCTCCAAGACCCTGGCCCTATGACCCCGAGTCGCAGCAACCACATGCACACCCAACCAACACGGCAAAGCAAGAATGAGGACATTGTGCATTTCGCTGCTGATGTGCTTGTATGGGATGTAACCGAAGCGAAGGGACTCGGTAGCGCTCGGTGGAGAGGGTGATTGATAATAGGTAAGTCGTGCTGGACGGTCAGTAGACGGTTGTTCAGCCAAGCAAACCCCTTATCGCGAACACCATGGCATTCCCCTGAAACTATAGTATGACTGTGGGCTTCGCTACCCCACTTGCTTTCCGACTCTCTTGTGTTAGCACCAAACGAAGAGCGTGAACATGCTGCACTGGCTCGGTTGTCGAGCGAAAAATACTTGAACTTAAAGTATAACGATAATGTTTCACATCAGAATTCGCCAACGGGCTTTGCCTCTCGAGCTCTGTACCAAAGTATTTCCCTTGCTGTTCATATTGGCACGGTATTCCGAGACTTGCGTTCGATACGGCTGAAAAGGTGAAACATTCGGGCATACACCAGCTATTGTCAACCGCTTCGCCTCTTGGCGATCTGCTACCAAACTACAAGTACGCAGTAAAGTGTACCTGTATTCATGCAAAGCTGCATTTGTAAGGTATATCTTGGCCCATCTGGCCCATCCTACAGTACACACATAGTACGCCGTAAAAGCCTGGGGGTATACCCCGACATTGAGGGAAGAAGAAAAAAATCCAGCGGGGTCGGCGAAGGACTGAAACCTGGTATTTGGCAAAACACCTTTTTCCACTCCTCAAATCGAGCTGTAGGAAGACCTTCTGGTGGCGTTGCAATAGGTTAGGACTCGCCCCTTGGCACGAAATAGCCTGAAGCGCGGATGGGTGGACTATCGCCAGCGGTGCATGCTAGACGCTGCTGTAATTTCGTTGTAAAGACCATCACTCTACGCTCATCGTGCGCTCATTTTACGGCGCGAAGCCGGGGCACGGGCCAGTATCCCATGTGATGACACAGCAACAAGATCGTGCCTTTAATACTGTGCTCTACAGAAAAAGGGGATGGGCTGACTAGACTACATGTAGGTTATTACTGCTGGTAGCACGCTGGATAAGAAATCGGAGGCTTTTTTCTACAGCTGAAGATAATAATATTCACCAGGACCCTAGAATGGTTGAAGCCATAGAGGTGAGGAATAGTGGATGGTAACCAAGGCAGCCAAGATTCAAGGAAGGCGTTGCAGTCATGTGGTGGTCGGTCATGCACGCCCATTAACTTTGAGCGTGTGGTTACTAAAATGACTCGGCTGGCATTTACATTGGATCTGGGGATAGATAGACAAAAAATTGAATACTTAAAAACAACCCTTATTTATTATTAGTGGAGCAGACTAGGTACACCCTACGCACGGCCTTCAGATCAAACGACTTTTGCCTGCACCTTACCTGCATTTTTGACCAGAGTGGCTACTATTCGTCCACTAACGTGGTAGCCGTCTGGCTCAGTAAACAGCTGATATGGGTATCTGATCAAGAGGTTAAGAAACAAACAATTATACCTGTATTCACCGTGGCACTACCAAGATGGTACAGCAGCACTATTTCTAAAGATGTGGGTATTTCGGTAGTCGAAATGTTAGTACGTGCCGGACTGCGTGGACCCTCTACTGTGCTTGAGCCTGAAATGGCAATTGGGCGGACGATGAGTGCACAAAAGGGGCCCGTTGGCAGGGACATATGCACAATATGAAGGGCAAAAAGTTTTCATGTTCCCTTCTCTTATTGCGTCTAAATGCAATTTCCACTTTCGGAAGTGAACCGGGCGGGTATTGTTGCTCTGGTGGGTTTAGTCTCGCTTGAAATTCTGGCAACAGGGATCAGGGTCAGGGTCATGGCATCTGCGACCCGCCCGGCGCCCCGCTAATGCTGCTACTGTGATCCCTGCAGCACTAAACTTTCCTCTCGTGCTCGTATGAGCTTTGTACCTTCACCCTTTTCTGCTTGCCCGTTTCGCGTGCTTCGACAAGACCGTGCCACCCTCTCGATACCTCTTCGACACCTCCATTATCTGCTAGGAGCTCTGGTTGCTGTGTATGCTCTGTATGCATTGTGGTCAGTGGTCAGCCGTGTTGTGTGGTGACCGGAGCCATCCCTTGTCCTCCCTCTCACTCCCTCCCTCCCTGCTCTTAATCACAAGACAAATAAATAACACCCGATAGAAGCTTCTGCCCTCTTCTCCCTCCTCCCCTTTCACCTCTCCCGTCCACTCAGAATCAGAGACAATCAACGTCTTATCATTCCACCTGACATACTATCTTTGTCATCTCAGCGGACGCTAGATTGGTCAATCATATTCTACCCTTGAGCCTCTGTACTACTGGTCTTTGGTAGATTACTGCTAATTGCTTTTCAATTTTCCTCTTCTTTTGAGATACCCATATTGTGATACCCGAAGTTTTCTCTTTTTGATACCCACTACACTTCAGCAAAATGGCCGAAGAACAAAAGCCCGTTGCTGTCCCAGAGACAACTCCTGCCGTCCCTGAGCCTGTTGCCGAGACGAAGCCTGTTGAGGACAAGCCCACCGAGGAGGCACCAGCTACTGAGGCCCCAGCCGAGACGTCGGCTGCACCCGTTGAAGAGGCTAAAGAGGAGGTTAAACCTATCGAGGCTGGTACGCTCGAGCACAAGGGCGCACCGGCAAACTTCCCTAAGTGAGTATTGATATAGCTACGATACTTGGCTCATTAAGGCCCTAACCAATATCATAGGAATCTGTTATACACCAAGAATCATTTTTGGTTTGGCAGCGATGCCCTAGAGAAGGAAAAGCTCGCCACCTATCTAAAAACCGAGAAGGCCACCGATGTCGCACATCACGTAGTATCTTGGGCTACTGAGACTGGCAAGGGTCTTTTATTCTATGCCAAGGACTCTGACAAGAGCACTCCTACTGGTGTTATTCAACTGGTAGGCTGATCTGGTACAAACTGTGTGCATTAAGAAGCTAATCAAATGAGTAGTCTGAGGCATCTGAGCCGACTGTCGATGGTGCCAATAAGTTCCATTTTACGGCTAAAGGACACAAGCACGCTTTCAAGGCTCCCACATCTGCCGACCGTGACAATTGGGTCGAGCAGTTGAAGCTGAAGATTGCTGAGGCCAAGGAGCTTGCCACCACTGTTACCGAATCCGAGACCTACAAGATGACCTTAGAGTCACTGAAGCCTACTCCTGCGCCAAAGAAAGAGGAGAAGTCTGTCACCGCTGTGGAAGCCCCTACAGAGGAGACACCTAAGGAGCCCACCGAGGAGTCTAAGGAAGACGATAAGAAAGAAGAGCCTAAAGAGGAGAAGAAGGAGGAGCCTAAACGCCGATCTGCTAGTCGCAAGCGGGCCTCTATCTTCGGTAACCTGCTTGGCAAGAAGGAAGAGGCTAAGAAGGAAGTCCCTGCGGAGGACAAGCCTGCTGAGACTGAGACCACAGCTGCGGTTGAGTCTACTCCTATTGAGCAGCTTATGGAAGCTACTGAGCCGGCCGCTGAGAGCACCCCCACTGAAGCTGCTACGACCGAGGCTGCTCCTGCTGAGGAGGCTAAGGAGCCTGCCAAGCCTGCTCCCACTAAGCGCACCAGGTATGTTTTAAACTTCTGCGTATCAATGTAGTCATTTTGTTAACGGTAAAGACAGCATTTTCGGAGGTTTATCTTTCGGCAAGAAGAAGTCTGAGGCGGAGTCAGCTCCTACCACTCCTGCCAAGGAAGAACCCACTACTATCGCAGAGGCTCCAGTCGCTGAGACTGCACCCGTGATCCCAGCTGTTGAGACAACCGAACCCCTCTCCGCTGAGGTTGCTTCTCCTGCTACTGTCCCGACTGAGACCACTGAGGTTACCCCCACTACCAACAGTGAGACCAAGAAGGACATGAAGAGTGACAAGCGCAAGTCTTCGTTGCCTTTTGCCTTCGGCAAGAAGGATAAGGCTGAGAAGTCGGCTACGTCAGATGAGGAGGGTGAGAAGGCAAAGTCTACCCCCTTCTTCTCTAAGCTCCGCCAGACCGTTAAAAAGAACAAGGCTACTGAGAAGCCTGCCGACAAGCCTACGGACGAGACTCCTGCTGAGACAGCTGCCGAGCCCGCTTCTGACTCTAAGACTGAGGAGACTAAGGTCGATGAGCCTACACCTGTTCCGGCCGCTGAGGAGACTCCGGTCGAGGCACCTGCTGCTGCCACTCCCGCACCTGTCACTGCTGCCGCATAGAGTGCGTATAGGTCGGGACAGATGTGGTATGCATGACCATTGACATAACAGTCATTGGTCGTCTGATGATTTTCATAAAGATACACCCATATTGGGATTGGTTGGGAAGGATCTGCATTTCAAGATACCCTACCAAGATTGGTTCTGAACTGATACCCCCGTCTTCGTACACTGGTTCGACCACCCATCTTTCGAGCGGATACCACTAGCAAAGCATGGTCTGGAGCTATGATGCAAGGGAGATGGCACGTGGATTGTTTTACAGTTGATTTTGCATGCCTCGTCTGACGAAGCACGGAGATATGCTTTTTGTTTTGACACAACATTTCCTAACATTCTACTGATACCCAGTATACCCTGAAAGAAACGATCATTCGATTGGCGATAGTTCCTCTATCTCATGGAAAAAAGAAAACCACAAAACAAGGTCGACTTGACGCAATGAGGGAGTACTGTCCAGACTTGGGTGTATACCTCTGTCAGGAAAGTCTTCCGTGCAAATGGCATATTGTGCTTTTGTATCTTACCACTTAGGGTATGTACACGGCTGATGCCAGCCATCTCTAATAGCTAATAGATATATCTTGATGTATACAAAATTTTATGCTTTGAATGGCCTTGTAGTGCTGCCTCTTTGGTGACAATTGCGACTTTTTTTTCTTTTGGTTGGTGGTGAGAATGTAAGAGATGACAATCTCGATGTGAATTGACAAAACGCAATACGTACTTGTTCTATGACTAGTAGACAGTATCAAGAATATGTTTCTTCATACTCAGGCCTTTCCTACTTCTCACGAAAGCTAATAATCATATTTGGACATAGGCAGGACTAATAATTATGACCTTTCCAATATCGAGGTGATGTTTTGTTAGAGAGTGTAATTACTGAGCCTACATTACCTGATTACGTGCTAGTCTGGCCTAAAACTTGATCTGCTTGTACTGTACTGTACCTACCCCGCCATTTATCCCCGAATTGAAATAAATTCCCAAAGCATAGTGGACTTTAGAAACACGTTCCAACCCAACGCCAAAAAACCATGGCAGCCCGGCCTCTGTTGATATGAGCACAACATAGCTGTGATACAACACAATTATGAAATCCTGCACTCTCTGTCCCAAACATCGCCGGTGTAGTTCTCTCATCGGCCGATAGCATGAACTTCGCCATCGAGGTGCCTGGCGCGGCCAGCCCGCTCAGCCGCGTCGAGCTATGCCGCACTCTGCAGTCTGCATCCTCCCACGACAACAGCAAGCGACAAGCAGCTGGTCAGCAGCTTTCCTCGTGGCAGTCTCATTCAGATTATTATCCTACTTTGCAGGTATGTCAAGTGCTCCTTGAGCGATAAAGCCCTTCCCCTGGGGACAAATTCGCTATGGTGGTCGTTCGTTCGTTCGTTCGTTCGTTCTACCATTAATCCTCCTCCTCTACCAACAACAGCAATAGTAATTTGGCTTATCAATATACCCTTCACCCACCAGCTGACTCTCTGTTGGGATAGACAGTGTTTCTCGACAATACCCTGCCTCGAGAGATCCGCCTCCTTGCCATCATTCAGTTGAAGAACGGCATCGACAGCTACTGGCGATTCCATAAGGTCAAGAATGCCATCCAACCGGCCGAGAAGGAACTGATCCGATCCAACTTATTTCGCGGCACTATACAAGAACATGATCCACAGCTCGCCTTACATAACGCCTTGGTTATAGCCAAGATCATCCGCATCGATTTCCCCTCGCAGTGGTCCGATCCGCTGGACGAGCTCGTAGCCCAGCTGAAAGCACTGAGAGATGATGACCAGCCGCTCGCTGGCGCTCTCATGATCCTTCTGCGTATCACGAAAGAACTAGGCTCTGCGCGCTTGCAGAGGTCCCAGAAGGCTTTACAGACCGCCACCCCTGAGCTTATGCAGATTCTAGGAGAGATTTACGACAGCAAGACGAGACTATGGATTGCTTTCATGACCAATGGCCAAGGCGACGAGAACAAAATCGCTGCAGCAATGGAGAACAGCCTCACCACGTTTAAGATCATCCGCCGTCTTCTTATCGCGGGCTACGAGTTTCCCCACCGAGATGAAGTTGTTCAGCAAGTTTGGGCCTTCTCCCAATCGCAGTTCGGACAGTTACTCAATATGGTCAATGAAAAATACCCGGTCGTTGGGAAACACCTTCTTCAATTTGCCAAGCTCCACAATGAGATGGCGTCTGCCCATCCGGCAAGCTTCGCCGCTCTTCCTGGCTCCCCTGAACTCACTCGTGCCTATTGGAACATAGTCGCCGAGTTTTCGGTAGTCTTTAACAAATCGGAAGGTCTCCGACAAGGCAGTTCATCAAGTGAAGGCAAGTCGAGGGTTGAAGGGCCTCTTTTAGAGAGACTAGCCTTGAAAGGCCTACTCCTAATGAGATCTTGTTTTAAAATGTCCCACCACCCAGTTCAAACGATTAAGTATCGTTCGAAAGAAGACGTAGAAGAGCAGCAACAAGCCATCACACATATGAAGACGAGTTTATTCACGGATGATTTTGTTAGTCAAATGGCACGCACTATCATTACTCATCTTTTTGTATTCCGCAAGGCCGACATGGATGCTTGGGAAGAAGAACCACAGGAATGGGAGCAACAAGAACAGAGCGCGGGCATCGCCTACGATTGGGAAGTTCGACCGTGTGCTGAAAAGCTTTTCTTGGACATTCTTACAGAGAATAAACATCTTCTGTTACAGCCCTTGCTGGCGTACTTTGCGACAGCTCAAAATCCTCAAGCCGATATCATCGCCAAAGAGGCTGTCTACACAGCTATGGGTTTGTCCGCTGCTTTAGTTGAGCAGACTTTTGATTTCGATAGTGTGCTGAAGTCAACGATTGCGGCCGATGCAATACTAGATACGCAGATGTGTCAGATACTCCGGCGACGTATTGCCATTCTTCTAAGTCAGTGGGTACCAGTGAAGATCTCGAAGGAAACACGTCCGTTGGTCTATGAAATCTTCAGACACTTCTTGAATCCTAATGATCCACACAATGATATTGTCGTCCGGATCACTGCGGCAAGACAGTTCAAGGCAGTAGTCGATGAGTTCGGCTTCGACGAAGCCAGCTTCCTTCCAGTTGCGCCACATGTATTGAGAGAGCTTCTCAACCTTGTGGGTACTGTTGAGATTGATGAGACAAAGCTAGCCATCATTGAGACTTTGCGAAGTCTCATCTCGCGAATGGACACTAGTATAAGTCAATTCAGCGACCTAATAATGGATGCGCTACCAAGTATTTGGAACTCAGCAGGTGATCTAGGTTTTATGATGAAGCAAGCGGTCCTAGCCATCTTGCAAAACCTGATCCTCGCCATGAGAATCGGCTCTCAGCGATACCATCACCTAATTCTGCCACTGATTGCCGAAGCCACCCAAGAAAGCTCCGAGCTTTATATATATCTCATCGAGGAAGCGCTGTATTTGTGGACTCTACTTTTACAGCACAGCCAGCCTCCTTTGTCTGCCGACCTTCTGAGTCTTGCTAGCGTTGGAATTAAGCAACTCACAGACCAGAATGAGCATTCTAGTTCGTATTTATCGCTCGTGGGTTCTTACGTTGTTCTAGCTCCTGAGACATTTCTCGGTGATCGCTATCGTCAGTCGCTTCTGAAAGCACTTTCGGCGTCCCTCGATTCGAAGAGTCGCGAGCAGCTGGGCATAGCGACAAAATACATTCAAATAACAATGCGTCTGGCTCATCAGCTGGGCGGGGACCAAGGCTTTCAGGTAGCAATGCGTGACATACTGGAAACAGGCTTTTTGAAGCAACTTCTTGAGGGTATTCGCGATGCCTACGAGGCTCACCAAACATCTGGACCTAAGAGAAAAGAAAGTAGACTTGGATCTCTTGCCCTGACTGATTACTTTGCTATTCTTTCCCAAATTGCCGTCATAAACCCTTCAACATTTGTAGAGATGATAGGAACACTGGCGCCCGTCGAAGCCGTATGGGATTGGCTCAGTGTTGAGTGGTTCTCGGGTATCGATAGTATAGCGGATCCCGAACGACTCAAGCTCAACCTTCTCGGCCTCACACGTCTCCTCGAGCTCCCTCAACCAATGGCGGGCCTCGTCTTAGCGAAGCTTCAGGACTACTTTTCGATGTGGACCAACGTCATCTGCCAGATTTGGGATGATGACACCCCTGGGCACGATGGACTGTATACTCTGGAAAAAACTATACCTACTGAGTGGGATACGCCCAAGGACATAATTGAGAGGGAGCTCTGGAACACGAGTCCTATCCGGACCGTCATTTCGCATACGTTCGTCACAGAGAGATTACGTGATCTAGCCCAAGCCGTTGGCGAGCAAACATTCAATGAGGGAGTGGCAAATGTGGATAAGGATGTGCTTACGGGGTTTCAAGATCTTGAGAACAGAACATCCGTCTTGCAAAGGCAATGAACAGAAATTTCTCTTGGGCTTCCTGTGACGGGATACTAGAACGGGAAGCCATGCATGCATCTGTCGTGCAACGTTCAAGTTAAATGGCGCCAGCATATCTTTACTGGTTTTTAGTCAGGATCAAAAAGCTCGTTGGCGCATGATCTAGGCGTACAGGCAATGAAGATAGATAGTATTCAGGCGCATAGGTAGCTTGCTTGTCTAGTCTGCAGGAATGCATGTCTTAGAGGTACTAAGACAAGTATAGTTCTCTTGCAGTATGATTCTCCGATAACGCTGCTTGCTTTAAACAATTTGCTTTATTTTCTACACACTCACTTACCAACATAGTTGTAGGAATGACCAGAGCCAGCCACTTTCAATTTGTAGTAATACACATATTACGGATTATAACCATTACTGATGAGAGGGAACGAAATGGATCGAAATTCGAAATTGAAGAACTTTAGGGGTTTACGAGCCGCAAAGTAAGCAATTCTGTATTATCTTGATCCTTCTCAGTTCCCTGCCTACTCTTACCGATGGCGCGTCTGACCCGGTTAGCAGCAAGCGATGTGTAGATCTAAGAGAAGTATGAGGTACCATGTATTCATTACAGGCGAACCTAATTCCTGGGTTTGCTTGTCATCAAGTCAGTGCCTAACGTAGCACGAGCGTGTTTCAGTGGTATAAGAAAGAAAGAAAGAAAGAACCCCCCCCCCCCCCCCCCAAATATCGCGAACATGGATATATGTAATATTCGGCCCGTCGAGCTTTTCGAGGCTGGCCAAGCACTTGGTGAATGCTGTTGTGCGGATTACTTAAAGAGGATAGCAGCATCAGTAATGACTAGCTTTCGACTTGTTGATACTTACATAGATTTGCTAGGGACTTTCATAGTAGCAGATTGATACATTACCTCCTGCGATTGAATGTCAGTTTCTTCTGTCATGTACCTTCTCCATGACTTTCTATAAATATAGCACTAAATTAGCGAACATAATTTTCTAATCATAGGTATCAAGCTAGCTTACGAATTGTGATCTAGCCTCTCCTTCACATAGTTAAAGTCCTTAGCACAAGGTTGCTTCTCCAACAACCAAATTCGGTATTCCGTATCCAGATCTTCCTCTCCTGGCTGTCCACCTTCCACCCCAGACAACTAAGTGTAAAACACCTCCCGTCACTAACTTAGGACGCTAGCCTCGACACCCTCTCCAAAACATCAAGGTCTTGAATGCAGTCATCTCCACCTGGGCGTCAGCGGCGACCTCCTATACCGCGCGGAAGGCTGATCTCATGAAAGATATAGGGATACAGCCTCTCGAGAAACTCCGAGTCCGTAATACGGGTGTTGGTTTGTCTGTAAGTAAGTGCCTGATTGGCATTTCCACGTCGGGTCAGCCACCGGTACCGTTAGCGATCATTTCGTATTATCCAAGGCTAGGGAAGTTCTCGAGGTCGTGATATCACTCGGCCCCAAGCCCAGGGTGGATCTCGGAAGAAGAGGCCTCCAAGTCAACAGCCACATGGAATGAAATGCCCCAGACCCGAAAAAGACAATCTGCGTGGGGCAGCCCCGGAAACAATCATCTGCAGTGTTGACATGTTATTTAATACGAAACGAAAATCTAAGCCGAAGTGTAGAGCTTCGAAAAGTGTGACTGGACCCTGAAGACATGAGCTCCACCATTTGGAGTAAGTACCGGGCAAAGACAGCCTCGCCATGGACTCATTGGTCGTGCCGATAATCAAGCCTAAAAATAGCATTAACGTGATAGGTGTATGGTGGCTGTTGAAGGAGTGGTAGTTCTGTTGATTGGGTTGAATGATCCCTTCCGGTCAATCTCGAAGCAACAGGATGGTTCAAAATTTCAGGTTTCGGAAAGTGCGGAAGGCTTCTTAGTATAGCATATACGCACAAAGAGATGCAGAAACGAGCCTTGGAGAAATCCGGTGTAGGCTTCATCCTTGACCTATGAAACTCTAGTCTTTTAGAAAGGTCAAGTAAGGAAACCAACGATGCAATATAAGCGTTAGAAAACATTACAGGATCGTAAAAAGCGCTTTGGTGTCTACAGGCAATTTGCACAGTTAACTAAATATTGATTTGAGTCAATACTAATTAATAGATAGCCAGAGAAGAGCGACATTACTATCCCACTGTTTCAATGGCGTTGGCCCTGAAGAGAAGTATTTGTCTCAACTGGATATAGTGGACCTCCATGTAATTATGACCATCGTAAGCGCAACTCCCCCGCCTTTGTCTCACTCTATTTTCTTCTTTCCATATGTTTTTAGACCGGTTGGAGTTTTCAGAAGACAATGTCGGCGACATTGCCCGTATACAGCGTACAGGTGAGCGCCTCGGGAATAAACTCACCTGTTGGCGGAACTGATGCTCGGCTGCGTATCGCCTGATCTAAGCGGATCAATATTATGTGCGTCGGATGTCGTGAACAAACGGTAAAGTACAGCGGGCCGCTATACTGCACCTCATGCATCCGTAGAAGCATGAGTGCATATTTCAAGCCTGATGGTCGACAGCTCTTTGTTTCTGAGGGACACGTATGACGCCCCCACCCGGCATCACCCCTAACCAGTCTCGTGGTTCATATGGGCAAGCCATAATAGGCTTTCTCCGGTACCTTGCAGAGTCAAAGCGGTGTCAAAGCGGAAGATCTGACAGTCCAAAGATCAGAACATCCGAAATCAAAAGCTTGTTCGCTCTGCGCAACTCGATAGTGAGTAACCTCAGACTCTTTGGGTTTGTCACTGACGTGAGCAGTAGACGTAAGACATTGAGCCCTTCTCAGTTGCCAAGAGTTCAAGCTCACGTGTATAGGGTTTCTTGGCCCTACCTCGACCTAGAGTTGTCTTGCCAAGTGATGAGCGAGCTTCATGATTAAAGAACCACCTTGAAATCTATGAATTGCCCGAGGTGTCACTCAACGCCGACGATCGGATACTCGAGGTGAATTGGCACCTACGACTTCAATTGGCTCGCTCGATAGGAATACATTAAAGTCCCTGAACTATGCATTTCATTTGACGAACACTGTTGGATTCCATCTCGACTGTTTGTACTATATCTATCTGCAAGGAAGGATCTGTGGGGGTTCTAGACCAAAGACCACACGTAGAACCTGGGCTAGGAGATCTTCCGTAGTACATCTGCCTTCTTCTTATAACAGGGTTTAGACCCCAGTATTGGGTGCGTTGAGCAAAGGTCTACTGGGGTAGATCCAATGTCCAGAGCTATTGAATTCATGCCTGATTCGTCCGGTATTCTCCGACATTCTTCAATTAACAACTCGTTAATTGGACCAAGGTCGACCCAGCCATGTGTGTAACTCTGAGCCAAGGACTACAACACGACTTTGACGCGACGGTCTTACGGAGGGGAATATCACAACTTACTGCATAATTTGGATGTAACATATATATTATGGATCGGCGCCCCTAGTCTCTAGTAAACTATCGTCTAACTCCATCTGTAACGAGGATATTGCATTGCTCTCGCCACTAGGTCATTGCTCATGTGCCTTCCGCGACAGCTCTTTAGTGACTGGAGTTCTGAAAGCCATGGCTGTGTGATAGTTGCTGAGTCCATCAAAGCTTTACGAGGGAAGGCATTAGAGACTGCTCCAAGCTTCTAAGAGGACTTCCTTAATCCCCTAGCCACCGTACCCCGTATGCCCCAACCAGCTCGTTAAGTAGTAATACTGTGCTAATTTCTACAACATCAAACAAAACCAAATCGACCATGACGAGGCTGGTCCCCTTCAACGAATGTACTGACACGATGGACAGTCTTTCGCGCCGGCAGCTAATCTCGCTGGGCTAGGTTGCTAGAACAGAATTATGCCATACCTCTGATAAACAAACAGCAACTATGTATAAAACCAGACGATAACAAAATCAAGAATGTCTAATTAACTTACAACGACACATTACCAAATGCAAAACAGTACATGGATAGAGATACAATTAATCCAGACCATAAACGTAGCATTGTTACAACGGCAGTCAACCTGGAGTGTACTTACTTGGATGTCCTTTTGAAGCGTGCCAACTGTTACCGTGACAAGAAGGCAAAACCTAACTAACCTCCTTTCGAATGACCTGTACTACACCAGGTTGATCGGCCATGAAAATACGTACGCTCGTCTCTCTATAGACTCACTACAGGAGATTTACTAGTCGGCTTATAGCAGACATTGGTGATACTGAAGATATGATAGGCTATAACTATGACGCCACGTCGTCACCATGCTGGAATGGGTTTCAGGTAATCATCCTAAAACAAAGCGACTCGAGTTCCACCGAATACGAATCCTCAGTTCTAACAGAAAGCTGGCCCTCCAAAAAACTAGGAAAGGAAGGTCGGCGTTTACGTCAGGCTGAGTCAGCAAATAGCCTATATCAGGTTATTCAACATCATCAGTCTCGATGATGCTATTCCTGCTGTTCCTGCTATTGTTGAAGTTTTGGAGGATACGCTGTAGTCTGTTTGCCCCAAAAGATAATCTAAGAAGCAGGGATATGTGTGCCAGTATATCGCGAGAGTATTTGTTGATTTATGCATTATCAAAAAGACTTTTTATTTTTACTTTCATTTGAAAATATTTTTAATGAAGAAAAAAGAAGTTGAATTTGGGGCGGTTGGACTTTTAAAGTTCCCTGCAGAATTTTCGCCGAGTGGCATCGAGTCGTCGCTGACAACCGCCAACCAACTATCTGCCACGTGGAATCTGAGTAAGACACCATCTTCGTTCAGTTTCTTAGGTGATATTTTCTCCTGCTCACCTGCCAACCGACAGGTGCAAGCGCGCAGAATCACCCCCAGCAAACCTAAGCGCACGATGGAGTTCGCAAACTAATACGCCCAAATACCAATCTTGAAGATCTCAAGATTTCTTGTTTGATTCCCTTACCTTTAGCGGTTAGGCGGTTCTTGTTATCTTATAAGATCAGCCCACTTCCTTCTAACTAAGCATCTAAACTTACAACGACTGAATTGGCCCTTGAGCTTGCCGCGAGCCTATAATCATGAGCCGGCTTTGATTCCTTATAGTGAAAGGATAGGTCTAATGTCGTCATTTCCCGAATTCGGTAACTCTCTGTAAACTCATCGCGCATGGAAAGGGTAGAACCATACGTAGATAGAGTAGAGAACTCGGTATCTTGCCGCGTTCACTTAACTTCAGGCCTATTAACCCACACTATGGCATGGCAGGAACCAGACCGGGGGCGAAGCACAATGGGTCGAGGAGTGGGATGTCACTGATGAGCGGATCACTCCGCGATATAGCATATCTAGAAGGTGGGAAATGGCACGGAAATGCCCATACATATGCGGATTATTGTGGAACCAAGCAACTTATGATTAAGGTACCGATTACGTTAAATGTCGGCATTAGTCATCTATGGCTTTTGACCTCCGTGTTAAAGGTAGATCGGTGGTCCGATAAAACGCATACTCCGGTGTCGGGGTTATTGGTTACTCGGCTGTCCGACTATCCTAAGTATCAAGAAGGACCTACGGAGTACTCCGGGGATGAATGGGATACGAGTTTTGACGGGTAGCATGGGTGGAGCCTCGCATTTTCGCTCTTTAGCTGTTGAGTAGCTACTCTCATTGGCCTTATTAGGTAAGTAAGCTTGCTTATCGTAGCATTATGAGATGCGCCTCAGGACTGGCTTGAAGCTAGCCGAGCTGACGGTATGGGGTCGGTAGCCGAATCCCTATTCTGGGGAATTCGCTCCACTTCGTTTTAGGTTAGGATCTGACTGATGATAGATATGCAGGCAGAAGGGGGGCTCAGATGGAAGTTAAGCGCGCGGCCGGCGGCGATCCTTTTGTGAGTTTAGGCAGATATTTTCCTCAATATCGTCAGGTAGGCAGCAAAATTAAATCATCAGGGTATTGTCTCAGTTTTTCGCACGGTAAATAATGCCGCGTTGATCCGTTCACACAGTGTTGTTAACCTCGTAGACATTCGTGAAGGAGGCGAACCTGCTTTGTAAGATCAACCATTCCGCGCTTGTAAGGGTGCATGGTACATTTAAGGTTGACCGTGTTGCCCTAGGAAAATGCCGATTTCGACACGCGCATCTATCGGCTTCGCATAAGTTGCAGAGAGGTCTCGAGCATAGTTTGACTGGTAATGGCCCGTGGATCAATCATCTCTGTCGTCATCTACCTCAGCTTCTTCCTCATAGAATTCAGGACCATCCTCTCCAGTGCTGTCATTAACATTCATCTCGATCTCTGGGCTCTGATCTTCAAATTTGCCATCTGCTAGCTGTGCATTGACTTCTTGGCTGTCAATAAATCCGACGTGCTTGGCGCGCGGGGAGGAGGCTTTGGGCGGCTCCTCCAGGACATCGCCACTCCAGGGCTTGCATTCTTTCACGAGTTCGCCACAGCGTAGGCAGGTCCAGCCCTCGCCTTCTTCACGTTCCAGCCGTGTAGCTAAGCAGACAAAACAGTAGTTGCATCCACAGGGAATCGTTTCATATGGATTTGTGATGTCTGTCTGTGCTGATCCTACCACACCACTAGAGGCTGCCGCGGCTAAAACTTCCGTTTCCGAAACCGCGCTGTTCTGATCGTGGTAGCAGATGGCACATGTGCGTTCGGGTAGGAAGGCAAATTCTCCCTTTTTGTCTCCTGCATCGTCTTCGCCCCCTACGCTGATGAGTTCCTTTGTCTTCCTCCAGGTACGGCTCAGCCATCGCCTCCACCGGTTGATACCTACTAGGGGTAACACGAAAAGGAGAAACTCGGTGAATGCGTGCCAGACCAGCTGCCGGTTGAGATACTCAAAGGAGACTTCTCGGTTGACCTGACTGGTCGGGGGTGCTAGACGCATTCTTAATACCCTGTCGAGGATCGTCCGATATCTCCCGTGAAGGAGAAACACGAGGAAAGAGATAAAGGCAGCTATCGAATGCACAGTGGTAATTCGTGTAGTGAGGTTAGACAAGCGTTGCACCAAGGGTGAAGGCTGGTCATAGCCGTTGTCTCGATCTAGCAACCAGTTCTCCCACTTCGTCCAGCCATACTTACCTGCCACCGTTACCAAGCCATACAAACTCTTTTGCCACCTACTCGGAGGCGTCAGCACAGGCCCGTCGCGGCGGGCATCCGTATATTTGAGGTTTTGCAGCGCTGCCCCATATGTGGCGTCGTGATCCCACACGGTGAGTTTGAATAGTATGGCACGGAGAGCCAGGAGTATTTCAGCGGACCAGTCGTCTCGAATGTTGGTTCCGATATACTTGAGGGCCTCGCCGACCTGATCGCGTAGTTGTTGAACCAGATCTTCGTCGAGCAACTCGGCATCGACTTGTCCGACTCGAAAGGCAGGTTTGGTGCCCTCACGCGATGAGACTAGTTCCCATGTAGATAGTGACGTGGACCCCAAGCGGTCAAAGGGGAAGGGTAAACGGGTGACCTGTGACCATGCGCGCGACGCCTCACGTTGGGCATTGAGCTGTATCTGGGCTTCTCGTTCACGAGCTTGTCGTCGCGCAGCCAGGCGCCGCTGGGCCTGGGCAAAGTTTGTAGAGCTCATTCGCGTCGAGGGAGTGAGCGTTTTCGGAGTACGTCACGGTTTATACCATCATTGTTGGACTTGGTAGCAAGCTACGGCTGTGGGTCGGCGAACCTGTTCGGTGGAACTCTGGGACTTTAGATAGGGGTGCTGCGTAGCTGTTACGAAGAAGAAAACAGCATTGGCGGCTAAGAAATCGGGGGTTGGATTGATCGACTGTCGTGTGTCGTGACGTTGCACAGCGAAGGTCAAGCAGTTTGGCAGTTAAGCTTTTGGCGTTTAAGCTATTGCGCGACGTCGCTGAACCAAACGGCAACGCCGACTGGCCGACACGCCGAGGTTGACGGGAGTTCTTCCTCCTGTCCCCAAAACCGATCCACTGGAAAGAACCGCTGTCGCTATCCCCCTAGCCGAACTAGGCCATATCTAGCTGAAAGGGGATTGGGCATAGTGTGTTAGCCTCGGTTCCACCGAAGGCTTTGTACCGAATAATCTGCCAAGAGCTGCAATAGCGTTGAATGTCAGCCACAATGCTACTATGCATAGACTAGGTAGACTGGAACACCCAAACAAAGAGTCCACACGTGCCGTACAGTTTTGACCCAAGGCTGGCGATCCATCGTCACCGCAAATAAGCCAGTCGCTGTTTGATGGTATGCTTACACTTGGCATCATTCTACTGCATCGTGACCTTTCTGCAGCATTTGCACACCGACAACAGTTTGCTAGCCTCATTCCTCTTTTCAATCTTTCCTCAAAAGGAGCCTAAAGGTCATTCCTTTCAGGGAGATCATATCTTTTTATGTTACGACTCCAACGGTAACCGACGAAAATTCTCGGCGCTCATATACACCGGTGCCACAAGTAGAAGGAAAGAGAGCCTTACTTCTAACGAAGTCGTTTTCGCCGCACGTCAGCAATACGGTAGGTAGATAGATCATGGCAAGCAGAGACGATCGCCTCGTACCACCCCACATCTCAAAGCTTTCCACCCAAGGAACCTGTCTACGCGGTATTTTAACTAGAGAAGGATAGAAAACCAGCGAGTTCGATAGATACTTCATGCTTATCTCCGCCCGAGAAGACAGCTGAACAGCCTTTGAATAGAGAGAACGTTGGCTAGCGCCGGGCAAGTCTATAGAAACAGACAACAAAGTTGCTGCCTTGCATAGTCAGGTCTCAATGCAAGTCAACCACAAACTGACTCTGATCTTTTATCCTGCCGTTGTTCTGTGAGATGTAGCATGGAAATGTAAGCGCCCGACGCAGGTAGTCATCAGCTGTCATAATGCAGCCTACAACCCAGGAGCCCCCCGGTCTCTCCTCGCAGTTTCTACCCGCCCATTTCCCGAAGTCAACCCATAGCGAGCCCCCCGTGGTCGGTGAGATATGTAATTGTCACAACTCTTAATCTCACAGTCCATTCATTTGAAACATCTCAGTCACTATTAGTTTTTGTACCCAAACATAAAAAGTTCATAAATAACTTTTCCTATTGAGAAATTAATATGAGATATGTTCTGTCCTTTTTCTCTTTTTTTTCTCTCTCTTTTGATATAGTACTTTTTTATTGTAGTGGCCGTTCAGCATTAACAAAATATAAGTGTTAAGCGATGGGTAACAAATTTCCTTCACCTATGGCCTGTCACGTCACCCCAGTCTGATCTATATTCTCCAATTTAGTGTCGCTCCATCGATATAAGCTTGTTGTAAGGAATCTAGTCAATCAAAGCACTGCTTTTTAGCACTGTCGAATTACTTGGCAGCCCATGTCCTTGGACAAACTACGGTACTTTTGCCCACCAGAGCCCTGCTTTAACTCCATGTACCACCGGTTTTGAGAAACTCCATCAAGTGGCTGCATGCGTATGGCGATGATCCTTGCTAGAAGGAGGACATAATGGACCCTCAGCTCATATATGATCCCGCCTCAGCCCTATGACGGATCAAATGCAACAATTGTTCTATGCCTTCTGCAGCGAACTCTAACGACTTTAACAACCTATAGAGCCGACGTACACTACAATTTTAGTACTATATAATCGCCTTATTCGCTACGATCAGACGACCGTTTAGTGTGTTCACATGGCCCCAGACAGAAAGAAAGATGTAGGTGATGACCGGCAGAGTTCGATTGAGTCCTCGCCTGATGGCTCCGATTCAAAACCTACTAGCAACCGATCAAAAGCAAACATTCGTGTGTCGTTGGCATGCGTTCAATGCCGTAGCAAGCAGTACGTTTCTCTCTACATGTTATCCCTACCCTGTGCCACATATGTTTCTCCTTCGAAATCAATGCTACCCTAGATCGCACTCTATTTCTGACCATGCTCCGCGTCCCGCCCAGGACTATATGACCTTGCTTCGCACAGAATCACTAATAGTATTTTGAAGTGTTAAATGTGACGCGTGTCAGCCTTCCTGCAGCCGATGTCTATTAGAAGGGAAGCCGTGCTATTATGCGAAATCGAGGCGAGGCATCCGAGATCCCAAAAAACGTAGTTTAATATCAGACAAACCGCCGAGACCATCGCCGCACCATATCAATACAGCGTTCAAGTACCCGTCTACGACCGACACCATCTACATACAAGATGCTTTGCCCAATGGCTGGACGAAGTCGCAAAAGCCAAACAGCACGACGAATGCAGATGGAACACTAATTAGTACCTTTTTCGATAATTTTCACCTAGGCCATCCTGTTCTTCCGCCAAAAAAATACATCCTCAAATACATCGAGTTGGACCCGAACGCATATCACTTTCTTCTTTCCGTCATCGAGTTTTGTGGTTCGCTATATGACAAACAACAGCCGTCGGAAGATTTGCGAGAAGCAGCTTATTCCGCAGCTTGCGGCCCCTTGCCCTTTACCGCGCAGTCTGTACAGGGCCTGCATTTGCTATCTATCGTAGCTTTCGGAGAAATTAAATTTCCCTATCATATAAGTTTTGCTGACCGGGCTTTGACGATGGCGGTAGAGCTTGGCATGCATCGCAAGTCCTTTGCAGATGGGACGTTAGACCCGATTTTGGCCGAGAGCTACCGACGAACCTGGTGGTATCTGAAATACCAAAATTTGATAAGGCGTGTTACAGAGGTCGAGGCTGCAGTCGACATTACTGACATAGAGTCCGACGTAGACTTGCCGTGCTCGGAAGAATGGGAGTATCAGTCAGGAGTAAGTCCCTTAGTAGTGCTACTTGGGACTGTTTAAACTTAAAAGACTGGAGGTTCTGACTATTATTCTAGGACATCCCGCCGCCTATGTCCCAATCACAGTACGAGAAGGAGGTTGATCTCGGTCGCTCCGATTTTTCCTCTATGGTATTTCAAATCGAAATTAGTCGCATACAGGCCGAAATGACACTTTCGCGTACTCCCGCTGAGGAGGCTGAGACTGACGATGACGAGAGGGCAGAACGGATCGAACGGGTTGACTCAATGATATGCGACTTTCTGCGCCGCGTTCCGCGGTGGAAAATGGATGTAGGTAAGTTATCTCGGAAGCTAGGTCTATCAACAGCAAGGCGAGCTTGTTGTAGATGGAGAACATTCAAGGCCCTTATTTTATACTCATACTATATATGAACCATAGTCCCGTTTATACTATTCGCTTGAATGTTTGTTACTAACGAAACACTCGTTTCCGAAGTCGATCCAGACGGAAGAATGGATCAAGTGCTTTTCGGAGCTCTTGGATGGGCACATATGTAAGTCCTAAACAAGAAAGAATGATGACCCTCCATGGGCAACAAGTAACTAACTATCATGAGCAGAAGCCGGATCCGACTGAGACAGTCCGCTTTAAGACGGGGTCTCAACCTACGTGAATACTTTCCTTTGGGACCTGCTTGTGGCCCCAACCGCAAGGGACAAGCTGTGAAACGATTCGGCTGGAACCCACACCCTATCGATATCCAAGCAGCTAACAACTTCTGCGATATGTTTCGATACCCATTCCCGATAAAAAGTCTACGGCCTATGATGATCCCAGGCCTACTCAGAGTGGCTATTGTATATTTAGACGCGTGTGTATTTTTAGGGCTAGACTCGCCAGCCTTTCGCGCGAGAGTCAACACCATTATACAAATCCTTACTATACACGGCGAGACGTGGCCACTTTCTAAAAAGGTGGCCGAAGACATCCAGGCTGTCGCAAACGAGTATCTGACTCCGCGAGATTTTTCGAGCTCGCGGTCCAGCACTTCAGACTCGGAGGTCTGGAACGCCACGGTTGTTAACACCATGAGCAGTGCTCCCCTCCTTGGTTCTTCAACTGTGGGCTTCAATGCCTTTCCAGACCATAACTTGGTACCAGGGTGGCTCGCAACTGGTCCTTGGCCCGATGTTCTAGAGACATATCAGTATTGAAGGAAAGTTCTGTGCGCATGGTCTAGGGGAGGCTGAGCCCTGGGCACTCCTCCTTTCCTCGCTGATTCGAAAAGGCGTTCGAGGTAGCATGAGGAAGGTACATACCATGACCAAATCCCTTGGTATTCTTGGCTCTGTTCACCCGGCATCGCAACATGCCGTTGCGCTTCAGCTAGGTTCCCGGAAGAATAAAAAAAGGGTAAAGTGAGTTTTACATAGCTTGCTCCACCGATACCCTTTTGCCAGTCATTACCCCAAGCGACTTCACTCTACTGATGAGCATTACTTTGAGTGCACTCTTAAACCTCGCGAGTGAGAGCTCTTTCACGCTGATGGACGACTTGATGATAACCTGTGACTCCTGAGACAGAGCTGTCTCTTGAGGAGTCCTCTAACAGCTGGAAGGTGGCATATTCGGAGACTAAGCAAGGTCTAGCGGATACACTATATAAGGCATTGGATTGATAAAGCTTCGCCGATTAAATAGAGATGCTGACGGGATTCGAGCCTAA
The DNA here is from genome assembly GCA_025201745.1 of Xylariaceae sp. FL1651. Classification (NCBI taxonomy): domain Eukaryota; kingdom Fungi; phylum Ascomycota; class Sordariomycetes; order Xylariales; family Xylariaceae; species Xylariaceae sp. FL1651. Next base: position 246,284 of record MU624259.1, on the reverse strand, counting down.
CATAGACAAGAAATGTATATAACAACGCAAATCTTATCATAAATTACTAGAGCAGCAAAACTCTAGACATCGAAACGACCCACAGGAACAACATTATGCAGATGTCAAGCAAATAAGCTCGCTAGGGCGGGATCGTGGTAGGAGTGCTTAGCATTGTCGTGCTCCAAATACGTAACCCGATGCTGCTTGATAGATCGAGCATAGTATCTTATAAATAGTTTAACGATGAGAGCTGGGGTATGCTTGCTTATTAGGCTCATGATCATGCTGTATTGAAATGTGGGACATTGTTCAGTAGAAGGAGGTGAAAGCTAGATCTAGTAGGTTAAAGCTATAGTTAGAGGGAGAATAGGGCAACAGTAAAGCTTATAGATAAATCTAATTTAGTGGGCAAACCTTTCTCTACTTGCAAGATAGATTTGACACATCCAAACTTAGCACTGAATTTGGTTGAATGCCGATTGACACCAGAGCGTGATCATGGAGGAATCCCGCTCCCATACATAGGTATGCCTCTACCTCGGCATTTGATAAATGCGGCCCCGGCCCACATCGTGCTTTACCGTTTAACTGCATACACATGACGTGACGTGACACCCAGGCCGTTCCTGACTATCCTCGACAATGCATCCCTGCAGCACTCCTTGGACCCCTACGAAACATTACCTAATAGCATCACGAGCTCTACTCGAGCTTCACTTTTTCTGCGACAGTCAAAACAAAATGTCCCATAATTCTAATTCTCTACCACAATAGACGTCCAATTCTAGAGGCACTCGGGAGTTTCTCTTTTTAATCGAGCGGCATGTTCGGCGACTCTGCATTTTTTTTAGATTTCTAGTTTTCATCTGAGCATCTGCAATCAACAAGTCCAGCTTGCAAATATTTCTCCTCCGCCCTCGCTTTGATACACCTACTCACGTGCCATGTCTATATCCAAAGCTACAACTAGATTCGACAGCTTCGCTCCGAAGTCTCGCGACTTATAACTCTTAGATCTTTCCCGAGACGACCCAGCACCCCATCTCACTGCATCGCATCGCACCTTCGCCTCACAAACAGCTGTCTTCACAAGCGCGAATTGCCAAAAGAAACAAGAAATATAAACCCAAGCCCCTGCGCTTCAATGAGCCGGCCCTTCCGGCCTAGCAGGCGAGTTCACTTCACATCACACCACGCAAGAAGTAAAGACCTGATCGACCATCAAAGCTGGTCCCGGTACGGCTAGGAGAAATAACAGACGAATAACCGAAGCCGGAAGGATCATCAATAAGAGCGACAAGAAGACTATATAAAATCCAGCCATGCCTGATTTCTTTCCATTCATCCCCGGGACGGAGACAGGCCGCGCCGCATCGCGCTTGCAAGGCGCAGACAGCACGTCTCCCCTGCTGGGGCGCTTCCGTGCCGTGCCGCCTCGTACCGCTCCCACATCTTCGAACCCCTTCTCCTCGCGCTGGCAATCCTCAACCCCAAGATTGGGGCCCGAAGGACGCCTGAGTCTGCTCTCTGCTGTTGGCAGAGGGAGTGTGCATGTTGGGTACGGTGCGCTTATCACCGCTGGACTCGACGATGAGGATGTAGACGATGAGGACTGGAATAGTGAGGACGACGAGAACGATCAAGATGGAGGTTATGGACAGCGAGGCCATAAGTTGGCTAGGATATGGCGCAAGGCTGTGAAAAAGACGAGGCGCAATGTCGAAGACCTCTGGGTTGTGCCGCGGCACAGCGCCGTACGGCGTGTTGTCGAGAGCTGGTGGAGTCGTTGGGGAGTCTTGGTTTTCTTACCTGCTGTCTTAGTGAGTCCTTTCATTTCATATGCGCCAGGAGGAAATTATTACAGCTCAAAACGAGCGTTCCGCTCGTTCGAGGTTGGAGACAACAAAGCATGGGTCTTGGGCTTCTGGTCTGGTTCTACTGACTAACAATGCGATTGCACTAATTCAGGCAGTAGCATGGTGTGCGCTCCCATTTCCTCAGTATCCCCTCGACGCCTCGCACTCCAAGCCACATATAGCCGCCGATACCCAAATACCCCCCAGACCAGATAACTCGACATATCCTCCGCCATCACCTGACCACCGTGTCCCCGGCCACGGTGAAGCTCGCGTACGAGTGAACTTCTGGTTCTTTCTCTTCGTTTACTACGGATTCTACAATCTGACAGCTCTGATATGGATCACGAAGGTGTTCAACCTCTACTCTCTAAACTGGTGGCCCTCGACGCTGGGTTTCCCGCTTACCATCACCATGATTGCAGTCCTGTCGCTCGCAGCGCCCATTCCTGTATATTTAATCCCTGAGGCTAGGTTTCTGACGGTCCACAACACCGCGTGGATTAGTTGGACGTTTATCATCATGGCGTTGCCTGTCGCTATTGCCTTCTGCATCCTATTGACTCATGAGCGACATCTGGGGCTCCGGCATTCGCTCTCCGAAACCCAGCGCATTTTCACCAGCTCATGGTGGACCGGCGACGGCGGGGATTCGGTGCGGGACCGCGCGAACAATCGCCGGGGCCGGTGGGGACTCGGACCAGGGGCATTTGACCCTGACACCGCGGTCCTGCAGATCGCCGCTGAGCATCCGCCGCCGCGGCCTGGCGCGTTTTTGCAGCGGCGCCGGTGGCTGCCCGCCAGCTTTGTGCGCTTCGTCTGGTTCTGCCTTGCGTTGATCATAAGTCTACTCGCGTACCTCATAGGAGAAGCGTATGCCGAGATCTACTTGCGCACTCTTCCGCACAACAGTTTCGATACTATCGTGTATGTCTACAGCTGGATCGTCACGGTCCATCTGCTGGATATGCTCACAGGCTGGGTCCTCGGCGGTAATGAAGGCGAACGAGTGGGCAGCTATCCCCTAAGCTGGATTTTCAAATTGTAATATACACCCCTCCCTCTGAACGCAATAACGTACCTATTCCAAGTGAACAGGGCCCAGGAATTTCACACATATCGGAAACACGTTACTAATCTACCTTTCGGACAGATACTTTATGCTAACCTACCAAACCTATGTGCGAGCACTGTACGCACGTCTGCGCTCGCCCTCGCAGTTTATCTGGCTGCAGGCTTTGTCATCGAGCTCTCTCATCATCCTAACACCGCTGACGATGACGCAAACATATCATCGAGCGCTCACAATCTTGGGGTTGTCAACCCAATCATATGGTTCATACCAGAAGATCTGCACGCGCAATGTCTTCATTCGATTCCTCGCAGAGAACGTGAGTATGTTGACCTTTCTGGGAAGCATTCTGGTTCTCCACTTTGGACCCAACACAGACGTTTACCCGTATTTTGCGTTCGACGACCCGGACGAACCCTACAACTTCAACTTCACCTTCTACGCTTCCGCCGTTACGTGGGCGTGCGAGCTGGCCGCGGGGATCATACTCCGAGGCCTGATCCGCTGGATTTTTGGTGTCAACGCCAACATTGAGGGCAGAATGGACCTAGCGGTTTGGCCCGAGCTACTTCCTACTAGCGTGGCTGTCATGCTGCATGTGCTGCAGAACATGCTATTCTCGATCATTCGATTGCATTTTCAGTGATGTATAAGCATCTAAAGTAATGAAAGGTATGAAAGATATGAAGGGAATAACGGAGAGTAAAACGCTGTGGTTCTACCAGACGTGGGCAGACAACTTTAACACGGTCGCAGCGGCCTCTTCCCACCTCGCTCGTTTTCTTGTGGCCAATTAATGCGTTATCCGGAAAGAAGCCAAACATTAGCTCACTATTTGCAATGATCCAAAGCATTGTCCTACGACCTCGATTAGATTTGCGGTTGCCTTGCACGCTCGGATTGTCTCGCCGATAGATCCGCGGGATAGGGCGGTCACTGTCATAATGTGGTGGTTTTTTTGACATTATTGCTTCAGTTTTGTTATGTTCTATGCAGAGATACCCAATGCATAGCGGATGATACCCCTTACGATTGCCTACATAGAAATGATATCCCCCGTCATTATAGAATTCTTCCCGAAAAGAGCCAAATGCAGTTAAATCGCTTTTCGGTGTCAGGAAAGTCAGGGGATGTGCAGCCGGCAACTTGATTTCTGCATACCGAGTGCAGATTTGATGCGCATCTTGCAGTTAGGGGGAGCAAGGAAAACGAGATGCATAGTTCATCTTTCGACCCAAACATAGTAAAGTATGGGGCCGAGAAACGGGGTGGAGTTGCTCGAGGCAGGAAGCTAGGTAACAGGTCACAGAAGAGGCATAATACAGCTTCGTAAACTTTCTACCCTCTGCGCCGGAGTGGAGTTCTTGTGGAGGCACGACGTAGCAGGCATTATGCATGCCGGGCAAGCCAGTGTTTGAAAGAGAACTCCACGGAGCTCTAACTTACATCATTACTGACGGTGTATTGTCCCAGCATCACACCTATGTGCTGGCAACGTAAAGCTTAGATGGATGGCGCATAACAGCTTCAGCAATGAATCGGATTCGGCTGCAGCGCGTAGTACTCTCTGTGCTTTGACCTATCTGAAGCCGCGGATTGCGTTGTGCTGTTCAACCTTCCGATCCGGCTCTAGAAGTTCTTGGGGGATAAAGTGTTCCCTCGCCGGGAACCACTCGGAAACCAGAAGGTTGGAGACATGCTGCCGGTGACGCTCACCGGTCAAGAGTCCTGAAGGGCCTTAAGGCTGAGATGGTGGTTGGATACAGGTCAGAGGGATCGACAAATTACAGCCCCTCGTCTAGAACGTCGTTATGCAACAAGGCTGTTAGAGGCTGTGCTTGGTGTGTCCAACGAGTATGTCACCCTTAATCTTTTCTAGCTCCGTAACACAGTGGTCTTCTAAGAAGCGTGGCGTAGCATCCCAGTGCACATGAGAGGCAGAGGCTAGTAGTGAATGTGCATGCAAACATCATCATGCCTAGGAAGCTTATAAGTGTATCCAGCCGCGCAGCTCTCACTGAGAGCTGTCCTTAAAGTAGCGATACTCGAGCTAGCAAAGGCACCAAAAAGCTCTCAGTTAAGATACCAACGTCTGTACTCAAAATGGAAGATATCGGTGAACGTCACGCAATCTGCAGGGGAACAAGTCGACAAAAACAGACCCACAAGAGTGCTGAAGCTTGAAACAGCCTTCATAGCAGATAAGAGTTAGACTTCATCGAGCATAGAAACGATAGCAGCTAGACCAGGTGCCGATATCGGTAGGTTTTGTATTAATGCAGAACTGGTTGCTGCTGCTCGCGGGTTTATTCGGTATAAGCAAGCTGAAGCTAGGTCTTCGCAGTTTTCTGAAATGCTGTCCTAGTATGTAGGACAGTGAGTGAGGTAACATATTAGTACGGACATCATTTAGAACATCTATAGACCGTTGAGTCAATTCAGTTGGCGAGGTTACCGTCTATTGGCTCTACAATAGATGCTACGTACTCGGCCAGAGCAGAAGCAGATGGCCAAGCAAACTGAGCCTTGACGAAATAGAGATAATACATGACTCGGGTCAGATCTCGGTAGTTATTAGCCAGGTCTTCACGGTCGTACAAAGCGCGCGGCATCAAGAGGGCCGATTAGGGCTGCGGCATGACAACGGTGAGTAATCATCGTATCTAAGCGGACCCGTAAAAAACATCGGCAGCTAGGCTAATTAGTCTTGAGATGGTCTCAATCTCGTGCTGACACTGCTTGCTGCAAAGGCCGTAACGATAAGAAGATTTGTGAGACAAAGACTGTCTATGTCGTTATGCGTTTGCGTAAGCGATCTAAATCGCTACCTAATGGCCAAGTAGATGAGTGATAACAGCATAGTGCAGTTGCAATGCGCAAGACCTGGCTACATAGCTTGCTCTTTGATCGCGATGCAGCAGTATAACAAGAATACTGGTCCCAGGCTGATGAGCTGATTCGACCCTGCAGGGGTATGGGACTGTGATTGAGGCGTTAAGTACTAGAATGCCGGCGGCTTTTTGAGCCCATTACTCCTCGGTTACACTGCCTAATAAGTTTGGCTGCGGAGAAGATATGCAGTGTCAAGAAGTCTGGGTGTAGGAGGGCTACTGGATTCCAAGATCCGAACACTCACCAACACAAATGGAAAACCATATCGAGGGGCAAAGGCATCTGTTGGTCAACGGTTAAGTCTACCCTGGTCCAGTGTGCGGTAATGGTAGCATCGGGGCGCCATCGGAACCAGGCCAGAGAGTTTGTCCAAAGCCCGTGGAGGAGTCATTCTGTAATCTCGACAGTCAGAGACGTAAGGGAATCCCAAGGGTCTACAGGCGTGCCACGTTGGGACGGCTGTGTGAGCTGAGATCAAGAAATGATTGATCGTGGTGGTCGTCGTGGAGGTCGTGGATGTGGGATGTGGGGTGGAAGTAATCAACGCGCTGAGAGTGGACGGAGAGGGGTCGGGTCTTACATATGTACTGTATGCACTTAAGTGTCTGGGAAGACAAAGAGACTCCTGTATTATTCATATATCGGGGCAACGTACTGATTTGAGGTACCGCGCACTTCTGAGCTTGAGCACAGCGATGTTATGTGTAGGTACGTACACTGGTATATAGCTTAGTCGGTAATCCATGTTTATTTCCAATAAGGACACAACAAAATAGTTAAGTGCTTGTGATGCCTTTGGGATCTCGCGATATCTGATATCTGATATATATATATATATTGACCCGTACCGCCCATACTTTTCTTATCATTGGTGGAGGCCTCAAAAATATATTGGCATCCTTTTTCCCAGTTCACGGCGTTGGACCCAACTATCCCGAAGCGTACACCTCTTGTTTATTATTCCGTTTTTTTGTATAGAGATCTTCGTTTGTGAAGCGACCGGTGTCTACGAAGAGAAATGTCGGTAACACTCAAGCTTAGCGGGATAGATAGGCAATGGGGACCCTGCGGGTCACCCAGGCGCTTTCGATCGGGCTTCACATGTCTGGAGCGCTATTATTTCGGTCTTATTCTTTTTTTTTACACAGTATAGCGTTGTTCTGTTTGTGACTCTTTACCCAGATAAAATACGAATGGGTGCGCGCTAATAAGATACTTAGACCGTTTCTCGGACCGTTGCCTTTCAATTTCTATTTTGCAAGAGGAACGGCAGTCCCACGCCACCATTTGGGCCTAGTATTATGTATGCTATATATACATTAATGAAACATGCAAGAGCCTGACAGCGGACTTCCAATATCAGACCCGTCGTACCATAACCTGGTTAAGCTCCCAGTACCGTAACCAGCGTAGTAACCCACAGGTACCTATTTTACCCTACAATGCCTTGCACTGCATCAGCCTGCATGCATCCCCCATTCTCAGTTTTGCAGCCACGTCTGGGGAGTACATCGTAACAGGATATAAGACGCTGACGATTGCGCTTACCGCCTTTCCGGAGTATCGAACAAAGAGACCCTGTCGCAGCGCAGAGTCCTACCAACTGGCTAGTGAGAGGACAGACTCAGAGCGATCCATGCGGCCGGAGGAGCGGTGATGGCCGGGACTGCACAACAGCGTGGCGGCCTGCATGACTCCTAGGTCTCGTTCGGTATGGTGCCATCGCGACATAGTGGGGTTGGCCGTGATGGAAGCGGGTGCTGGAGGCGTCTCCTTGCAACGTCCACCAATTGCACCCACGGGGGGTCACCATTTGTCCTGATTATGACCAGAGACTTGCCCACGATCGATAGATACCCTGAGGGCTTAGTGAATATAATGCTAACCTTGAATGTTAGTGGTGGTGGTGGTGGTGCGCTGTCGTGAAAGGAGGGTGGAAGCGGAGGATGGTAATATTTCTTATATTGCTCCTCCTACCCGCCAGCGTTGCCACTTACAAAGTCTTTATTGCCCGTTCGCCGACCATGCAAGCATGAAGGTACTATTCTCTGGACCGTCTGGTAGCAACTGAACATTATTCCCACTGGACTTTGCCTAGTCTTATTTATTCATAGCACGCATAGGGATAGCCTTTACCTTTAGTACACCAGTACCACAGCTAATTTGCACCATACCTACTTTTTAAGTATGATCAATATGAAGTTGTTTAAGAGGTATAAGTCAATGTTCTGGAAGGCATTACCTAAGTGTCACGTACAGCACTAGAGCACTTTATGAGTCTCATAAAAGTGGCTACCTATAGGTACCTAGTATTATACTACCTCCTAAGCATGTATTCGATACTAACTTCCTAATCCAGCATATAATGTTAAGTGCAGACGCTTGCTTAATTAGGTTAGCTACAGTAGTTTCGGCTTACACTTAGATACACGCGCAGAAATCTCTAGCAGTAAGTCAAGTAACAATATGCCCCGCCAAAAGGAGGGACAAGAAAGAAAAAAAAATCTACAATCGACTCACTCCATCCCACTTTCATCTCGGCCGCGGCGCATCTCTCTCTCTCCCCACCTAGGCACCTCTATTGTACCTCACTAACTCACACTCCCGTTCGTTTTTTTTCTGACTCTACTGCTTATCAAACACGTCGGTCCGGGTGCTCAATTGGTTCTCGTTTACTCTTAGCCCTCGCTAGCCATAGTTTCATTTCTCTTCTGCATCTGTCTGCCCTTTCCCCAAGCTACATCCAAGCCAGTCAGACACGACCAAGACGAAACACACCCAGGCAACCAGGCAGGCTATTACTCCAGACGCCTCTCAACGTTTTCTACTACCAACCACTGCCCTGTGCTTGTGCGTACATGCGTGCGTGCGTCCGGCTGTGGTCACCCTAGAAGCGGCCTTGTCTATCTACACACTTATCTGCCTGCTTTAGCTAGCTGTCTTACTGGGCTTGTCTCGTCTCATTCCTTCTTTCACTCCTCCCCCTTGCGAATTTGTCGTGCCACACCCCCAAAAAATTTCTTCCGCTGTACAGATAGTATCCGTGCCGTCCCTCACGCCTGCGAACTCCTCTCTCCTCTTTCTTCCTCAGCATGAGCGCTCCAGTGTCCTCAGACGATCACCCCGTTGAGTCTTCAGCCACCAATCCGTATCAGTCAAGAATCACCCCTCCCACCGTACTCGATGCCTCGCGACGACAGCCCTCCTCCTCCACCTCCGGTGCCACCAAATTCGCCAGTCAACCGATAGGCATCTTGACACCTGACGACCAGAAGAAGTTGGCGGTGGCCAAGAAGCTCGTCATTGACAACCTGCGATACGAACCCGACTTCCCTATCCCCGGCATCAAGTTCATCGATATTCTCCCTATATTCCAGAACCCCACCGCCTTCAGCTCCCTTCTCGATGTTCTCGTTCTCCTAATCCAACAACAATTTGGTAGTGAGGTTCCAGATATTATCGTGGGTCTGGAGGCCCGCGGTTTTCTTTTTGGGCCCTCGCTTGCCTTGCGGCTTAAACGCCCTTTTGTGCCGGTTCGAAAAAAGGGCAAGATGCCCGGTGCCTGTAGGACCGTGGAATACACGAAAGAGTATGGCAAGGACGAGTTCCAAGTCCAGACAAGTGCTATAAAGCCTGGACAGCAGTGCTTGATTGTGGATGACATAATTGCTACGGGTAAGCTAGCCTACAATTCTTTCTTGACTATTTTCCTCTTGCCCAGTTTTCCCACTCTCTCACAGTATTTACCTACTCCACCTATGTTTGTTGGTCTTGCAGCTGCATTTTTGCAGAACTCTTCAAATATGAGATATCGATTAGCTATATACCAAGATTATATCCCATACTCTTGGCATACCCCTTCCTTTGTGACCTAGGAGTTGTTATGCCAGCTCATATATGTGGGCCAGACCGGCCAATCACATTTGAAGCGCAAACTGCCAGTTTCTAGAATAGCAGGGCGAGTGGGCTACTCATTAGGCGCGGCTTAGTCGATCCCTCTGCGCTGAGACAAGGACCTATACTAATTTCAACAACTCGTGTTGCACGAGTTGGAATTTGATTTGGAGTGGCATGTTTTTTGAATTAGCGACCATGCTTTTGTGGTTTGGTGCCTTAGACTAACTCCGTCTCAGGAGGCACTGCCGCAGCCGCAGGAAAACTCGTCGAGCTTTCCGAGGCAAATGTGATGGGTTATCTCTTTATGGTTGACATCATCAATCTGAAAGGGACGGCTCTACTTGGCGACAAACCCATCATAACCCTTATCGAGCATAACGAGGAGGAATGAGTAACCGATGAGACTTAGCTTATGTTGAGTTGTTCTACAGCTGCTAGGCCAAGGAATTCCATTCAGCACACGGGGAAGGAATGACTTGTAGACCTTATGCATCAATTCGTTTCATGATAGAGTGCCTCGATCTTATTACGAAGGCACAAATCAGTTCTGAAATCTCGCAACTACAGAGACTTAACTGGACAGAGCACTATACAATTCTTTTAGAGGAGTCGGATGTAAGTTGCATGGCTGGGCGTTTGGGATCATCTGACTTCTGCTATGATTTTCACGCGTCTTTAGGCTTTGTCATGTGCGCTACCCAAGAGGGACATACAATCCCACCTAATCAAAAAGACGAAAGTAACACATCACTGCTCGACTATAGATTCAAAGATAGCCTCCCATTAATAGCTAGAGCCGCATGTTATTTTACAGTAAACGAGGAATGTTTTGTACTTCGTATGCGGCATGATAATAAGCGCGAATGGCTGGCTAATGGTTATTAGCCACAGAGCACCCGCTTTGGGGGATCATATAGGCCCGTAATCACTAAATAAGAATTCGTTGAGGCATATGTGGTGTATAGGTGTTCAAACTTAGCGTCATGTCAATGTTCCTCATCTATTCCTTTTAGTTGTACAAGAAGAGTGCGAGCAGGCTGACCGCAATGTCACCCAGCAGGCATAGCAGCACTGAAGTACAGCTATCTACCCTTTAGACAAACACTGAGATCATGAGAGTTATCTATAATGTAATAGGACGTAAGTGACGTCGCATATACAGACAGGCAGAGCCCCCCCTCTCCCCCAAACCAAGGAAAAAAGACCTGATCAACTTCCTGTTGGATCTCATATAAGGCATATGCCGATTGTAAATTGGCTGACAGCTTAAGAATTAAATGGTAAGTATATGGCGAATAAACTAGAGACTCTTGCGGTATCGCTATTTTTACTAGATCAATATAGAGATAATAGTTAGAGAGATAATCAGCACTTCCCAGCTATTACTTTATCTACTTGACTGGTAGATGTTGTTCTAGGGGTCCAGGCAATATAATTTGCCTGTATATGGAAATCAATAACTGAATAAATAAGAACTGAGCTGTGTTGTTACCGTGGAGGCACAGAATTATGAAGAGACATTATTATTGAAAATAATCAACTGTCACGGGGCTAATTTCTAAAGCCCTATTCAATTGACCGCATGAAGAAAAGCTTTGCCAGACAATTGTGTTTTGAATAGTGTGTATTTTTGATCCGCAGCAATAGTCATAGAAAGTTTGTACGGCTTGTATGATGTACTGCTGGGGGGGTACTCGAACTGTGTCTTCGTTAAGTAAGAAACAAAGAATAAGCTTAATTCATGCCTTACGCTCGAGGTTGCTATGAGGTTAGGTTCAGCCTCATAATAGCATTGCAATATGTAAAACTAAGATCGTTTCTAGAACTTTGCTCTACAATCTATATTGGGAAGAATGAGCAAAATGGCGCTTAAGGCCACACTCGAAAGGCAATATCTAGGAATAAACAAATCTTTTAGACTGGATATGCTCGCCCTTCACATCGTAGAATGCGCTTTATCATTGCTAGTCAAGAGCATACATCAAAAATAAGGATCTCAGCACTATCTACTCAGATAACAATGTCGGACCCAAGCTCGGAACTCGAGATCGAGCCATTCAGGTCAACCTTGCCGAACCGAAGATCAGGAAATCCGGTAGAGAGATCAATGGCACCCTCACCGAGAACACCTTCTCCAGGAAACGAGCTACCCACACGTAAACTGATTAAGATGACTTGGACTATCATTCAGCAACAGCAGCCTGCCATCCAAGAGATCACCTTGAAGAGAGCCGGAGTGCAGCCCGAAATACTGATTTCAGAGATCGATGCCCTCGCGAAAGACTTCCGGGCACGTGAGCGGCCTGCTTGGTATTGCTTTTTCGATGGCACCCCAATACGCGCGAGGGAACCAAGAGATTATGAGTACTGGCAAAAGTTGCCAGGGTACAGTGATTATTTCATTTCATTCGAATTCTTCGTTGCCTACGTTGGCCCAAGTTCTTTTGGAATCTGGTAAGAAAACCACCCTGCCCGTTCTAGCTCTGATTACAGAAAGGAACATGATCCAGACAAATAATTTGCGCTCGCTATGAAGTGGTCAGTACAGAGTTATGAAGATTTATCAGATGTTTCTTGACTTGACTATTTCTTCGTTTTACCTCGCCTCGCAGTTCCACTCAAAAATACGTTTACAAGAGAAAAACATACTGATGCCGATCGTTTCGAATGAGCAGGATCACCGACGACAACCTCTGCGCATTCCTCTGCAACATCCGTTCCGAATACCGGAACGAGATCCGGAACGAGATCCTGTGTCCAACGATGTTGGGGAGCTGCACAACCTCTACCCCTGAGGTCGAGATCGAGTTTTTGATCAAACCGAGAACCGAGCCCTTACCTGTAGCGGATGACTCGGAGCAACCAGCCGAGTCGTCGCAGTCAAACACGGCGTCATCAGACGAGTTGCTGCCGCTCATTTCGATCGAGGAACGTGAAGAGATGACTCCTTCGCGTCAAGCGCCATCGCAACCTTGAAAATTCGTCATAGACCACGTGTATTCAATGAAACAGCGTCCCGAAGTGTGTCGGTGACGATCTGTGATCTCGGCTCCGCGCTGTGGCTGACGTACGGGCCTCAGCGCAGGGACCAGGACTGTGGTGAAGTGGTATTGAAAAGCGCCGTCGCGAGGTACTACTGCTCTTTGAATGATCAATTGAATTTTTTGCACCCAAACTGTGAAAATGAAACTTAATGTACTCGGCAGAACTCTATTAGTATCATCGGCTTAAAAATTTTCTCACGACATAGTTTTCAAGAGAGCGAAATCTTTTTAAACCTTCTCTATAGCTATGCTACTTCCTGAAATGTGCAGGCAGTTAAAGAGTTGAGGAAAAGGGTAGGAAAGGGGTAGGAAAATGGGTAATAGGAGGTGGCGTGCTAGCAAACCTCAGCCACAGCACTCGCCACATCAAACATCATCACCTCCCCTTTCGGTGTCATGCCATACGCCGAGGCAACCGGGTATCGTCTTCATCACATACCTACTTGATCCTCGAATCTCACTTAGTTCCTCTACATCTCCCGCAGGAGCAATTCACCCTGTTACCCGAAGCTTTTAGCGGCTGTCCAACGCCCAATTGCTGAGGAGATCAACCATGTCCACTGAATCCACACCACTGATCCCCACATCCTCATCATCCGCACCATCAAACAGGAACAGGAGGGATATGTACTGGACAATAGGCTGCGTCTACGGCGCAACAGCCGTATGCTTCGGCGCGTTCGGCGCCCACGGGCTCAAGAAGGTCGTCACGGACCCGGCGAAGCTGGCGAGTTTTGCCACCGGGGCGCATTATCAGGTGTGGAGGTCCCATGTCGTTCTATGCTTTTTCATCCGCCCGTCCTTCTTATTTTTATTTTTTTGTTGTTGGTCATTGTGTATCTGGATTTTTTCTTGCTTCAAATAAGGGGCGAGGGGACATAAGTGCAGCGGGAAATCATGTGGGATCCGAGCCAAGGATTCTGCCCACTGAGGAGCAGTGTAGAGTGGAGGGGAGAGACTTATGCGAAGCTAAGGACGGAGAGGGAGGGAGCAAGCTCATATTAAATACCTGTTAACTGACATGGCGATTGCTGACTTAAATTTTTACAGCTGGTCCATTCCGTCGCCCTCCTCGTCGCATCGCACGCTGCCCCCGAGAACAAGCTCGCGGCTGGCTTATTCACGGCGGGCATGACCAGTAAGCCACCTCCATGCTCATCTCCCCATTCGTATTCTCTCCTTTTTCCTCTCTCACCGTCTCATATTCTTTCTCCGGATTAACGAGCTAACGTGGCCTCTAGTGTTCAGCGGCAGCATCTACGCCCTGGTGCTAGATCCCGCCCGTTTCCGGTTCCTAGGCCCTGTGACGCCGCTTGGCGGCCTGTGTCTGATTGGGGGGTGGGTGGCCTTGGCCTTCTAGGAAATGCCGAATGAACGGATGAGGGGTTAGCTGAATCGACCTGTTTGAACATCCCCGACACGTCTTATGTACGATACGTGACTGTGCTTGAACTGAGATCTGTATCACGTAATAGGAGACGAAGGCCAACTGATAGAACTCGAATTCTATGTACTAGCCTTCAAAACAAGTTTTCAGGGTCTTTTCTTTGCATGGGGGAATAGCTTGTGTATTATCACTCTCGCACTTGTCCTCAAGTCCTAGAGAGCCGAACTGCTGAATATGAAGAATTAGCACTAGATTGATCTAGCTATATTACGTGCCTCTATACACTAAGCAACTATGAGCAACATAATAATGCAAATGTTCCTTAGACCTCCACTGCAAGTTCAAAGCCTATATAGCACCGCAAATATCCGCCTCATTAGAAGTCGTCCTATTCATCAATGTTACATGGTTGGGTATCCAGGCGATATATACGTCAAGTCAGCAGATGCAGCAAAATCACGACCAGGAGCAATATGTGCCAGCTGTGCCCCCTTGCACACTATTAACTTGCTATAGCGTGGTGTCTTTTGCGAAATACCTTCCTCGCCAGCTTCGATAGCCATGATGATCGTTTCTTGGCTCCAAGGTTCGGATTGAGACTCAACAGAGGTCCATTATGTTCATGGCGTTTCCTTAAGGGGCTATCGCCGTGCTCAGACGTCCACAATGGTCGTTCCTGCTGTGGCGTCTCTGGTGCTTCCGCCTTGGAGTCCAGAGTGGTGTCTATCTCTTCCTCTGGGCTTTGAGGATCTTGATCTGCCTTTCTGCATGCCGACTGATTCTCCATCTCTTCGTTGACGCTACTATTGTGTGTTTGCTCGGTCTTGACTTCGTACTGTTCGTTTTGATGGAATTTGGGGTTCGCTTCTTGTTCGTGCTCAATAGCCTCTTGAATAGGTTCCTTGATGGCCCCATTGCTGCCGTCTTTGATGTCTGCATCTTGGACTTTGTCTGCTTGCTTATCATGGTCATTCTGAATTTGGCCTCCGCAGCTCCTCTCGGATTCTTCCCGAGAAGCCTTCTCCTCTTCCTTCTCCTCTTCCTTCCACTCATCCCCCAGCTCATCATCAGTCAAAAAAAGATTCTTAAGAACTTCCGCCCATTCAATCTTTCGGTTTCGCTCTATACGACGGCGATTTTTTCGCTTTGTTTTCAGACTCCTTCCCTTGGCAATCTGTAATCGAATATGCTGGGGTAATGGTGCTCTAACAACTTTTAGAACCATGTTATCGTGCTTTTGACCATTTGTCGCACTAATAAAGTTTTCAAGGTCCTTATTTCCCTTAAAACATACACAGCCACACGTCCTCTGAGGTGTGTGGATAGATGTAGGATAGTTCTTCGCCTGCGCATTTTTTGCATTACTATTGTCAGCTGCCACGCCGATAGGTTTGAACTTTTGCACGGCGAAAGCCAGCTTCTGAGCCGAGTCGATAGATGGAGGAAGGCTTTTCCCATTGACATGTACAAGTGCTCGATATGTCTTCGCCTCGAAATGATCGACTTGCGGAGCTATCTCAATTCCCACGAATTCATGCTGTCGGAGCAACAGTTTAGTGACATTTTGAGGCTCCATAAGCCCATTGAGTGCAGCTAACGTCCTAACGGCATCATTGGCTGCTTGGTGCCTGGAGTTGAACCCTGTATCCGAATATGGGTAGTTAAAAGTCTTCAGTGCGGTCCCCAGACCAGTGTCAGTCTTCGGTGGGTTTGGTGATTCGGCTTTCATTAAGGTAGAGAGATCAATCCAGCCTGAAAAAAGTCTAGCGATGCCTGGAAACTCCAGGCACAAGCGTTCAAAATCACTTTGTAAAGAGAGGCCAACTAGTATAAGCTCCTTCTCAGGCACGGCCCGGCGGAACCGTTCGATTTGGGTGCTTAAAGCAACATCCAAATCCTCAATATCGACGAATTCTTCCTTTCCGAAGCGGAGATGCTCCATGGGTCGCTGATGAGGGGACATCGCTTTCAATCTCTTATTGATGTTGTGAAAACGGCCGTTAATCTTGAAAGAGATAGCCTTGACTCGATGATCTTTGACAAAGTTATCCAGAGTTGGCTTATTATCCCCGCTTGAACATGTGTGGCTGAGTTCTGGTAGAAATGCGAGACCAACGTCAGTAGTTTTATAACAGTGTGGAACGGATTCTGTATCGAAGGCCACGAAAGCTGAGGTGGCAGCGATGCGCTCTATTGCAGCCAACGTGGGAATATAGCGAGGCAGCAGAGGCGAAAGTCGGTTGTTGTAAGGGATCGCCTTGATATCTAGGCTGTGTCTAAGCTTCTCTGTCTCCCAGGAGGGGACGGTGACAGCTGTTTTCGCTAGGAAGCTTTGCGCATCGCGCAAGTAACTTTGGTCAGAGCTTTTTGACACGGCAGGCAAACTCGGCGATAATTTGCCACGTTGCGCGCTCTGTCTTTGAGTCATCTTACGCAAGAGAATTTATCTCGGGTTTTACCAGCGGACGAATTGTGAATCAGTCATTGAAATTGATCTGGATTGGTGAAATGCCTCATTAAGGAGAATGCGGAAAAGGGCGAACAGATTGACGCCTCTTATATGGGTTTCTGTTGAACTTTCCACGAGAAAGTAGAATTACTTGTTCCGATTAGGATTCAGCCTCCGCTACTATATCCCAATCGTACCGTATCATTTTGCCCTATACTTTAACGGCGTAAAGCCCACGCTAGATAAATCGATACTGGCTGATGCGTAAATCACACCGACCGACAGTTGGATCAAAGCAGTGCAACTTTGGCCTAGAAACAACAGTATTCTAGAAGTAGTATGATGACCATGGCGATATTGGCATTTCGAAGCTAGACTCAGATGGCGCTATAGGCCAGATTCTAACGAAATAGTTCTAGCCCGGAAGGATAAAGGTACCAAAACTATAGGCAATGTAGTTGGAACGGCATTAATACAATTAGTGCTGCACATAATAATAGTAGTAATAGTAGTGTAATGGTGGTGATAATGCCTCTGCGGCGGGACTCAAGTCTCAGGGAAGGTAAGCAATGGTAGAAAGATGAGATTCTTTGGTGGGGTGGGTGGGGTTGAGTTATTAAGGGTAAGAGAGCTGATTATGCAATAAAGCAATATCACAACAGGGATCATTGAAGCCCACCCGAAAATACAGACGAATGTATATAAAACCAAAATAAAATTCATTACATTACATCATGGTAAACTACCATTAAAGTAGCAATTACGTTCATTCCATACGTTAAGACCACTGAAAACGCATGGTATGTTAGTAACGCCTTGTAACTCTTCTTTCTTTCAACCCTATTAAAGATCACATAACCATAACACCGCACATTCTGGCCTCGTTAAATAAACACAATGAACACGTTAAGTTGGGTAGTAACGTTCACAGGCCATTTAATGCGTTCATAACAAACGCTGCTATACCGTAATAGTAACCTTGTAGCAGTGGCCAGAGATAAGACCGGTAGACAGATGGACGACGCCAACAGCCGATGAGAGATTAGTTATATAGACAATTGCTTGTCATCAACCATGAACTCCAATATTATTATACCTTAGACACTATACCGAGTATATAGTGGCTTGCTCGCTTCAATACTTGTGATAGTCTTAGTAGTACTTGGTCGATTTATTTCAGGAACGGAAATTACGGTTGCAACTAGGCTCTTGGCAAGGAAGAGATGTAGGGAAGTGTGCTTGGGTATTGCCGTCTTGCTTACTTTTACGTGATTTAAAAGCCATAGCATGACATGTCGTGAGCGCGGTTTAAGTTAACGCGTTGTATATTGCACCATTTGTTTCGAGTGAAGGGCAGCACAACTTAAGACATCGTTCTCACCCGTGCCATCAAGTTCAGCAAAGCCGAAATGAGTATTCAAGGCCTGAGGAGGCGCAACTCAATAGGGCTGGGGGCATTGGTACTTATAACGACTTTACATTTAAGATTACCCTTTACCTTTGTACCATCTTCATAATGATGCAATATTCTTAAGTAATAGTTGACCATAATTAGTCATACGTACAAAAACAACTAAAGAGCATCGAAGTGCACAAGTGAACCATTCTTGACCGGTTGTGCGTAAGCTTTATCAACCTGAATCGACTAATAGAACGTCATGCGTTATAATTATTGTGGGCAAATGGCCTGATAGATACTCTGAACTATGGTATAAGCATTGAAATACTAGTAGGTTTGTTAATAGTCCCACGGATTAAATAGCAGTGGTCCTATGTAAACTGACGAAAGGCGCCGATAACATTCCTGTCTACTCCTATTTCTGCCAAGCTAGGGAGCTTTTGTGAGTTTTTTATCCGGTTATTGCTAGCTACATGTCCGATAATTAATTAAGGAACTGAAGAGATAGCAACACTTACAAAGAGCAATTCTAAACCACATAGAGCTTTCTTAGCGAAATATGGAGTGTTTCGCAACGAGACATAATTACCTGCGAGGTTAAATTTCTAAATGTGAATGAATTATGCTACTTTTATCGAGACGAAAACACAATGGACTATAGAGCAATATTTGTATTTACTAAATAAGGGAGTTACGTGCAGGTAACTAAGAACAGTCTCTTGTATGTGGAGAGTCATCGCAGGGAACAGCGTCGAGATTATATATGTTGATGAGCTTCCTAAGTGCGCTGTATCGATCTACGAGAGTTGGATATACGAGAATATACTACTATAATGGAGCTAATAGGCATAATGAGTTGTCCTTACATTTGGCATCGGAATTTGCGTACGAAGTGAGATTGTAATTTTACAGCATTGTGTGGAGTTATTATGCCGATATGGAATAGAATCGAGTATGCTGCATCTCTGCTGGCAATGATAATAATCACAGGTAGGTATTCTATCCTGAACCTCGTTCACCCTCGAACGGTCAGCGCTCTCCAATCTAATTGATGAAGTTCAGTGGTCACTGGCATTGTCTTGTACTATATTGCAGTCCTGTAGGGTTATTAGCCCATAAATGTGAGAGCCGCCATTAGATATTTCGCTTTCTCGTTCCAAGTGGCTTCAATTCCTCAGGTACACTTTTTATCTGAACCGACTAGCGCTATTGTAATTCCGCTAAAAGACTAACTTCACTGTTCTATTAGCCATTGTGCCTCCAGTGACCCAGGCCCCCTCGGGGCATGACCTGCTGTTGTTCGCTTATCATCTACTCTCGGGAGTCTCATCTTCTCGCCGGAAACGCCTTTATTCTCACCTCGTCAATCTGCCCCGTCAGCTTCCAGGATTACTAACTGCGACTTTCCCACCTGTTCTTTTTCGCTTTCTTTCTCAAAAGGCGTCACTTGTTATCTAACAATAGGATCCCTAACTAGCTAAGCGCCTCTGACGAGAGCTCCAAAGTCCCTCGTGCACGAGCTGCTCTCTTTTCCTCTTCGCAGCGATATCGCCCTCTCAGCAACTACATCCTTATCTCTAGTACCTGCTTATCCTGCTTCTGCTTCTGCGGTAGTAAGACCACTGGTCTCCTACGTACCTTGCACAGGCACCCCAATTTCTTCAGTCTACCCTCTGTGCGATTTTTATCGATCTAAACAACCCACGCGAAGTTCCCTGATAGCAACAGCCTTTCGTCGCATCAACAGCCATGTCTCAAGACGACAGCGAGACCAATTCAGGCCCTGTTGGTGTCATGGTCGACACCAACAATTTCCACCAGGTCCTTGAGCACTTCCACAGCTGTGGTGAGCTTACGAGCCCGGACACGACCCGCATTGAAATTGAGTGTCAGATTTGCCTGGCGAAGAATCTGGCTCTCGTGAACCCTCACTTCGACAAGCTCACGCGAGCGACACACGAGCGGTACGCTGTGCTACCACGATGTGGACATGCCTTCGGATCTTACTGCTTGGTCGAGGTAAGGCCCTTACTTCCTCTTCTCTTGGATTCTGAGTGCTCTTCAGTTAACCCCTTGAATCTTAGTGGCTTCTAAACAAACATTCTGGAGTGCCCGCGTGTCCCTCTTGCCGCACGCCAGTTTACTGCGCTCAAGGGCATGCCGTGCCGTTTGAGATCTACGGCGCCACGGGCGAGGCCATTGAGGAGATGGAGGAGATCAAAGAGATTCGTGCGGCATTGGCCGAGCCGCCCTGCAAGACATGTCTGTCTACTCATCCGGCTAAAGAACTACCCCTTTCGCTTATTGAGTCCTTAACCCGGACGGCGACCCGATCTGTATCCCCCGGTCAGCGTAACTCTACTCCGCAGGCTCCGCAGGTAACCCCTACCAGAGCTCAGAACTCCGTTTCCCCAAGCCAGAACCGGACCCGGACCCGGAGCGAGACCCGGAACCAGAGCCAGAACCGGAATCGTAACCAGAATCAGAGCCAGAGCAGGAACCAGAACCAATTGACTCCTGCACGCCCAACCAGCTTAGCAGCGCCATTGCCACGTCGGAACGTTTCTAGAGAACGAGGTGTCCCGCCGCCATTTCTACACTCGGAAGCAGTTCACAATTGGAACATGTTCGCGGAAGCGCATGGCCTTGCATCGTCACGCCACGCACCGCGCTCGCAGCAGCCGCGCGCACACACGCACATGCACACGCACACGCACCCCCGTCTTGCGCACTCTTCCGCTCGCCTTCCCGCTCACCCCATGCCGAACATGCCGGGTCGGGCCCCCCGCAACGAGGGCTTCTTCTGGATGCACATGACTCGCCCGACTCTCCCCTACCATCAGGATCGTGATTCTCCGGTGGGTCGTTGGCAGCGTGTTTGCCATCATAGTCCGCTAGAGAAGCAGCAGCGCCAGCAGCTTCACCACTGCCCTCTTCCGCATCCTTGTCTTCTTTGTAATCCTTGCTCCCATGGTTGAGACGAGATGAGAGAGGCTTCGGCGGCCAGCCGGCTTAATAATATCAACGCGGCGGAGAAGAGCTACGATGATTACAGTAGTTGGCGACATACGCCTCTGCCTCAGGGTTCCACAAAGGGGGTGAATACGGGAAATTACTGATGGCGAGACAATGGTATGATGAACGATAAAGAAGCAAAAATAAAAACCCACAAGAAAAAAAAGCAAAGAAAAAGGAAAAAAGAGCCAAAAAAAAGAGAGAAGGACAGGAGAAGCTTAGGGCTTGGAAGCAATCATACAGCAATTGGCAGGGTTGAGACTAATAATCCGAAGAAGGGGAAGGGCTGAAGTGCCTTTATCCTCAGAGCCGTGATTGCTGGTCTGGGAGAAGACATTGAGGGAGGTGATACGTGCTGCTACCTCATACCGTAACGAAGACGCAGCTGAGGGAGGCGGCTGATTGTACTTGGACGGAGAATCAGCCACCATAGCGGTAATAGATAGAGATAACTAGATGGAGCTGGATGCTATCTGGTCTATCCTACTCTGCAGAGTAAAATGCACGATTGTGTCGCACTGCCAATTGGCTTAACTTCCCTGGTGGGAGCCGTGATTTCTTGTTGATTACTTATGCCTAAAGACTTCGGACCCGGACGCATGGCTCGTTTCGTGCGGATGAGCCCGAGCTTCGCACCTCGTTAGCCGCGGATTTCGAGTCAAGTAGCTATTTAGTTGCCCCCCTGCCGGACCTATACTGTGTGTAGTACACTACAGTACTACAGTAAGGTTATTACGCTAAAGACGCCTCAGGTTCCGCCACTTTTTATATGGCGTGCGCAAGCGTGCGGTCATCGAGTAATTTAGACCAGGTAGATTACGTTTCCCCGGCTGGGTCGAGACTGCGAGGCTTGCGAATAGCGCCTGGGTCCGGGCTGCGACGGTGCCAAGACCGGGGTTCGTAGTGGAGATGGGTTCGTGTCGGGTTCCGGCTTTGAAATGAATGCATGTGGGCCAACTGGCTTCGTATTCTCTCCAAACAAGGAAACAAGGAGGCTGTGCAATTTGCTACGAAAATAGCAGGTCGCTGTTGTCCATGGGAAAGCTGGAATAGGAGACGGTGGCATAGGTATCTCAGCTGTGCCTACTCAAAATCGCACAGCTTCGTTTTATCTACGACGGCGATATGCGCCATCGAACCTGTGGTGCAGGTATGTGTACCACTATATAGATGGTAGCGATAACTTTGTGATCTATTGTGTCCGTGATACTACCACTGTATGTGGTCCACGTGATTATTTTTTTCAAGTCTGTTGCACATAGGACTATATCATGTACGGCGTAGAGGAGAAGATGTAGCGCAGAGTGTTGTTCGGTGCCACTATATAGACTGAATCGCGTGGCCCTCAATGTCAAAAGTAAACAAGCTGGTATTAAGGGTCAAAACTGGGAAATAGAGATGAATGTGCCGATTGTCGAATCTGTGGGACATTCTACGAACTATCATAATGCCACATGCTATATATTGTAAATTGCTGGTTCATCTGTTTTGTTGATGACTTGCCGTGCCCAGCCTGTGGCTATATAACCGTGCGGTGGGTTCGGTACGAATGCATTGTCTACGACTCCGACACTTCGGCTACCCGCAGCCTTCTACCCGAACCTTACCCTCTTCCTGTGCACCTTATCTTTGTCTCACTGTCGACGTCGGAACGTAGGACAAGGACGCAATAACCCGTCGTTAGTGTATGCAGACAACCCTATCATAACCTTCACAACGAGGGCCGCTGGTTCCTGCATTAGTCACGCAAGCTTGCTGTACAAATTATCCCTCATGGCTGAGCTAATGGTAGTAGCGCTAGATGTTAATAGCTGCTTATGAGGCAGTTTTCCCGAGCTCTCGGTTTGACAAGAGAATACGGCCCGTAATCTAACCTTACATTGACTCCTGGCTGGGATGAAATGTCATATGCCAAGTTGTGACGACGGTGGGCTCCAATACCCAACGGTGGTCGATGATGGTGCGTCTGACATGTGCATCTAGTAGGCTAAGAAGTATAGCTCAGTCTTTCATGAGAGCAATGCTGCGACAAATCAGCTACTACCACGACAGCAATGCGATGAGTAGAGAGAATGACGTGGGCGAACTGCGATTGATCGCCATCAGCCCCATCTCATGTCAGACTCCAGATCTTGGAAAAACAAGTACTGCCAGGGACGAAAGATGTGCAAGCAAGGTAAGGTCAGTCACTCTTTTATCCTCCTTACTCGCATATATCAAGCTCGTGGGAGGTGCAAGGGAAGAATACAGGCAGATCTTGGTGTGTAAGTGGTAAGGAGTTCAATTGCACGGCCCCTAATGCTTCATGTGTGGTTCAATAGATACCCGCATGCACGCAAATGGCGGTATGCGCAATGCATTCATGTATGCACACCGTACCTACATGTATTTAACGTGCTTGATATGCAGTAGCCGGCCAGTTTCCTTCTACCCCCCGCATGCGTCGTGACTGTCGCCTTGTCACCTACATACGTGTAAAGAGTCGCAAGAGCACAACAGACGTTTGGTACAATCTACCAACCAATCACTTTACCTGACCACCTCACAATATTTGCTCGAAATCATTTGCCATCACCAATCACCTCTTGTCGAACATCCGTATCAAGATGTCGGATATTACAGACCCAAGCGGTTTTCATTAGGTCACAGATTCTCGCAAATCGCAGATTATCTGGACCCGGGATTCACACATGGACTAAATTAGCCCATGGACTAACTTTCCTGTTCCTGAATTGGCTTCGCTGATCCGTTGCCGATCAAAAAAACACCTTTGCGCCCGTCAGAAAATGCTTGGCCTGCCGGTAATGGTGAGGTCTTGAGCCGGCAACAGCAGCTTATCCGAATCTTCATTTCTCTTAAACATTCGCGGCTGCTGGAAGAGCCAATCAGAATGGAGAGATCTCATACCGGCGCACACCATCGTCCAAACCTCTTTGGGAATGATGGGGGGCCTAGACGAACCTGAAGCACAACCCGGCCCAGTCGACCTTTTTGGAGTCGTGGTTTTTTGCTTATTGTTAGATCCCCTTTTGGCTGACTCCTCTTACGTAGATCGCTCCCTTCGGGCGCAATCTACCCCTGGATATCCTAGCGCGTTCTGAATGCTACCCTGGTGTGCGCCTCGATCCTGGCATTTCACTGCCGTGCCATTCAATTGGCTCCCACTCCTCGTTGGCCGCTGGCCGACGCAGGTACACGATGCTAGTGCCGTCTGAAAATTGACGAGATGGACCCCGAGTGTGGCTCATCTGTCGCCAATCCTCGCGGTCTCGACCAACAGAATTGCGAGCTTTGTCAAAAGGATGGGTACTGGGATGGGGGCGTATAAACTCGTCTCGCAGTTCTGTTTCCCACTCCCTCCCTGTCGCCAAGTCATCAAAGTTGTTCTTTAATCTTATCCACACACTCACTCCTTTCCCCCAGGCGCCCGTCCTTTTGACTTCATAACCTTGACCCTGCCTCCTGACGCTTTGTCCATTGTAAACCCTTCTTCCTTACCGGAAGCAATTCGCGAGTCTCTCATTGTCCAGGTGAATTTTCACCACGCCGTTCCTTAAAGTCACTCTGATTCAGGTTGCTCTCTCCATTGTAAGAGACTGTCAGCTTGTATTGCCACGTTCATTCCTATTGCCATTATATTTGCTCGCCAAGTAGTACAGGTACATTCCAACGGTGCCCCTTTACGACCCGAACGACGTTTTTGCACGACCCAAAACAGCGTGATCCCCTGTTCCCATTCGAGCTGCGCATATCGATAGACACTACTCAGAATGAAATATACCACCGCTCTTGTCTTTGGCGGTGCCGCTACGGCCGTCTCCGCCAGTGCTTTCTGCTCTGATGCCGTGCAGGATTTACTCGGCAACTACTTCTGCCCAGGGGCTGTGAAGCAGATCAAGTATGATGGATTGGACATTCCTGGCAAGTACCGCGCGGTCGCAACTATGGACAACAGCGGAACTTGCACATACGAAGACAAGGCTTACTCAGGCCCAATCGCCCCCTTCGATGAGGGTGTAAGTACCTGACTCTATGTTTTGAGGATTATTTCGCCTTACTGAGTCGTTGATTAGCTTTCACTGCACTTCCGAGGACCTCTGCAGCTGAGCAACGTCGCCGTCTACATACCTGGAAAGAGCAAGCGCGATGCCCCTAAGCCCGGCCACTCTAAGCGCCACGGCCACCAACACTTGCATAAGAAGCACCACGAGGAAGAGAAGCGTGCCGTTGGCGACATGGTTACTGCTACTATCAATGGCGTAGTTCAAACATGGGTCAACACCTACGATCCCGCGACCGTCGATGCC
Organism: Xylariaceae sp. FL1651; assembly: GCA_025201745.1. NCBI lineage: Eukaryota > Fungi > Ascomycota > Sordariomycetes > Xylariales > Xylariaceae > Xylariaceae sp. FL1651. The sequence goes on along the minus strand of MU624259.1, from coordinate 220,984 downwards.
GCGGCTGCTGCGGCGCCCCCTGCTGCTACTCCGACTGCCGCCTCGGCCCCCGCTAAGAAGCCTGCCAGCAGCAGCAGCAGCAACAATGTGAATGCTGCATCGGATAAAACCCCCATTACTGGTGACTTTGTGCGGACTGCCTACTACGACGCAGCTTCAGGAACTGCTGACGGCCTGGTCTTCCTGGCCAATGTTGGTTCTCCCGGAGTCTCTGGCACCTGGGATACGTGAGTGAGCCCCTCAAACAAATCGTGGGGATATGTTGATCACTAATGCTAAATGTCGTAGTGTCTGGGGTTCTAGTCTTGCATATGTCAACGAGGACGGTTCGGCCGCTGCCGCCTCTCCCACCGTTTTGAAGAACAAGCTGCTCGACGATACCCAGGAGATCGCCATCTTTTCCGACACACCCTGCGACGCATCCTGCGGTACCGTCCGTCCTGGCTCTGTTGCCTACAGTACGCATAATCGATGATGTTGGATGTTGTGTGTGAACGTGAATTACTAACAGGTGTACAGAGGGATTCGAGGGCCGTTCCAAGGTGTTCGTCGCTGAGTTCACGATGCCAGACAGCGGCAAGTCTGGCGCCGGAATGAACATGCCCGCCTATTGGCTGCTCAACGCACAGATTCCCCGAACCGGCCAGTACACGTCCTGCAGTTGCTGGAAGGGCGATAACAGCAGCCCGCTCGAGGGTGGCTGTGGTGAGCTGGACGTCGTCGAGATCCTCAGCTCTGGCGACACTCGTGCCAAGTCCACCTTCCACTTCGCTAACGGCGTTGGTGACTCGCACTTCATCCAGCGCCCCGTGAGCTCATCCATGAAGGTCGCCGTGGTTATGGATGCCGACTCTTCCAACGTCTCGATCAAGGTGCTCGATGATTTCGACTTCAGCACTAGCCTCACCGCCGAGCAGGTTCAGAACATGGTCACTGATGAATCGGATGTCAAGCTGTTCAGTTTGTTGACTTTCGGCCGATAGATGAAGTAAGCAGCAAGAAGCGGTGAGGACGGCAGATGTGGCCGATAGTATTGTATATTTAGTTGCACATATATCTGCATGCGGGGGGCATTTATTTTGATCTATGTTGGAGCTTGGACAGAAATGGAAGACGTGGTTCACTTTTTTTTTTAAGTTCATGGCTGAGATAGGAGCATTCCGGGTGATTTATTTGTAGCACGCGCCTTAACACCAGTATACCCATCTAACTTACGGCATGCATTCTACTCGCTGTGCACAATGCCAAACCTGCCTTAAGCATATTATCGTAGGGAGTGCTGGTTCACGATCTCGATAGTCAGAAAAACGTACCAATGACAATTCTGTATGCTTGTGTCTTGCATAGGCTCTGTACCTTACACAGATATTGCGGCTTTTGCCTCAGCTAATACGCTTTGAGATGTCCACATTCTCTTTTAAATCGAAACGCCACTCTTGTAGAGGTTTCACTCATTGACTACGCCCCACGAATATAGACTAACATACAAGTCCACAGTTGAAGCAAGCAACAACCATGACTGAAAATAAGGAATCACACGAGTCCTAGCTGATGATCTTGTCTCGTAGGGGCTTGAACAAGCGACATATATTTTCATGGCGATCAATCAGCGTAGGACCAAGAGGGGTCAAATTACCGGCACACGGACAGCGGTGCGGGTCAAACATGCATAGCGAAGTGTTGTTAAAAGACCTAGTTTCTGAGAGGAATTTATAGAAGGACGAAAACATTCTCAGAGCTGGTGCCTGTAGGTCACAGCCCGGGGATAGTGAGAGGACCTTTGGAAAACATCGGATCTGATGATGTTGAACGATACATCTATCCTGTCTACCTGCTCGTTACGTTTAGGGAACCTCTAGTCGACTAGGTGCTTGTGCGACGAGGCATTCAGAGGGCGAGATCTGTCGGCGGGCGGGGACCTAGACAGAGCCACCATCCTGGCTTTGTTTTGTTTCCTTTAATTATCGTCTGTTTGATCTCAATTTTGGACCGCTAGAGGCTAGGTCCTTAGTCCTATTTTGAGTCTCCCGCCTATCCGGACTAATTCTGTATCAATTCCTCTTTCTCTATCTTTCACGTGCAAAGAATTGCTACTGTCCTTAAAGAGTCTAGATCAGGCGAAGCGTTATCGTTTAATATCCTGGCGTTTGCGGCAAGACTTTGCGCCGTGAATCCATACGCAATGGAGGAAGGACTGGACGGCCTCGCGAGCTGCGTGTGGTATGCAATGTGCGTTGGAGACTGACTAGGCAGTTGGAACTATCGAGAGAGAGGTGTTCCGTCCACAATGAAGCACTCATTTAGAGTTTGATATCGCTGTCAATGACGATACTACGCCAAGGATAAAGTTCGAGAAGACTCTGAGAAGCATGAGCACTTTTCGAACTAAGATTGCTGAACAACTCTTACGGCAATGTTTGACTATTTTGATCTTGTCGAGTCTGCGAATGCTCCCGATAATCGTGTTAAAAAGTACCAAGTAAATAGCTGATTGAACATTTATCCCATAGCTAAGCTTGACCACATCGCTTTTACAGATGGGCTTTTGCGAACAGCAAACACACGTTTAGGTTGACATGTGGTTAAGAGTTCCGAGTAGTACCAGATAAATCTTCCCTCTTACAAGAACCTCAACGTTACGTAACACTGCTTCCCGATCTGCCGATAACTACTATTTGTATTTCCACTACGCCCTGATTCACCTGCGAACTTCCGCATAACAGTACCCGTTCCTTAAAACCGTCGAATAGATAAAGCGAGGCACATCTCCCCCGAGCTAGGTAAAGTAGAGATCAAATAATGCGGGGAAGTGGTTGATCTAGCTCATGACATCCACCACGCGGCATGCGACGCAGTCCCAAGCGCAATGCGGGGGAACAGGTAAGCGTCATGCAGCGGCTTTCCCGCCGCACACCTTATCTCTTCCTTTCCCACCTAGGTAATCTTGAAGGAAAGCGAAGTAGGTATACGAAACCGTTCCCTCTTTGAGGCGTGGGGTTAACTCGCAGGCAATGGAGATCAGGTGAGGGGTTACTCTACCTAGGTAAAAGTAAAAGTCCAGAGAGATATTCATATTTATGTTGTCCGTAATCTTATGTGACTTCACAAGTTTCCGCCAGTGTTTTGCGTATATAGTATTTGTATAGTGTGTATGTATGTAACCCTGACTCGTTTATATCATATTCATCCCGGCACCTACGGAGCCTTCCTCTTACAGATACCCCGCAAGACTATCTTCAACCGCGATGTCGACTACTGAATCAACCCAAGACGCACCCAAGACGCACAAGGCCTGCGTCTACGACAAGCCGGGCTCGTGCTCGATTGCGGTCCGCGATGTCCCGACGCCTGAGCCGGGGCCCGGAGAGGTCTTGGTGAAGCTTACGCACTCGGGCATCTGTCACTCGGACTACGGAATAAGTGAGTTTTGTTTACGTCACATGGGGCATCTGAACTCTTGAGAATTTTCGCCTCAACATAGCAATCACTAACTTCGATGCTTGCAGTGATGAAGACGGTATGCCCAGGAGGTGCAAGATATGGGATGCGCGGCATCGCACAAGGGGGCTTACTAGCTGACTTTATCATGAACTCGCTCACAGTGGAAACACCTCCCCTACCCCACACCAGAAGGACAGGTCGGCGGACACGAAGGCGTGGGCTTCATCGAGAAGCTAGGCGACGGCTCCGAGCGCGCGGGCGTGAAAGTCGGAGACCGCGTGGGCATCAAGTGGGTATCATCAGCCTGTTTAGCTTGCCGTAGGTTTTTCTTCTTTTTGGTCGGTCTTCATTCATGCGGGATTGCTTCTCCTTATCGCAGTGCCTCGTTTGCTTGCTTGTCTCGTGATCTTTTGGGAATGAGACGCTCAGAACTGACGAATCACTTTTACAAAATAGCGCCTTGTCTTGAGGGCATGGAGGGCGTTTGCTTTAACCAGAAGATCAGCGGGTATTACACGCCCGGCACCTTCCAGCAATATGTCATTGGTCCAGCAAAGTAAGTAGAGTACTCGTCGCTTTCTTTCCCCCATCCTATCAAGCAATTTCTCTCTCTCTCTCTCTCTCTCTCTCAAAAAGGGGGTGATCAGTATCATCTTTCAAGATAACCTATCAGGAACGCCAACGCTAACGGCGCACGCCTTTCAGCTACGTGACGCCCATCCCGGAATCGCTCCCCGGCGAGCTCGCGGCGCCCATGCTCTGCGCGGGCGTGACGACGTACGCGGCGCTGCGCAGGTGCGGCGCCGAGTCGGGGCAATGGGTCGTGGTCTCGGGCGCGGGCGGCGGGCTCGGCACCGTCGCCACGAGCCTCGGCGCCCGCGCCATGGGGTTCCGCGTCATCGGCATCGACATGCCGGGCAAGCGGGACGGCGTCCTGGAGTCGGGCGCGGAGCACTTCATCGACATCACGGCTTTCGACGATGGCACCATCGGGAAGGAGGTCAAGCGGCTGACGGGCTATGGCGCTAAGGCCGTCATTGCGGTGAGTGCGGTCTAAATATCTGTTTGCTTTACCCCTGCTTCTTGTGGAACTGGGGGAGAGGGGGGGGGGAAGCGTGAGAGAGTGAAGGACTAGACCTGGAAATCCGGGACTGATGGCTCCTCCCACTAGTGCACGGCAAGCAACAAAGCATACGGCCAGGCCCTCTCCATGCTCCGGTTCGGCGGCACGCTCGTCTGCGTGGGCATGCCGGAAGGCGACCCGGTGCCGATCGCGAACGCGTATCCGTCGGCCATGGTGGCGAAAATGCACAAGATCGTGTCCGTGGCCGTCGGCAACCGGCGCGAGGCCGCCGAAACGCTGGAGATGGCCACGCGCGGCGTTGTTAAGTTTCCCGTGCGCACCGTTGGCATGAAGGACTTGCAGTCTGTCTTCGACGACATGGGACAGGGGAAGCTAGTCGGTCGTGTTGTGCTGGATCTGGCTTCGGAGTGATTGCGTGCGAGTAAATATCTCAGGCTAGGGTTCCATGTCCTCCTTTCCGTTTCGCGCGATAGGGGAGTACGGTTGGCGATTGGTCTGTTGAAGAGAGGGGACAGAGGAAAGGAAGGCATATTTACACGTCGTATCCTAGAATTCGGCTCTGGTTCTCGTATCGAAAGGGTTACTTCTTATGGCCGCGTATCCGTGTTTTCGCTATGATGACTTTGCTAGTGCAACTTATACCGCATTATAAGTGTTTGTGGCGCCTTGCGATGCTGGATACGAGGAAAAGTGGCACCGCAACTGCGGTCGCGAACTAAGAGAGTCAGCATTTAGCTGGCTTACGGCAAATAGTAATGGCGGTTGATTGGAGATTATGTGCACGTATTCGCGGTATTGCTTTGAAGCTGTAATGTCGAATGGCTGAGACAATTCATACATAGTTTGTACACGTGGTAGATGACCGGGTTCACCAAGTTGTGGTGGTAAGCCTTGATTTGCATGGTCGATTCTTAAGACTCATGCTGCGGTATCAAATGTGACCATACCTTATCCCCAATTCCAGTAAATGCAAGACCAAGAACCCATTATGCCACTGACTCCGTAATAACACATGCCTTCCCGTCTCCGCCGTCGCAATGCAGCCCCATATTACCGTAAACCATGCTCAACTAGTTGCCACCCTATGTTATGCTATGCGATGCTGTGCCCAAAAACGCCGAAAGACCCTCAGAAATCCACACGAGCTTGAAAACTTCAGTGACGTCGCAACCGATCGATGAGCTGCCAAAGGCGGCTCTCCGCCCTCGGCACCCGAGGATCTGAGTACCGTAGGGCAGAGCCTTTCATCTGGAGGGCTTCGTCCGGACTCATCGCGACAACAACATCATTAATACACACACCATAACTGCAGCACTCTTCTGGTCGCATTTGGTTCATCATGATCGCATCTCGTTTGTGCTAGACATTGTTAGTACCTCGAAGACCGAAGAACTGGGAGTTGGGCTAAACGTACGTCTGGACAGCGCATAGGCGAGGCGTGTATTAGCCCTGAGAGGGACATAGTGACGGCGAGGGTAGATATTAAGAAGCCGAACTGCATTTGCGACGTGTACAATGTGGTCGTCCGTGCGTGCCGTAAGTTTATTTTATAGTCCCTCGCCCCTCGCGATAACTCTGCTCCAAGGATGGCTGATCTAAGCCGACAACTTGAATCCGATTTGTGTGGGTTTCAACTAGATCGTGCCAAACAGATAATAAAGCCTGAAGATGTTGGAGTTAGGGTAATTTTCTTTTTGTAAGGCTGCGCGAGAGTGTGAGGTTTGGCCAATAGACGAAGTAATAGAAACGTAACGTATAAAGACCGGTCAGTTCAGAGGTGTCTATTGTATATATTTACGTATAGAGATATACATCTTGCTGGCTGGGAACGCCCCGTATGTTTACGAAGTTCAGCTGCCGTCATGGTAAGAAGCGCCGTACTATGACGCGGCTCGTAAGACTCCGAGGCGGGCCCGTTGAGGCTATGAACTACTATGACGATCACGGATCGCGGATTTGTTCGTGAAGGATGGCGGTGTCAGCAGCCATGTTCCACTAACAGCGGGATTGGTGGAGGCAAAGGAAAAGGCCATTGGATCAGCTGCACACAGTACAGTACCAATAACTGGGCCTGTTGCATAGCACGCAGTCAACGGGCGGGTTTGCAGAGATAATCTAGCCCAAGTTTTTTGAGACTCACCGCCAAGCCTGCCTACTAAGATGCTGACACGAGCATAGCAGAGTTTGCTCATCATAATCAGTGTACAAGCTGCCCATACGGCGATGCCGGCTAGATCTGAGATAAGTCCATCGTTTGAAGAACTATTCCTTTCAGTTTCAGAAGTGAAGGGGGAATTAGGATGACATCAGATGAAGAGAGGGAGCATGGGCGGAAAAAAACGAAAATAGAAACACGAGAAGATCACGTGACTTGAGCTGAACCTGAGTCCTTGGGCTAGCCCTTGTGAAGATCCGCCCTATACGCTCGAGCATTACCTAACAGATGTTAAAATTAGATCGATAATGGGTCATTACTCCGGCCAAATACCTCTTTTCGAGATTATTTTGAATAGCCAAACCAGAAAATGGTGAAGAGATTTGGATTGCCCCTTTTTCATTTTTATTTACTTATCCGTCTAGCTAACTATAGTTGCACGTACTGAACAATGTTGCCATCACCAGCTTCGCTGTAATGGGTACCCAATCAATCGCCAAGATCGACGTTATGATCTACACTACACTCAGCGATTTCGTCTGCGTTTCAACTAGGGTTAGCCTAATATGTGATATTCAAACATGCGCCTTGATTGCCGCTGAAGTCAATCATTAACAAGACTCGTTGAAGGGGCGGCCCTTGTTCTAACATTGAACCTCTTCGCCTCCTTAGGGTGAACCTTCGTTCTTTGCCCGTCAAACAAGAGCTTTCATCTCTCCAGTGATAGCCGTTATTTAGCAAACACAACTGCTCTGTTGGGTAGCTATAGATACATTTGCATATACTCCTTCATTAGGGCTGAAGTCTTGTAGTGAAGCGTCTTCGTCGTCTTCTCGCTTGCGCAGCCAGCCCAAACTTCCGCTGACGTCGTTAAAGCTAAGTAGTTTAGCGCGAATACTTCCTTCTCTCGAACTCTTGTAGAATGCGCAAAAAGGTTGGGCTAGAAGCTGGGTTGAATATCCATTGCGGACAGTACTAGTATAAGTTAACGCCGCATTGTAGACTGTCCCATCACTTGAGTAGCAATCAGTTCCAGATCAACTGTGTCCGGCGTAGTATGCGTCGATAAACATCCCCCAGCGACGGTTCTGCTCCATAGTCACTTCTTGATGATTTGCTGTAGCTTCAATGCTCTGCGTATTGATACTGTTTCACACTGACTTCTATAAATGTCGCTCTTACTTTCAGGATTGATAAGTTGGCGGGTCACCCGGTCGTCTTTTTGTCAGATATATGATTTATACAGCACATGCAGGTTAACTAGGCATACCTGCCAGGTTTTTGGTGCAGTGGTAAAATCTGACACCTTTCGCTGGAAATTTGCGGTCGTCGCCTATCAACACCGAAAAGCCAGACCTTAGCGCTTCTACCCATTCCTCAAGGGGGTAAAACGAACCACGTACAGAAACACTTGGCGACTCCCCACTAAGCCTTCAATACCTAGCCGCGCTTAAAAGATACAACAAGCCAAGAGCCCTTGTTGAAACCTTTGCGAAGTCTAATGGCCTAGGACAGCCCAACACAAGGATCTCACGGGTGCAACGTGCAATGAAGCGGTGCTAACTGTGAGCAATTTGTGCTGATTTGTATAAAGAGGCATATTTGGAAGGATAATGTTAAAGCTAAAGGTTAGTAGAGATTTTAATAACTTGCGAGAAATATAAATAGTGCGTATAGCTTTGTATTATATAACATATTATATAATATAATAACGCCGGCTTTTTTAAACTATTACGTTTTTATAATAGCTATTTATTTATTTATTATATATAAAATTTTGTTAAAGTTTTTTTTGCTAGATTTTTTTTAGTAGTTAAAGTTTTTTTTTTTTATAATTAACTATTTTTTTTTTTAAATTTTTTTTTAGTTTTTAATAGCTTAGCTATATTTATAATAAAATTATACCCTTTTTTTTTAAGCCGTATATAATTTTTTATTAAAATATATATAATTTATTTATATATATAAACTTATATAAAGTTATATTTATATATAAATTTAATTAAATTTAAAGTTTTTTTTTTTTTTTTTTACAAATATTATCGTTAAATTTTCCGTAATTTATAGGTTTATACGTATTATTAAACTATTATTTATTTTAATCGGTTATTTTATTTTCGAAAACAAACTAATTAATGTTTATATAAAAGTTAATATTTATATAAAAAATATTTTTAATATATATAAATAATTTTATTTATTGCAATATTTTTATTATGTAAAAAAAATAACTAATAAAATTCTATAAATAATATTATATACCGTTATATTATAATTATAAAAATTGAACTTATAATTATAATAATTTATTTAATTAAATAAATATACGGTATATTCGGCGCTATTAGTTATTTATATATTTTAGTTTTTGTAAAATAGTATTGTTTTAATTATTTTTAATTACGTTTAAGTATAAATAAAATATATCGTATACGTATAATATTATTATAATATATTATTTTTATTTAAATTTAATAAATTAATAAATTTTAAAATAAGCTTAACACATCTCCCACTTGGATAGGCCACTTGTTACAAACCAACAGTAGGGTTTATGGCCTAGAAAGAGACCACAAGGGGAAACCACTGGTGGGGAACGGAAACATGGCACTTCGAAGTCACGTGACTATAAATAATTTAAGTAATCTAAGTAATTTATGGATTATTTAGATTAAGCAAATCTAAAAAAGTATAATTTAGGTATTTTATTAGAGAATATAAGAAGATTAAATAAAGACATAAAAATGAAAAAATAAGTATAAAAAACGAGGTTTTTTTATATAAATAAAACATTTATTTATTATTATTTAACTTATATTTATAATTACTTTTTAAAAATAGCTATAAAAAATTATTTTTTACGAAGCAGTTAATTTAAAATATTATTGTTTTTATTACTCGTAATATTATTATTAACGTATATTTTAAATATAAACCCGAAAGTATTGTTATTATATTTTAAATATTTATAACTTTAATATTGTAAAAACGTATATAATATTAAATATTAGTATATGTTTTATAATATTTTAAATAGTTTTATTTTACGTTAAGCGGTTAATTAAAATAATATTTAAACTATGTCGGTATTAATAATTTAAAAATATACGAGACTTTCGCAAACTTTAGCGCTACTTTTAAAACGATTAAAAAGTTTTATTTATTTTATAAAAACCGAAAAAGAAAATAATAAGTTCGAAATTATTAAAAAATAATATAATTATTTAGTAAATTTTATTAAAGACTTTTAAAAAAAGTTAAACGTTAAAAACAATAAACGATAAATGCTAAAAAAAAACTTAAAAATCGCTAAACTATTTAAGTTCGACGGAATTTTTTAATAAGTTTAGAAAATTTTTAGCTTAAGTCCGAGTTTATTAATATTATTATAATAATATTTTTGAAAATAATAAAAAACGAATTTTTTATGTAGCGTTTTTGTTAAAAAAGAAAGTTTTAATTTAGTTCGAATTATATTTGTTTAAAGCAACGAACGAATTAAAAAATAAATGGCCCGAAAATATACAAAAGATTTTTTTAAATCGAGATTTTTTTAAAACCGAGCTTAAAAATTTATATGTTAATTTCGAAAAAAAACGATAAATTTAAAACAAATTGTAAAAGTTATCATAAACAAAATTAGCGTTAATTTACGCAACTAAATTTTAAAAAATTTTAGCTATATTCGATATTAATAACTAAGCTAAAATTATAATATTTTACAGTAAATTAAAAAATAGGGTTAAAAACAAAATTATTAAATTATTATAACTTATTAAATTTATAAACTATATTTTAATAACTATTTAAATCTATATTTAATTATATAAACAATATTAAAAAAAAAAAGCAAAAATTTTTCCGAAGTAAAAGTTAAAAAAAAAGTTAAAATAAACCTAACGACTTTAAAAAACGGCAATATTTTACAGCATATAGTATATACGTAAAACTAATAAAATTTAACGTAATATAGTAAAATAAAAAAAAATAGCAAAAAATAAAAAAAAATTGTTAAATATTATAATTATAACAAGTTTAAACATTACGCTAAAAACTACGATAAAAAATTACGTAAAAACTTAAAAATATTTAAAGCTAAAAAAAACAGTTAATAAATTAATATAATATAAGCTTATTATAATAACAAAGTTTTAGACGTAAAATAAAATAGTAAAATATTAATTAAAAACTAAGCAGTATAAAAAAAAATACGCGCGTTAATAAATTAATTAATAATATAATTATATTTAAAACAAACGGTAAAAAAATTTATAAATAAACTATTTACGATAAAAAATAGTTTACCGATAGTTTAAAAAAAAATATAATTTAAAAAAATAACGCGTTTAAAACGAAGCTTAATAAAAATAATATAGATTTTAAAATAAAAACTTAAAGCTATAAAAATAATTATTACGTTAAACGAACAAAAAAACGCGTAAATTTAAAGCAAATAGTTAAAATTTAACTAAAAAAAATAAAAGTAAAAAAATTTTAATTTAAAAAAAAAAAGGTTAACTAAAAAACCTTTTAACGAAAAAAACGATAAAAAGTATTTTAAAAATTATATTTATTTTTTAATCGATAAAATAATAATAAATATAAAAATCTAATGTTACGAACCAACAAGAAGAAGGCCCGCTGGCAGGCCCGGAGAAAGGAACAAGTCATCTACCGAAGGCACGGATAAAACGATATGCAATAAAAAAGAAGATCTGTGGTAATCAGAGGAAGTGCATTAATTATAACTAAGCAATACAAATCTTTAATAAACTGATTAGTAGTGATTAAAAAAAGGACGGTGATTAAGAGAGATTATTAAGGATCACTAGGGATAAGGGAATAGGTATATAAGAAAAAAGATTTTTTTAATATAGTCAGACATTTATTTATCACTATTTAACTTATGTTTATAACTAGTTTTTAGAAATAGTTATAGAAGAATATTCTTTACGAAATAGTTAATTTAAGATATTATTATTTTTATTGCTTGCAATATTATTTTTTAACGTATATTTTAAATATAAATATAAAAATATTTTTAGTTATATTTTAAGTATTTATAACCCCGATACTACGAAAATATATATAATGTTAGACATTAAAGTACGCTTTGTAATATTTTAAATAATTTTGTTTTACGTTAAACGGTTAACTAAGGTAATATTTAAACTATGTCGGTATTAGTAATTTAAAAATATGCGAAACTATTGCAAATCGTAGCATTATTTTTGGAAAGATCGATAAGCTTTAACCATTTTATAAAAACCGAAAAAAAAAATAATAAGTTCGAAGTTACCGAAGAACAGTACGATTATTTAGTAAATGTAGTTAAAAACTTTCGAAGAAAGCTAAATGCTAAGAATAATAAACGATAAATATTAAGAAAAAACTTAAAAATCGCTAAACTATTTAAGTTTAATAGAATTTTTAATAAGCTTAGAGGATTTTTAGCTTAAGTTTAAGTATATTAATATTATTATAACGACGTTTTTAGGAACGATAAAGAACGAATTTTTTATGCAGCATTATTGTTAGAAAGAAGAGCTTTGACTTGGTTCGAATTGTATTTGTTTAAGGCAACGAATAAACTTAGAGATAGTTAGCCTAAAGACATTTAAAGGATTTTTTTAAGTCGAGATTTTTTTAAGACTGAGCTTAAAAATCTATTTTTTAATTTTAAGGAGAAACGATAGGCTTAGAACGAGTTATAGAAGTTGCGATAGATTAAATTAGCATTAATTTATATAACTAAGTTTTAAAGAATTTTTGCTATATTCGATATTAATAACTAAGCCAAAATTATAATATTTTATAGTAAACTAAAAGATAAAGTCAAAGATAAAATTATTAAATTACTATAACCTAATAAGTTCGTAGAATATATTTTAGCAGCTATCTAGATTAATATTCGATTGTTTAAGCGATATTAAAAGAGAGGACAGAACTTTTTTAAAAATAAGAATTAAAAAAAAAGTTAAAACAAGGCCAATAACTTTAAAAAACGACAATACTCTACGGCATATAGTATATACGTAAAACCTATAAAACTTAATAAAATACGACAAAGTAAAAAAAGGCAAAAGACGAAAAAGACTATTAAATGCTATAATTGCGATAAGCCAGGACATTATGCCAAAAATTGTAACAAAAAACTACACAAAAATCCACGAATACTAAAAGCCAAAATATTTAAAGTTAAAAAAGGCAGCTAATAAATTAACATAATGCAAGCTTACTATAATAATAAAATATTAAACGTAAAGCAAAGTAGTAAAATATTAACTAAAGACTAAGTAGCATAGGGAGAAATACGTATATTAATAGACCAACTAATAATACGACTATACCTAAGATAAATAGCGGAAGAAATTTACGAATAAGCTGTTTATAATAAAAAATAGTCTACTGACAGTTTAAAAAAAGGAGTACGATTTAACGAAATAGCACGTTTAAAACAAAGCCTAGCAAAAGTTGTATAAATTTTAAAACAAAAACCTAAAGCTATAAAGGTAATTATAAAACAAATCTAACAAAAGTTATAGCACCAAGTAATTATTGCGTTAAATAAACAAAAAGACGCATAAACCCGAAGTAAATAGCTAGAACTTAACTAAAAAAATAGACAATAAAAAAACTCTAACCTAATCGAAAAAAGTTAAAATAAAAAACTTTACGGTATAAAAAACGACGAAAAATATTTCTAAAATTATATTTATTTTTTAGTCGATAAAGCAATATTAATATTAAATATACGATAAACTAAAGCAAATTAATATATATACCGAAATATAAAAGACAAAATAATATATAAAAAAAATTAGCTTAAAAGAAAAAAATGTTTAAACGATAACTTAAAATGCTATTATAAAACTTGCGATTGCTAAACTAAAAACGAATAGTTAGACTAATTTACACGAAAAGGAATAGCTTAAAGACAAGTTAGCCTATATATGTAAAAAGATAAATTTTGCTTAAAATAAAAAATAATAATTTTAACTAAAGAAAAAATGAAATAGAAACTCGACACCGAATTAAAGCAATAGTTTTTACGGTATTACGAAAAATACCGGGACGTAATGATCGGAATAAGTATAAATGTTTTAAAGACGAAAAAGTTCGATATTTTTATTTTAATTAGTTATTTATATAACGATACTATATTTAAAAACGATAACGAACGGTTGCGACTATGCTATAAAAAATATTACGAGATATTATAAGTAAGCTATATAGTATATAAATGCAAGAGATATATAGTAGAAAAAATTGAAAATTTTGGTTTTTAGCCCGTATAGCTAAGACAAGGATACGACATTTTTACGAAAAAAATAAAGTTAGAAAACTAGTAATAATATACTAAGCAGTTTACGGATATGTTATATTTGGACAGGACTTATAATATCCCGAAAATTGCAAAAAAGGGTTTACGATTTAAAAACGATATTAATATATTTAATGCAAAATTTATATGTTTTATAAAGTTTTTTAATACGAAAAAAATAAAAAAAAAAATCGAAGAAAAAAATTAACGAAGATTGACTTTTATTCGTAACCGTTAAAAAAATAATAAAGCGACAAAATTTACGAAAAGACAAAACCGACGACAAGTTTATTAATAAACAAAAAATAACGAAAAGCAGCTATAAAACGAAACTAACAGCTAGCTTACGAGATTTTTAGGTTTTTATGTAAAATAAAAATATAACTTAAAAAAATATAAATATTAATAGATATAATTTATAAAAAAAAAAAACTAAAAACTTTATTTGATATAAACGCTTACGAAAGTTTTATTTTTTCGAATTTAGTTAACGAATTAAACTTAGTATAAACTAAAAAAAAAAGACTTTATATATTTACGACTTTCGATAAAAGAACTATAAGTTATAATAACGGAAAAGTTATACGAAAAACTATAAAACTTTTAATAATTATTTAAAATTATTTAAAACGCTTTAAGCTTAATATTGCAAAAATATTACACGATATAATATTAAAATTAACTTAGTTGCAGAAAAGTAATTTTAAAATAAACTAAAAAACTAGCCGTTTTTAGTAGATTTGCCCGAAATAATTAAACTAAAAAAAAATTTAGCTTTTATAAAACTTTAAATACAAGCTGCATATAAGTTTAAACAGCTAAATAAAGTACAAAACAAAATATAATAGCAAGTTAACGAAAAATCTACAATCGAAGTATTAAAAAAGTACGCTAAATTTAAAAGCCTGTTTACAAAAAAACATAGTAAAAAAATAAAGCTATTAAAGCATAGTAAATATAATTACGCGATTAATTTAAAAAAAAAAACGCACCCTAAGGCTTTTAAATTATATAAGTCGAATAAAAAATAATTTAAAAAACTACGAAAATATCTAAACAAAAACCTAAAAAAAAGGTTTATATAACATTTTAAATCATCGGCAGCAATACCGATACTATAAGTATTTAAAAAACCAAAAAAAAATAAAAAACGAAAATAAAGAAATTGTAAAAACTGGCGATATTTTAACTCTATTATTATTAAAAATAAAAAGCTTATACTACGAATAGACGATTTAAAAAACCGTTTAAAAAAAGCATAATAATTTACGACACTCGACATTTTAAAAGTTTACTACTATATTAAAATTAAAAAAAGCGACGAGTAAAAAATAGCATTTATTACAGAATATAAATTATACGAGTTTTTAGTAATAGATTTTAACTTTACTAATATATTAGCGATATTTTAGTTAATAATTATAGATATATTACGCGAATTTATCGATAAATTTGTAATAGTATATTTAAATAATATCTTAATTTATTCGAAAATATTCGAAAAATATAAAAAATATATGCGATAAGTGCTTTAAGCGTTACGAAAAGCAAAGTTAAAAGTATATTTAAAAAAAAGTAAGTTTTATAAATAGCAAGTAAATTTCTTAAAATATACGATATTTTTAAAAAAGGTACAAATCTAATAGTCTAAATTAAAAGCAGTAAAAAATTAGCCCGTATTAAAAAATGTTAAAAATATACGATCGTTCGTAAAATTTACAAACTACGTACGTGCACTTATTAAAGATTTTAAAAAAATCGCGGCGTTTTTTATAAACCTTACTAAAAAAAACAAACCTTTTTAATAAATAAAAAAAAAACAAGAAACGTTCGACACATTTAAAAATGCGATTTTAAACGATTTAATATTTAAACTATTTAATTTAAACAAAAAATATAAAATAAAAATCGACGCAAATAATTACGCCATAAAAAAATAATTAATTTAACGAAATAAAAACGGCAAACTACACTTAATAGTATTTTTTTCAAAAAAGTTTTTAAAACTTAAGTTAAATTATTAAATTTACGATAAAAAACTAATAATAATAATTAAAGCATTTAAATAATAAAAGTATTATTTAAATAGCATTATAACGTTAGTAAAAATTTATTTAAACTATAAAAATTTTACAACGTTTATAATAATTAAAATATTAAATAAACGATAAATACGATAAGCAAAATTCTTATTATAGTTTGATTTTAAAATTATTTATATTAAAAACAAAAAAAACGATAAAGCCGATATTTTTAGCCGTAAAAGTAATTATAAATAAAAAATATTATTAAAAAGCTAAATATTATTATATAAAAATACCGATAAAAGTTTATTTATAAACCTTATGTATATAAATTACAAAAAATAAAACTAGAAAATACAAAACGTGCTACAAAGACTAAACAAACTAACTAGTTAATACTATAATAATAAACTATACGTACTAAAAGTATATTAATACGGGTTAATAGAAAAAGTATACGAATATTTATTTTTAAAACACCAGGGAGTATTTAAAACGTTTAGCAAATTACGAAGAAATTATGATTTTTTAAAAGCATTAATAATAGTAAAAAAAGTTATTGCAAAATACGATTTATGCAAAAAGTTTAAAATAACAAAATATAAACCGTATAAAAACTTAATACTAATATTAATACTAAACCGAACGTAAAAAATAATAGTATTTAACTATATAATTAAGTTATTAAAATTAAAAAAACCTATAATAAAAATAAAGTTTAACTTTATTATAGTTATAGCCGATAAATTTACGAAATACGCTTATTTTATATTATATAAAAAAGTAAGCTTAGCAAAAAATTTAGCTTACGTAATAATAAAATACGTTTTTAGCAAACATAGTTATTTAAAAACAATTATTATTGACAAAAATAAAACAATAGTATTTAAGTTTTAACAGTTATTTACTAAAACGTTAAAAATTAAGTATAAAATATTTATAATATATTATTTATAAACAAATAGTTAAATAAAAAAACTAAATTAAATATTAGAATAATATTTACGTTATTATATTAATTAAGATTAAAACAATTAGGTAAAATTATTATTAAACGCAAAACTAGTATATAATAGTTTAATAAATAAAATAATAAAAATATTATTATTTAAAGCAAACTATAAATATAATATAAATATACAATAACATTATATTAATAGTATTATTATACTAGTAGCAAAAATTTAAGCAAAAAAATTATTAAGACTATAGAAATGGCTACAAAAAGAACTTATATTTATTTAACAAAAAATAAAAAAATATTACGACAAAAACAAATTATCGGAGCTAATTTTAAAAAAAAAGGATAAAGTCTATTTTTTAAAACGTAACATTTAAACGAAACGTAATAACGAAAAATTCGATTTTAAAAATATTAAACTTTTTAAAATCGAAAAAGTAGTATTATTAGTAATATATAAACTAAAACTATTAAATACTATAGTTATTTAACTAATTTTTTATATATTATTATTAACTAAAACGTACTTAAACGTTACGTTTAAAACTTAGTTAAAAGTAGACGAAAAAAAAAATATTTATAAAGTAAAAAAGATCTTAAATTTACGACAGGATAAGAAAGAATTCGAATATTTTATTAAATAGGAAAGCTATACGTACGCTGAAATTACGTAGGAACTAAAGAAATATTTTACGAACGTAAAGAACTTTGTTAAAAATTTTTACCGACAATACTTTAACCGATTTTAGTTAAGGCCGAAAGGTCGACCGTTTAAAAAAAAAAAAGAACTTTTATAATATTTTAATTAATTATATTAACTGCGCTTACGATACGAGCAGAAATTACCGCCTCCGACTTTAAACGTTTTTGCTTATTTAGCTCGTTTAAAAACCGAAAGCTTCGTTAAACTAATTTAACACTTTAAAACTAAGCTATAGATTTTAACTTATAAAAGTAAATAAACCGAAAAATTGCTTCGTCCGCTTCGTTTTTTTAACGCTTTAGTTTTTTGCGGTAGCGACGTTATAGTTTAATAAAACGCTTTTTCGCTAAAACCTTTTTACGGGCTAAACGTTAAAATTCCGCCCGAATACGCTAAAAAAAAAATAACGGAACACCGTTCTTATTATAAAAAACATTTGTACGAACATACTTTTTGCAACGTTTAATAATTTCTATTATAACGCATTTTTAACCTTTATTAAAACAGCGAAAACAAGGCATAACTTCGAAACTAAAGTTTTTAAAAAAATCCACGAAATCAAGCCGACGAACGGTAGAAAAAGCAGGTTTGCTGCAAGATTTAGTAACGCGGCTTAATATAATAAAAGGAGGGAAAATTAGCGAAAAAACATACCGATATATTAAAAAAAAGACATTAACTTATTTATTTTGTTAGGACAATAAAACTAAAAAGAAGGGAATAATATTACGAACTAATAAAAAAAAAGCCCGCTGGCAGGCCCGGAAAAAGGAATAAGTTATTTACCAAAGGTACGGATAAAACGATATGTAATAAAAAAAAAAATCTATAGTGATTAGAGAAAGTGTACTAATTATAACTAAGCAATACAAATTTTTAGTAAACTGATCAGTAATAATTAGAAAAAAGACGGTAATTAAGAGAGATTATTAAAGATTACTAGAGATAAAAGAATAGGTATATAAAAAAAGAGATTTTTTTAATATAGTCGGACATTTACTTATTATTATTTAATTTATGTTTATAACTAGTTTTTGGAAATAGTTATAGGAGAATATTTTTTACGAAGCAGTTAATCTAAGATATTATTATTTTTATTGCCCGCAATACTATCCTTTAACGTATACTTTAAACATAAATATAAAAGTATCCTTAGTTACACTTCAAGCATTTATAACCCCGATACCACAAAAGCATACATAGTGTTAAACACTAAAGTACGCTTTATAACACCTAATAAATTATAATAAATTAATATATATATTAAAATATTAAAAATAAAATAATATATAAACAAAATTAACTTAAAAAAAAAAAGTGTTTAAAAAAAAAACTTAAATTGTTTTTATAAAATTTATAATTATTAAATTATTAACGAATAGTTAAATTAATTAGTATAAAAAAATAGTTTAAAAAAATTATATTATATGTGTAAAAAAATAAACTTTATTTAAAATAAAAAATAACGATTTTAAATAAAAAAAAATAAAATAAAAACTCGACATCAAATTAAAACAATAGCTTTTACGATATTATAAAAAAATATTAAAATATAATAATTAAAATAAATATAAATGTTTTAAAAACAAAAAAAATTCGATATTTTTATTTTAATTAATTATTTATATAATAAACTATATTTAAAAACGACGACAAACGATTATAGCTACGTTATAAAAAATATTACAAAATATTATAAATAAACTGTATAATATATAAATGCGAAAAATATATAATAAAAAAAATTAAAAATTTTTAGTTTTTATAAAAAAGCTAAAATTAGAAAATTAATAATAATATATTAAACAGTTTTTAAATATGTTATATTTAAACAAAATTTACGATATTTCGAAAATTATAAAAAAAAATATACGATTTAAAAACGATATTAATATATATAGTATATAGTTTATATATTTTATAAAAATTTTTAATATAAAAATATAAAAAAAAAGAATAAAAAAAAATCGGCAAAAATTAATTTTTATTTATAATCGTCGAAACAATAAATTAGCAAAGTTTACAAAAAAATAAAACCGACGTTAAATTTATTAATAAACAAAAAACGACAAAAAACAACTATAAAACAAAATTAATAACTAGTTTACAAAGTTTTTAAATTTTTATATAAAATAAAAATATAGTTTAAAAAAATAATTAATAATAAACATAATTTATTATAAAAAAAACCTAAAAACTTTATTTAATTTAAGCATTTACGAAAGTTTTATTTTTTCAAATTTAATTAACAAATTAAACTTAGTATAAATTAAAAAAAAAAAAAACTTTATATATTTACGACTTTCGATAGAAAAATTATAAATTATAATAACGGAAAAATTATATAAAAAGTTGCAAAATTTTTAATAATTATTTAAAGTTATTTAAAACGCTTTAAACTTAATATTATAAAAATATTATATAATATAATATTAAAGTTAGCTTAATTATAAAAAAGCAATTTTAAAATAAATTAAAAAACTAGCCGTTTTTATTAAAATTTACCCGGCGTAATTAAATTAAAAAAAGATTTAACTTTTGCAAAGTTTTAAATATAAATTGTATATAAATTTAAACAGGTAAATAAAATATAAAATAAAATATTATAATAAGTTAATAAAAAACTTATTTACAAAAAAATATAATAAAAAAATAAAGCTATTAAAACATAGTAAATATAATTACGCAATTAATTTTAAAAAAAAAAGATATATTTTAAAATTTTCTGACCGTATAAAATAAATAAAAAATAACGCAAAAAATTATGCAAATATTTAAATAAGAATTTAAAAAAAGAAATTTATACGATATTTTAAATTATCGGCAATAATACTAATATTATAAGTATTAAAAAAACTAAAAAAATAAAAATAAAAAACGAAAATAAAAAATTTGCAAAAATTAGCGACATTTTAACTTTATTATTATTAAAAATAAAAGATTTATATCGCGAATAAACGATTTAAAAAACTTATTATTATATTAAAATTAAAAAAAGCAATAAGTAAAAAATAGCGTTTATTATAAATTATAAATTATATAAGTTTTTAATAATAGATTTTAGCTTTATTAACGTATTAATAATATTTTAGTTAATAATTATAAATATATTACGTAAATTTATCGATAAGTTTGTAATAGTATATTTAAACGATATTTTAATTTATTCGGAAATATTTAAAAAAGATTAAAAATATATATAATAAATATTTTAAGCGCTATAAAAAATAAAGTTAAAAGTATATTTAAAAAAAATAAGTTTTATAAATAGTAAGTAAGTTTTTTAAAATATATAATTTTTTTGAAAAAAAGTACAAATTTAATAGTTTAAACTAAAAGTAATAAAAAATTAGCTTGTACTAAAAAATATTAATAATATATAATTATTTATAAAATTTATAAATTATATATATATATTTATTAAAGATTTTAAAAAAATTGCGGCGTTTTTTATAAACTTAATTAAAAAAAATAAACTTTTTTTAATAAATAAATAAAAAGCAAAAAGCGTTTAATATATTTAAAAATATAATTTTAAGCAATTTAATATTTAAGCTATTTAATTTAAATAAAAAATATAAAATAAAAGTCGACGTAAATAATTATATTATAAAAAAACAGCTAATTTAACAAAACAAAAACGGCAAACTATACCTAGTAGCGTTTTTTTTTAAAAAAGTTTTTAAAATTTAAACTAAACTATTAAATTTACGATAAAAAATTTATAACGATAATCAAAGCATTTAAATAATAAAAATATTATTTAAATAATATTATAATACTAATAAAAGTTTATGTAAATTATAAAAATTTTATAACGTTTATAATTATTAAAATATTAAATAAACGATAAATAAAATAAGTAAAATTTTTATTACAATTTAATTTTAAAATTATTTATGTTAAAAATAAAAAAAACAATAAAGCCGATATTTTTAACCGAAAAAGCGACTATAAATAAAGAATATTACTAAAAAATCGGGTATTATTATGCGAAAATATAAACGGAAATATATTTATAAATTTTATATAAATAAATTATAAAAAATAAAACAAAAAAATCGAAAAAATATTATAAAAACTAAGCAAATTAATTAACATATATTATAACGGTAAATTATATATATTTAAAATATATTAGTATAAATTAATTAAAAAAATATATAAACACTTATTTTTAAAATATTAAAAAATGTTTAAAACGTTTAATAAATTGCAAAAAAAACTACGACGTTTTAAAAATATCGAAAATAGTAAAAAATATAATCGTACAATATAATTTATACTAAAAATTTAAAGCAACAAAATATAAATTATATAAAAATTTAATATTAATATTAATATTAAACTAAATTTAAAAAATAATAACGTTTAACTATATAGTTAAACTATTAAAATTAAAAAAACTTATAATAAATATAAAATTTAACTTTATTATAATTATAACAAATAAGTTTACAAAATACGCTTATTTTATATTATATAAAAAAATAAGCTTAGTAAAAAATTTTATTTACGTAATAATAAAATATATTTTTAGCAAATATAAATATTTAAAAGCAATTATTATCGATAAAAATAAAATAATAGCATTTAAGTTTTAATAATTATTTACTAAAACTTTAAAAATTAAATATAAAATATTTAAAATATACTATTTATAAATAAATAAATAAATAAAAGAATTAAATTAAATACTAAAATAATATTTACGTTATTATATTAATTAAAATTAAAATAATTAAATAAAATTATTATTAAACGCAAAACTAGCGTATAATAGCTTAATAAACGAAATAATAAAAATGTTTTTATTTAAAGCAAATTATAAATATAATATAAATATATAACGATATTATATTAACGATATTACCGCATTTGCGGCAAAAATTTAAGCAAAAAAATTGTTAAGATTATAAAAATAATTATAAAAAAAACTTATATTCGTTTAATAAAAAAATAAAAAAATATTACGATAAAAACAAATTATTAAAGCTAATTTTTTAAAAAAAAATAAAGTTTATTTTCTAAAACGCATTATTTAAACGAAACGCAGCAACGAAAAATTCGATTTTAAAAATATTAAACTTTTTAAAATCGAAAAAATAATATTATTAATAATATATAAACTAAAGCTATTAAATATTATAATTATTTAACCGATTTTTTATATATTATTATTAATTAAAGCGTATTTAAATGCTGCGTTTAAAATTTAACTAAAAGCAAACGAAAATAAAAATATTTACGAAATAAAAAAAATTTTAAATTTACGATAAAATAAAAAAAAGTTTAAATATTTTATTAAATAGGAAAGATATATATACGTTAAAACTATATAAAAACTAAAAAAACATTTTACAAACGTAAAGAACTTTATTAAAGATTTTTACTAATAATACCCGGACCGACCGAAGTTAAAAAAGCGGGGTTAACTACGGAAAAATTAAACCCGTTTTAATTAAAAAAAAAGAACCGTTTATTCGTTTTTTTTCGTCTAAGCGCTTTTTTTTTAAAAAAATTTTAAGCCTGCGTTTATAAAAAAAATCTTTTTATTGTTGCAAACAACGAATAATATTTAAACGATTCGATAGTTTTTAAAAATCGTTTTGTTAACGTTTTTGTTTTTTTTTTACGCGTTTTTTTAGTTTTTTTAAGCTTTTAGAAGTTTTTTTTTTTCGGCTTTGCGATAAACGAATAAACGAACGAATTCCTTTATAATACTTTAAAGACTGGATATTAGAAAAAAAAATACGTTATAAAAATGTTAAAAATAAATATAGTCATAATAATTAAGAATATAATTAATACAAAAATAAATAATATTGTTAAACAAATAATAAAAATATGCAAAAACTTTTATACTATTTTGCCGAATATATTTAAAACGAGTTTTACGACTTTTGCGTTAACAAAAGCAAGGACGGCTACTTCTTTTTTTTTAAAAACGACTAGTTATTATAAAAAAAAAAAAAAAAAAAAAAAAAAAAACTTACCTAAACAATATTAAAAACTTATTCGAAACTAGTTGGTTTTTATTAAAAATAATAAAGTTAGAAAGAAAGGAATAGTATTATAAATTAATAGTAGGGTTTATAGCTTAAAAAAAGACTACCAAAGGAAACTTTTAGTAAGGAACGGAAATATAACATTTTAAAATTACGTAACTATAAATAATTTATAGATTATTTAAATTAAGCAAATTTAAAAAAGTATAATTTAAGTATTTTATTAGAAAATACAAGAAGATTAAGTAAAGACATAAAGATAAGGAAATAGGTATAAAAGACGAGGTTTTTATATATAAACAAAATATTTATTTATTATTATTTAATTTATGTTTATAGTTATTTTTTAAAAATAGCTATAAAAGATTATTTTTTACAAAGCAGTTAACTTAAGATACTATTATTTTTATTGCTCGCAATATTATTATTAACGTATACTTTAAACATAAACCCGAGAGTGTTGTTATTATACTTTAAGCATTTATAACCCTGATACCGCGAGAACGTATATAATGTTGGACACTAGTGTACGCTTTATAACACCACCTAATTGAATAAGCCACTTTCCAGACCTTTGTACGTACATTCGCAAATAATCCAACAACAACAGATCCGATCAATTTAAACTAGTTAAATTCTTATTCGCTAAACCTGTTTATACTGTTCCGACAAGTTCGCATACTATAGCTACGTTTGCTATAAATCTTATAACACCCGACGCAAGTCCTTTTTCCTTTCGTACAACGAACGAACCGATAAATAACCCGACGAACGAGCCGACGAACGAGCCGATAAACTTATATAAAACGAATAAGTGTTTATTATATAAAAA
Source organism: Xylariaceae sp. FL1651 (assembly GCA_025201745.1). Lineage (NCBI taxonomy): Eukaryota > Fungi > Ascomycota > Sordariomycetes > Xylariales > Xylariaceae > Xylariaceae sp. FL1651. Next base: position 196,452 of record MU624259.1, on the reverse strand, counting down.
GCAAAAAATTTACAGGCTTTACGGGCTTTATAAGCGTTAAAAGGCGTAGTTATATAAGTTTGTCGGCTCGTTCGTCGGTTTATTTATCGTACAAAAGCTCGCGTTAAAACTCGCGTCGAAACTTGCGTCGAAACTTGCGTCGGGTGCTATAAAACTTATAATAAACGTAGCTATAATACGTAAACTTGTCGAAATAATATAAACAGGTCTAGCAAATAAAAATTTAATTAATTCGAATTAATTGTTTACATTTTCGGTTCGTTTGTCGGTTCGTTCGTCGGTTCGTTTGTCGTACGAAAAGAAAAAAGACTCGCGTCGGGTGCTATAAAACTTACAACAAACGTAACTATAATGCGCAAATTTATCAGAATAGTATAAACAGGTCTAGCGAACAAAAATTTAACTAGTTTAAATTAATCAGATATATTATTGTTAGATTATTTACGAATGTATGTACAAAGGTCTAGAAAGTGGCCCATTTAATAAAGTAGCTTATTTAAGTAAAAGATGGGTTAATAATATTTATTATTTATAAATATTTAATAGTTTTGTTATGTACTAATTTTTTAATATTATCGTTAATATTATAATAAAATGTATTATTAAATATAATTTTAACGTTTTTTTTTTCCGGTTTAATAAATTCGACATTATGTTTTTTTAACTTATTTACAAGCATTTTTGATTTTTAATTTTTTAATATAATTTATATTTTTAAAACTTTTTTAAAAATATTTAAAAGTTTATATTTATATTTATAAATTATTTATACGAAATTTTAGTTTTATTAAACCGTGTTTTTTTAAATATTTATATAAAAATACGATAACCCATCTCCCACTTAAATAGGCCACCTAATTAAATGTGCCACTTTCCAGTCCTTGGTACGTACATTCGTAAATAATCCAACAATAATATATCCGATTAATTTAAACCAGTTAAATTTTTATTCGCTAAACCTGTTTATACTATTCCGACAAGTTTACGCATTATAGCTACTTTTGCTATAAATCTTATAGCACCCGACGCGAGTTTTTTTTCCTTTTGTACGACGAACAAACCGACGAATAACCCGATAAACGAACCGAAAATATAAACAATTAATTCGAATTAATTAAATTCTTATTCGCTAGACCTGTTTATACTATTCCGACAAGTTTGCGTATTATAGCTACGTTTGCTGCAAGTTTTATAGCACCCGACGCAAGTTTTGACGCGAGTTTCGACGCAAGTCCCGACGTAAGTCCCGACGCGAGTCTTTTTCCTTTTCGTACGATAAACAAACCGACGAACGAGCCGATAAACCTACATAACCACGTTTTTCGAAGCCCGTAAATCTTTTGCTTTTTATATAAACAATCATTCGTTTTATAATTGCGTTTATTTTATCATCGGTTTATTCGTCGGCTCGTTCGTCGGGTTATTCGTCGGTTCGTTCGTTATACGAAAAGAAAAAAAACTCGCATTAGGTGCTATAAAACTTATAGCAAACGTAGCTATAATATACGAACTTGTCGAAATAGTATAAACAGGTTTAGTAAATAAGAATTTAACTAGTTTAAATTGATCGGATATGTTGTTGTTAGATTATTTGCGAATATACGTACGAAAGTCTGGAAAGTGGCTTATTTAATTAAGTGGCCTATCTAAGTGGGAGATGTGTTAGTACGTTTTTATAATATTTATAGCTTTATATTTTTAAAATTTATTAAGTTTTTTAATAACTTTAAATTTATGCTTAGCTATAAAGTCTATTTATAATAAACGCATTATATATATATATTATTAAATATAATATAAATAGCTATAATTAAAATAAATATTTTTATTATATTAATTTTTATTACCGTAAATAAACTAGTATTTTATGTAATATTTATTGAACTATAAATTATTTTTGTCATAAAATTTATATATTACCGACCGTTCGATATAATAATTTTAAAATATATTTAGCTAGCGTATTTAAAAGTTAAATTTATTTCGTTTAAAATTACGTTAAACATTTAAGTTAATGATATATATATTAGCAAATTTATTTTAAATAATAAATAAAAATTTTATATCGTTAGTTTAAATAAAATTAATTATATAAATATTATATTTGTTGTTTTATATTTTAGATTTAATATAAACGTTTATAAATTTAAAGATTTATTTAATATAACGCATCTTTTATTTAAATAGGCCCCTTAATTAAATAGGCCACTTTTTAAACCTTTGTACGTACATTTGCAAATAATCTAACAATAATATATCTAATTAATTTAAACTAGTTAAATTTTTATTCCTTAAACCTGTTTATACTATTTCGACAAGTTTGCGCATTATAGTTACGTTTGCTGTAAGTTTTATAGCACCTGACGCGAGTCTTTTTTTCTTTTTGTACGACGAACGAACCGATAAATAGCCCAATAAACGAACCGATAAACTTATATAAAACAAATAATTGTTTATTATATAAAAAGCAAAAAATTTACGGGCTTTGCAGGCGTTATAAGCGTTAAAAAACGTGGTTATATATGTTTGTCGGCTTGTTCGTCGGTTTGTTTATTGTACGAAAAAAAAAAAAAAAAAAACTCGCGTTAAGATTCGCGTTAAAGTTCGCGTCGAAACTTGCGTCAGGTGCTATAAAACTTATAACAAACATAGCTATAATGCGCAAACTTATTGGAATAGTATAAACAGGTTTAGCGAATAAGAATTTAACTAGTTTAAATTAATCGGATATGTTGTTGTTAGATTATTTGCGAATGTATGTACAAAGGTCTAGAAAGTGTCCCATTTAATTAAGTGTTCTATCTAAGTAGGAGATGCGTTATACGTTATTCGTAAAGTTTATGCTAATTAAAAGTTTGGTTTTTTTTTTAATATTAAGTATAATTAAAAAACTTTAAGCATTTTTTATCATTTACTTTTAAAAAAAAATTATTTATATTATTGCAATTTTATAAAAATAGTTTAACTCGTTTAGTACGTTGATTTTTTTTTTTTTTTTTTTTTTTTTTTTTTTTTTTTTTTTTAAATATTTTGTCGTTATAAAAAGCTTTAAATGCAAAGCCGAAAATATTACTAATTGCTCGATAATTTTTAAATAGCTTATATAATAATATTATTTATGATTGAATAAATAGGTTTGCTAATATTTTTTTAAATTATAGCGCGAAAAGATTTAATTAATATTTTTTTTTAAATTTATTAAAATAAATATTCGCTAATAAAACTAGTAAAAAAATTTATTTAGCATTTTTTTTAAAGATATTTCAAATTTAGCTTTAAATTAATTAATTAGTAGAATAAATATATTTAATTTTATAATTTAAAAAGATTTGTCGATTTAAATTATTAAAAGTATTAAAAATTTTTATAGTATATATAGTATATAAAATATATAAATTATAACGTTAGTTTTTTAATATATTTATTTAATTAGCTTGCTTGTATTTATAAAACTTACGGTTTTTATCTTTTTAATGTTTGCAATTTTTAGTTTTAATATTTATAAATATATATACTAATATAATTAAAAAGTTTTATTAATCATTAATAAATTTATTTATTAAAACAATTATAATAAATATAAATAAACGAAATATTATAAATTTTTATTATTTAAATTTTTAAATAAACTGTATAACTTTTTATATTAGCGTTAAAAGTTTAAAAAAATTAACGAAGCTTTCGTTTTTTACTTTTTTGTTATTATAAATATAATATTTTATTATAGTTTATATTGCTAAAACGCAAATAATTAATAGTGTCAATTTAAATTAATAAAAAATATTAAACATAATATCGGCTATATTATTAAGTTATTTATTATTTTATATAACAGTAATTGCTATAATGCATCTCCTACTTAGATAGGCCACTTAATTAAATGGGCTACTTTCTAGGCCTTCGTACGTACATTTGTAAATAATTTAATAACAACATATCCGATTAATTCGAACTAATCAAATTTTTATTTGCTAAACCTATTTATATTATTTTAACAAGTTTGCGCATTATAGCTACGTTTGCTGCAAGTTTTATAACATTTAACACGAGTTTTTCTTTTTTATACAACAAACGAAGTAATAAACGAACCGATAATAAAATAAACGCAATTATAAAACGAATAATTGTTTATTATATAAAAAGCAAAAAATTTACAGGCTTTAAAAGACGTAACTATATAAGTTTATAAGTTTATCGGCTCGTTCGTCGGTTTGTTTATTGTATAAAAAATTTTTTTACGTTGAAACTGGCGTCGAAATTTGCGTTAAATACTATAAAACTTATAGCAAACGTAACTATAATACGCAAACTTATTAAAATAATATAAATAAGTTTAGCAAATAAAAATTTAATTAATTTAAATTAATTATTTATATTTTTAGTTCGTTTATCGAATTATTCGTTAGTTTGTTCGTCGTATAAAAAAAAAAAAAAAAGCTTGCATCAAATGCTATAAAACTTACAATAAATGTAGCTATAATGCGCAAACTTATTAAAATAATATAAACAAGTCTAGCGAATAAAAATTTAACTAGTTTAAATTAATCGGATATATTATTATTAGATTATTTACGAATATACGTACAAAGGTCTAGAAAATAGCCCATTTAATTTTGTGGCCTATTTAAATAGAAGATGCGTTAAGTTAGATTAGGTTTTTTTTTTTTTTTTTAAAAGCATTTTTATTTATTTTTTTTTAAAATTATACGTTTTCTTGTCGATATTTTGCCGCTTTTTAATTTTATTAATATCCTGCTGTTTTTTAATTTTAACGTTAACCTCCCGCTGTTTATTAATATATTTAACATCCCGCTGTCCGTTAATATTAACGTCCTACTGTCCTTTAACATATTTGTTAACGTTAATATCCTAAATTCGATTCTAATTATCCGTTTTTTAATTATCTACTCCGTTAGCTTGTTCAGTGCCCTAACCGCTGTCGTATAGCATCTAGTCGTTAGCTTACTTAATAACCTAACCGCTTTTAATAAATTAAATTTTATTAAGCTAAACTTTATATATAATATCTTCGTTTTTATATATAATATTTTTGTTTTTATCGTTTAAATATTTAATTTGTTAATAATTTAACTTATATTATATTTTTTTATAGTCAAATATTATACATTTAGTTAAATATAATTTGCGCGTTTTAAATTTATGCTTAATAATCGGAACGATAATTATATATTTTCGATTTTAAAACTATTAGTTATTTTCTGATTTTATTATTCGTTATCAGCGTTATTTATTATTTTAGGTATAACGTTAAATTATTTATTATTATAAGCGTTTAAAAAATAAAATGCTATTAACGTAGCAACGGTAATAGTTTTTTCGTTTTTAAGATATTTTAATAACAATATAATTTTATAAAATAGATTATAATTAATGTTTATAATAAAGTTTTTCTAATTTTTGTTTAATTTTAACACGATATATTATATCGTGTTTAATTATTACCGTATTATTTCGTAACGTGCGATTTTTTTTTATATTTGTGTTTTATTAAAATTTAATTTCTGTACTTTTATAGCTTTTTTTATATTTTATTATATATTAAAAATTTTTAACTTTTTATTTTTTGTTATAATAAAATTAAAGTTTTGCATTTTCATTTGCGTACGCGTAGTTAAAAAAAAATACTATTATAGCGATTTATAGCTTATTGTAAGCTGAAAAAATAAATAATATTAATTTTTATATTATTTTTTAAATTAAAATTTGCGAAAAATTTGAACTTTACAAATGATTTGTTTTTTATTAAATAACTAATACAAAAAACTTACAATACTTTAAATGTAGCTAAAACCGTATTTGCATATATTTTTTAATATAATAATGCTTTTAACGTCGTTATTTTAGCTTTAGTAATAAATGCTTTTATATATTTAATTTTATCAAATCTTTTTTTAACTTTGTTTTTTAGCATAAAAATTTAAACTATAAGTAGATTTTTTTATGCTTTTCGCTAACGCATCTCCTATTTGGATGAAACACCTAATTAAATGGATCACTTTCCAGACCTTTGTACGTATATTCGCAAATAATCCAACAACAACATATCTGATTAATTTAAACTAGTTAAATTTTTATTCGCTAAACCTGTTTATATTATTCCGACAAGTTTGCGTATTATAGCTATTTTTGCTGTATATTTTATAGCACTTAACGCGAGTCTTTTTTTTTTTTCGTACGACGAACGAACTAATAAATAGCCCGACGAATAAACCGATAAACGAATCGATAAACTTATATAAAACGAATAATTGTTTATTATATAAAAAGCAAAAAATTTACGGGCTTTACGGGCTTTGTAAACGTTAAAAAACGTAGTTATGTAGGTTTGTCGGCTTATTTATCGGTTTGTTTATTATATAAAAAAAAAAACTCGCGTTAAAACTTGCATTAAAACTTGCGTTAAAATTTACGTCGAATATTATAAAACTTATAGTAACCGTAGTTATAATACGTAAATTTGTCGGAATAGTATAAATAAGTTTAGCGAATAGAAATTTAGTTAATTTAAATTAATTATTTATATTTTTAGTTTGTTTATTAGGTTATTTGTCGGTTTATTTATCGTACGAAAAAAAAAAAGATTTGCGTCGGGTACTATAAAACTTGTAGCAAAAGTAGCTATAATGCGCGAATTTGTCGGAATAGTATAAATAGGTTTAGCGAATAAAAATTTAACTAGTTTAAATTAATCGGATATGTTGTTGTTGGATTATTTGCAAATGTATATACGAAGGTCTAGAAAGTAATCCATTTAATTAGGTGTTCCATTCAAGTGGGAGATGCGTTATTTATTTTTTATAAAATTTTACAAGTCTTAGTTTTTTTTCGAAGTTTTTAAAATTAATAAGTATATTTAGTTTACAAATAGTTGCTATTTTATTTTTTATGTTTGCAAGCCCTAATTTAAAAACATATACTCTAAAAGATTTTAATCTATGCTATGCAAAATAACATTTTTCGAGAAATATTATATATTTTAAAATTATTAATATAATAAGCATTATATCGAAATATTTTAAATATTATTTTATATTGCAAAAAAAAAAAAATAATTACGTCGTTAATATATATTAATACAAATTTTTAAAAATATTCTTTAAAAAAACGTTTTATGCAATATTGTTACGAAGCGTACACTAGTGTCTAACACTATATAAGCTTTTGTGGTATCGGGGTTATAAATGCTTGAAGTATAACGACGATACTCTCAGGTTTATATTTAAAATATACGTTAATAATAGTATTGCGGGCAATAAAAACAATAGTATTTTAGATTAACTGTTTTGTAAAAAATAATCTTTTATAGTTATTTTTAAAAACTAACTATAGATATAAATTAAATAGTAATAAATAAATGACTAGCTATATAAAAAAACTCTGTTTTTATATTTTACTTTTTTATTTTTATATTTTTAAGTGTTTTGTGTGCTTTGTAAAGCTGTGAAAGCATTTTGCTTTGTATGCTCTATAGAGCTGTGAAAGCATTTTGCTTTTATTACGTAACAGAGCAGTAATTTTAGCTCTCTACAACGCTTTACTCGCGTGGCCTTTTTTCCGACCCAACCCTATTGGTTCGTAATACTATTCCTTTTTTTTTATTATTGTCTTTAACAATTTTCCTAGGTTGGTTTTTTTTTTTTTTTTTTTATATGCTAATTATAGCAGGCCGGGTAGTAAAAAAATTTTTAAAGTCTTTTACCGACCGTTATCATACGACCTTTTTAGCTATCGAGACTTTTAGTTTTAAAGTAATGTTTTGTTTTCGGTATTTCGACAAGGGATTTATTTATTTAATGTTAAATAGTATTAATCGTTGCAAAAACTGTAACGACGCAAATTTAAAAACTTGCGATAAGGTTTACGTTTTTATTTTTTTTTTTACAAAATATTATTTTTAAATATTAACGTTTTCGTTAGCGTAAATAAAAGGTTACTGTTAAGTTTGTTTAAACGAATGTAAAAGTTTAGGAATTTTTATTCCGTTTTAACTGTTTAAATAAGGAAGTAAATTTTTTTTTAAAAAAAAAGGTAAAAATAGCATAGCAAAATTTTTAAAATATAAAAAAGTTAAAAAAATAAAAACGTTTAAAAAAAAAAAGTAAACAAGTAGCGCTCCGGCTTTTTTTTTTTTCGACTAAGGTGTTTTTAATTTTTTTGTAGTCGACTTTTTTTTTTTAGCTCCGGCCGATCGGAGTATTATTAATAAAAGTTTTTAATAAAGTTTTTTACGTTTATAAAGTATTTTTTTAGTTTTTATATAGTTTTAGCGTACGTATAGTTTTTTTATTTAATAAAATATTTAAACTTTTTTTTATTTTGTCGTAAATTTAAAATTCTTTTTATTTTGTAAATGTTTTTATTTTCGTTTATTTTTAGTTAGGTTTTAAACGCGACGTTTAAATGCGCTTTATTTAATAACGATATATAAAAAATTAGTTAAATAATTATAATATTTAATAGCTTTAGTTTATATATTATTAATAATATTATTTTTTTAATTTTAAAAAGTTTAATATTTTTAAAATCGAGTTTTTCGTTGTTGCGTTTTGTTTAAATGTTATTTTTTAAAAAATAAACTTTATTTTTTTTTTTAAGATTAGCTTTAATAATTTGCTTTTGTTGTAATATTTTTTTATTTTTTATTAAACGAATGTAAGTTTTTTTATAGCTATTTTTACAGTTTTAGTAGCTTTTTTATTTAGATTTTTACTGCTAATGCTATAATGTCGTTAATATAATATTATTATATATTTATATTATATTTATAGTTTGCTTTAAATAAAGATATTTTTATTATTTTATTTGTTAAATTGTTATATATTAGTTTTGCGTTTAATAATAATTTTATTTAATTATTTTAATTTTAGTTAATATAATAGCGTAAATATTGTTTTAATATTTAATTTAGTTTTTTTATTTAGCTATTTGTTTACGGATAATATATTATATATATTTTATGTTTAGTTTTTAAAGTTTTAATAAACGATTGCTAAAATTTAATGCTATTATTTTGTTTTTATTAATAATAATTGTTTTTAAATATTTATGTTTGCTAAAAATATATTTTATTATTATATAAGCAAAATCTTTTGTTAAGTTTATTTTTTTATATAGTATAAAATAAGCGTATTTTGTAAGTTTATTTATTATAATTATAATAAAGTTAAAGTTTATTTTTATTATAGGTTTTTTTAATTTTAATAATTTAATTATATAATTAAATATTATTGTTTTTTATATTTTATTTAGTATTAATATTAGTATTCAATTTTTATACGGTTTATATTTTATTGCTTTAAATTTTTTGCATAAATTATATTTTGTTATAACGTTTTTTACTATTATTAATATTTTTAAAAAATTGTAATTTTTTCGTAATTTGCTAAGCGTTTTAAACACTTTTTAGTATTTTAAAAATAAATATTTATATATTTTTTTAGCTAATTTATATTAACATATTTTTAATACGTATAATTTATTATTATAATATAAATTAGTTAGTTTATTTAATTTTCGTAATATTTTTTGTATTTTTTTGTTTTATTTTTCGTAGTTTATTTATATAAAGTTTATAAATAGGCTTTTATTTATATTTTTATATAATAGTACTTGGCTTTTTAATAATATTTTTTGTTTATAATTGTTTTTTCAGCTAAAAATATCGGTTTTGTCGTTTTTTTTACTTTTAACGTAAATAATTTTAAAATTAAATTATAATAAAAACTTTGTTTATTTTATTTATTATTTATTTAATATTTTAATAGTTATAAACGTTATAAAGTTTTTATAGTTTAAATATATTTTTATTAATACTATAGTATTATTTAAATAGTGTTTTTATTATTTAAATGTTTCGATTATTGCTTTAAGTTTTTTGTTATAGATTTAGTAGTTTAGTTTAAGTTTTGATAGTTTTTAGAAAAAAATGCTATTAGGTGCGGTTTGCTATTTTCGTTTCGTTAGATTAGCTGTTTTTTTATGGCGTAATTGCTTACGTCGACTTTTATTTCGTATTTTTTATTTAGATTAGGTAGTTTAAGTATTAAATCGCTTAAGATTGTATTTTTAAGTATGTCGAACGCTTCTTGCTTTTTTTTTGTCTATTAGAAAGGTTTGTCTTTTGTAATTCGTGAATCTTACGAATGATCGTACATTGTTAACATTTTTTAGTGCGGGCTAGTTTTTTATTGCTTTTAGTTTAGACTGTTAGATTCGTATTTCCTTAGGAGAGATTGTATATTTTAGGAAATCTACTTGTTGTTTATGGAATTCGCTTTTTTTTAAATGTACTTTTAACTTTGCTTTTTGTAACGCTTAAAGCATTTATTGTATATGTTTTTTATGTTTTTTAAATATTTTTAAGTAAATTAAAATGTCGTTTAAATATATTATTACAAATTTATTAATAAACTTGCGTAGTATATTTATAATTATTCTTTAAAATGTTATTAACGCGTTAGTAAAACTAAAATCTATTACTATAAACTCGTATAATTTATATTTTGTAATAAACGTTGTTTTTTATTTGTCGTTCTTTTTAATTTTAATATAGTAATAAGCTTTTAAAATATTAAGTGTTGTAAACTATTGTGCTTTTTTAAGACGATTTTTTAAATTGTTTATTTGTAGTATAGGTCCGCTGTTTTTGATGGTAATAGAGTTAAGATGTCGTTAATTTTTCTAATTTTTTTATTTTCGTTTTTTATTTTTTTTTTGGTTTTTTTGGTATTTATAATATCGGTGCTGCTGCCGATAATTTGAAATGTTGTATAAAATTTTTTTTTAGGTTTTTATTAAAGTATTTTCGCAGTTTTTCGAGCTATTTTCGGTTTAATTTATACGGTTTAAAAGCTTTAAAGTGCGTTTTTTTTTTAAATTAATTGCGTAATTATATTTATTATATTTTAGTAGTTTTGTTGTTTTATTGTGTTTTTTTATAAATAAGCTTTTAAATTTAGCGTATTTTTTTGGTATTTTAATCGTAAATTTTTTGTTTTGCTGTCGTATTTTGTTTTATATTTTGTTTAGCTGTTTAAGTTTATATATAGTTTATATTTAAAGTTTTGCAATAATTAAGTCTTTTTTTAGTTTAATTATATTAAGCGAATTTTATTAAAAATAGCTAGTTTTTTAGTTTATTTTAAAATTACTTTTTTATAACTAAGTTAATTTTAATATTATATTATATAATATTTTTGTAATATCGAGTTTAAAGCGTTTTAAATAATTTTAAATAATTATTAAAAGTTTTGCAGTTTTTTGTATAATTTTTTCGTTATTATAACTTATAATTTTTTTATTAAAAGTTATAAATATATAAAGTCTTTTTTTTTTTTAGTTTATGTTAAGGTTAATTTGTTAATTAAATTTAAAAAAATAAAATGTTTATAAACATTTATATTAAATAAAACTTTTAGTTTTTTTTTTATCGTAAATTATATTTATTATTATTTGCTTTTTTTTTAAGCTATATTTTTATTTTATATAAAAACTTAAAAATTATATAAGCTAATTGTTGGTTTTATTTTATCGTTATTTTTTGTTGTTTTTTGTTTATTAATAAATTTATCGTTAATTTTATTTTTTTGTAAATTTTATTGTTTTTTTATTTTTTTATTAAATATGGATAAAAATTAATTTTTGTCGATTTTTTTTAATTTTTTTTTTATATTTTTATATTAAAGAACTTTATAAAATATATAAACTACGTATTATATATATTAATATTATTTTTAAATTATTAACTTTTTTTTGCAATTTTCGGAATATTATAGATTTTGTTTAAATATAACGTATTTATAAACTGTTTAATATATTATTATTAGTTTTTTAATTTTAGTTTTTTTATAAAAAAGTCGGATTTTTATTTTAGCTATTTTAGTTAAAAATTAAAAAAAATTTTTTTTTTTTGTTATATATTTTTTATATTTATATATTATAAAGTTTATTTATAATATTTTGTAATGTTTTTTATAACGTAGTTATAATTATTTATCGTTATTTTTAAATATAGTTTTATTATATAAACGATTAATTATAATAAAAATGTTAAATATTTTCGTTTTTAAAACATTTATGTTTATTTTAATTATTATATTTTTATATTTTTTATAATATCGTAAAAACTATTACTTCGATTTTATATCTAGTTTTTGTTATATTTTTTTTTTAGTTTAAGTTATTATTTTTTGTTTTAAGTAAAGTTTATTTTTTTATATATACGGATTAATTTATTTTTAAGCTATTTTTTTTTGTACAAATTAGTTTAACTATTTGTTTTTAGTTTAATAATTATAAGTTTTGTAAAAATATTTCAGATTTTTTTTTAAGCATTTTTTATTTTTTAGCTATTTTTTTTATATATTATTTTGTTTTTTATATTTTAATATATATATTAATTTATTTTAATTTATTTAGTTTTAGTACTAGTTATTATTTTATTTATTAAAAAATAAATATAATTTTTAAAATATTTTTCGTCGTTTTTTAAGTTATAAAGTTTTTTATTTTAACTATTTTTATTTAAGTTAAAGTTTTTTTTTTTTTTTTTTTTTTTTTTTTTTTTTTTTTTTTTTTTTTTTTTTTTTTTTTTTTTTTTTTTTTTTTTTTTTTTTTTTATTTTTTTAGCTATTTATTTTAAATTTAAGCGTTTTTTTATTCGTTTAATATAATATTTATTTTATATTATAGTTTTTGTTAAATTTGCTCGGTAATTATTTTTATAGCTTTAAGTTTTTGTTATAAAGTTTATATTATTTTTGCTAAGTTATATTTTAAACGTGCCGTTTTTTTCGAATTATATTTTTTTTTAAACTATCGGTAAACAAGTTTTTATTGTAAATAATTTGTTTTAAATATAACTATATTATTAAATAGTTTATTAATATACGTATTTTTTTTATACTGCTTAGTTTTCGGTTAATGTTTTATTATTTTATTTTATTTTTAAAATTTTATTATCGTAGTAAAGTTATATTATGTTAATTTGTTAGCTGTTTTTTTTAGTTTTAGATATTTTAGCTTTAAATATTTTTAAGTTTTTGCGTAATTTTTTATTGTAATTTTTAGCGTAATATTTAAACTTATTATAATTATAACATTTAACAGTTTTTTTTATTTTTTGCTGTCTTTTTTTTTTTTTGCTATATTACGTCGAGTTTTATTAGTTTTATATATATACCGTATGCCGTAAAGTGTTGCCGTTTTTTAAAATTATTAAGTTTGTTTTAACTTTTTTTTTAATTTTTGTTTCAGAAAAACTTTTGCTTTTTTTTTAATATCGTTTAAATAGTTGGGTATTAATTTAAATAGCTATTAAAATATATTTTATAAACTTATCGAGCTGCGGTAGTTTAATAATTTTATTTTTAATTTTATTTTTTAATTTATTATAAAACATTATAATTTTAGCTTAATCGTTAATGTTAAATATAGCGGAAATTTTTTAAAACTTAGTTACGTAAATCGATGCTGATTTTTTTTGTTGCAATTTTTATAATTTATTTTAAGCTTATCGTTTTTTTTCGAAGTTAAAAAATAAATTTTTAAGTTTAGTTTCGAAAAAATCTCGACTTAAAAAAATCTTTTACGTATTTTAAGGCTATTTCTTCTTTAGTTTATTTATTATTTTAAATAAATACGGTTTAAATTAAATTAAAGCTTTTTTTTTTTTTTAACAAAAATGCCGTATAAAAAATTCGTTTTTTGTTGTTTTTAAAAGCATTGTTATAATAATGCTAATAAGTTTAAATTTAAGCTAAAATTTTTTAAAACTTATAAAACGTTTTATTAAATTTAAATAGCTTAGCGATTTTTAAATTTTTTTTTTAGCATTTGCCGTTTATTGTTTTTAGCGTTTAGTTTTTTTTAAAAGTTTTTAACGGCGTTTATTAAATAGTTATACTATTTTTTAGTAATTTTAAACTTGTCGTTTTTTTTTTTAGTTTTTATAAAATAGTTAATATTCGCTAATCGTTTTAAAAATAGTATTATAATTTACGATAGTTTTACGTGCTTTTTTATTATTAATATTAATATAGTTTAAATATTATTTTAATTAACTGTTTAATATAAAATAAAACTATTTAAAATGTTACGAAATGTATATTAATATTTAATATTATATAAGCTTTTGTAGTATTAGGGTTATAAATGTTTAAAATATAACGACGATATTTTTAAGTTTGTGTTTAAAGTATGCGTTAATAATAATATTACGGGTAATAAAAATAATAGTATTTTAAATTAACTATTTTGTAAAAAATAATTTTTTATAGTTATTTTTAAAAACTAACTATAAATATAAATTAAATAATAATAAATAAATAACTAGCTATATAAGAAAACTCTGTTTTTATATCTTATTTTTTTATTTTTATATTTTTAGGTGCTTCGTGTGTTTTATAAAGCTGTGAGAGTATTTTGCTTTGTATGCTTTGTAAAGCTGTGAGAGCATCCTGTTTTGTATGCTTTATAGAGCTGTAAAAGCATCCTGCTTTTATCACGTAACAGAGCAGTATCCTTGGCTCTCTATAACGCTCCACTTGCGTGGCCCTTCTTCCGACCCACCTTTGTTGGTTCGTAACAAATATTAAAAAAAACTTAGCGAAATTTTAAAGCCTATTATAGCTATTATAAATTATTTATAACCTTTATAAGGTATTATAAAAGCTATTTTATATTTGTTTTTTTCGAAAAATTTTTATTAAAAGTATTTTTTTATTACGTCGACTATTATATATACGGTTAACTTATATATAGCATTTAAAATGTTATTTTATTATAATAAAAAATAAGTATTATTAATTATTTATGTGTTTATTTTTTTTAAAACTTACGACGATTTTAGGATTACAATTTTGCTATACTATAAATATAAAAATAATAATAAATACTAGCTTGCTTAATAGAATTTTTTGTATAACGCCATAATTTTTTAAAAAAATTTAAAATTAAATCTATTACTATTTTATTTTTTTATAATTATTAATATAAACGTTAATTTAAATCGTCTAAATTTATAATTTTTTTTTTAAATTAATTGGCATTTTGATTTTATCGTTAAAACGTTTAAGTTTATTTTAAAATAGGCGCGTTAATTTATTTAGTATTTTTTTTTAATTTTTTAAAGGATTTTTAAAAGCTAGTTTTTAAGTATATTAACTTTAGACATGTTTATTTTAATAAATCTTTTATTAGGTTTTAGAAAATCAGGCAAATAATATATATATTTATGTTTATATTTATTTTCTAGTTCGTTATTATTTTGTTTATTATTATTTTTATATGTATTTAGTAAAATCGGAAAATCTATAGCATATATTAAATTTTTTTTTTCGAATTAAATAAGCTACATTTTAAGGGTATTTATTATATTAAATTTAATAATAGCTAGTATATCGTTTTTGTAAATTTTTATTAGCAACATTCCGAAATTTCCAAAGGTAATTTTTTGTTTTATTTATTAATAATGCTATTAATAACGGAGCTATATATATTATATGTTTTATTGCAATACGGTTTAAAGATAATTACATATTTGTTTATATACAGTAGGAGATTCAGGTAGTTTATTTTTATTATTATATTTTTATTAAACTTAATTTTGTAATTGTTTTTAGTTTTAATTATAATTTATTTTCGTTTATAAAATTTAAGCCTTAATTTAAAAAGACTAGTTGTTTATATTTGTTTATTTATATTCCTAATTTGCAGCTAATTATTTTAAGTTTTCTTGTTTTATTTAATATATAGTTTGTTAGTTTTAATACATTTTATTTTTAGCAAAAACCTGGGACGTAAGTCGTTAATAAATTAAGCGTTTGTTATAGTTTTTTATAGTGTTTTTTTATAATCGAAGAAAGTAATTAAAATTTTAACTTTATAGATAATATGTAAACTTTGTTTAATATTTTAAATATTAATAAGCTTTATTAATTCGATATTTTAATAGTTTAAATAGTATTTTTTATAATGGTTATAAAATATAATAAATATAGGCAAGTATATATTTACGTAAATTTTTACTATTCTTTTAAAAGCGTGGTTTAAGATACAGAAATGTATAAAACTTGTTTATTTATATTTTTTTCCGTTAATTATATAAGCAAATATTTATTTTTTAATATATTTAGGTATTAAGCGGCCGTAAATTTTTGATCGGTTTATAGCTTTGTTAATTGATTTAAGTTTTAGTTGTTTATTTAAGGATTTTGTTTTTTGTAGTGGTTTAGTAGGTATAAGTTCGGGAGTAAAAAGTGTAATTAATATACTAAGAATTAGTTAAGAGATAGTAAACGTTAATAATATATTATAAGATATATTATAAATGTTAACATTAAGGTTAGTAGTAGTAGTATTAATAAAGGATGTAATAATGTGTTCGGGGTTTTTTTTTGTCGGCAAGACGTTTTTTAGTAATATATACTTTAGTTGTTTTTCGATTTATTAATAGTTTTATCGCTATTATTATTGTTATTATTATTATTATTATTATTAAATAGTTTATATTTATATTTTTAATAATATTGTTTTATTTAATTTAAAATATTATTATTTAGAAATATTTAATACTGATACAGTGTGACGGGGGGTCCTGCTGAAGGACCCACATCTCACGTGTAGATTAGATACGTTGATTAGATAAGGGAAACTGGGATATCCCACACATCCCGCAGGGATGTGTGGATATTCCCAGTCTTCCCCATCGCAATACAGAATATACTTCACAACCCAAAGGTTTCTTTACCAAATACGTTTGCTTAGTTTTTTAATTCTGTAAAAATATTTATTTATTATAATAAAACATTTTAGCAGTTTTAGCGTTGTCTTTTTTTTTGTTTTTGTTTTATAACTTTTTATTTTACTTTTTACTATTGTTTTGTTTAATGTTTTGAAAATTATTAGCTTGTTTAGTTTAAAATTTATTTTTAAAACATTTAGTAATTTTTTTAATTATTTTAAACAATGCGTTAAATATAAATATAGTATTACCGGTATTAAATTGATTTTTTATTATTATTATTGTTATAAAGTTTACAATTATTTACTATATTTTTAAATTTATTAATTTAGCGTATTTATTCATCGAATTATTTTTTGTTTTTTTTAATAATACGTGCTTTAAATTTGCTATTAAAGCCGTTATAAATTTAAAAAGTTTACTAATTTTCATTTAAATTACCGGCTTCGTTATATTATTTAATTTCCTTATTAACGTATAATTTAGCTAAAAAATTAATTTTTTTTTAAAAAAATAAATAATGATGTTTTTTTTTTTTTTTGTATTATGCTATTCTTGTTTTTTTTTTAAAATTTGCTCTAATATATATATTTTTTTTTAATTTTTTAAAACTTAAGACTTAATAAAATACTAATGCCAAAGTTATTTATAACTGTTTTTTTATTATAACGTTTAACAAAATAGTTAATTTTATTTATATATTAAGAAATAGGTTTTTTTTTATTATAAACGAATAGTTGTTTTTTTATTTTTAGCTTTATAGCAAAATTATTATAATAATTATATAAACGTTAATCGATAAAATATACATTAGTATAACGTTTTTAGCTTAATTATTTATTGCCGTTATATAAATTTTTATTCCGATTACGGTTATTATTGTTGTTATAATTATAATTTATATTATTATTATTATTGTTATTATAATTATAACTTTTGATATTTTTTTACTATCGACTTTTTAATTTATTTATTAGCTATTAAATTAACTATTTTTATTGTTTTAGTTTATTAAAGTTAATAAGTTTGTAATTTTCTAATTTACGAAATCGAATAAATAACGTTTAAATTAATAATAGTAAAATTTTAATAGTTTTAACTGCAAAATAATATATAAATATATTAAATATGCGTATTATTTTAATAATGCGTTTTAATTTTGTTGTTATTTTATTACGAATTTTTTTTTGTTTTATTATCAGTAGTTTTAATATAATTTTTTATATTAGTATTTAAATGTTTATCGTTATTATATATTAAAGTTTTTTACATAATTTTTACTATATTTTTTTAACCAATTTTAATATAATAACAGCATTTTATAACTAACTTAATATATTATAAAAATTTTAAAAAAATATATATAACGTTTAAAGTATTAAATTTTAAAAAAAAATAACTAAGTTATAATAGTAATAAAAAACTTTATATTAATTATTAATTATAAGCGTTTTTTTTTAACTAAACGGTCAGGTTTTATTTTACTATTATCTGTTTAAGTTTTTTTCCAACTGCTTCTTAGCAGCTGCTTTTTGCTTAATTGTTTTTTATTTTACCGATATTATTAAATATATCAATAAATTGGTTATATAAAAAAAATAATTGTTTAAAATAAAAAAGTTACTGTTTTTAAAACTTAACCGTTTAAAGTTGTTACAAACCACTAGAGGGGACTGAAAGACCCAGTGAGGGGTATAGTCACGTGATCACAGGGATTGATCTACGGGATCTTAAATCTAGAAGATCACAGGGATTGATTTATGGGATCTTAGATCTAGAAAATCACAGGGATTAATCTACGGGATCTTAAATCTAAAAGATCACATTAAACTATAGTAAAAACAAAAGATATTTAAAATATGGGTTTTTTTTATACTTAACTATTATTTCTTTTATTTCACTATTTAACTTAGTTTTACAGCTAGTTTTCGGAATATTATTATTAGGAATATATTACTATATATTTACAAAATATCTATACAAATAGTTTTATTATTGCCTGCATTATTTTTTAACTTATATTTTAAACAGTCTTGTTTTAAATTAAACGGTTAACTAAAGCAATATTTAAACTATACCACTTTAAATACCTACTATTTTTCAGCCTACGGCAAAAAAACAATTATAAGCAAAAATTAAAGTATTAAAAAATCGATTTAATACTCTTGCCGACTTATATAATATTAACGCAAAAAAAATTAATAAATACACTAACTTAATAAATTAATTCGCAACTTAAAACGATAAATTAGTAAAGAAAATCGACGAATTAATAAATCGGTTAGTTAAAAATAAATTAATACTAAAAAAAAGCTTAAAATTACTTAAACTATTACGATTTAACAAAACTTTTAATTAACTATAAAGTTTTTTAACTTAAACTTAAGCTTATTTATACTATTATTAAAACGTATTTAAAAATAATAATAACGATATAAAAAAATTTGCATAATAAAATCGTTTTTTTAAAAAAAGAAAAAGCATTTATTTAGGTTAAACCGCATTTATTTAAAGCTACAAATATTACGGATAATATTTAGCTAAACGATACGAAAATCTTTTTTAAAAAACTATAACTTATTCGAAACTAAGCTTAAAGCACTATTTTTTAATCTTAAAAAAAAACGCCAAGCTTAAAATAAATTACAACGACTATGACAAAAAAAAGCTACATTAACTTACCTTATAAACTTTTAAAAATTTTTAGCAATTTTTTACCTTTAATAACTAAGCTAAAATTATAATATTTTACAACAAATTTAAAAATATAGTTAAAAACGAAATTATAAAAATGCTATAACTTATTAATTTTATTAACTATTTAAAAAAAATGGTTAAAATAAATACCCGACTTTTTAAAAAACAATAAAAAAGCAGATAAAAATCGAAAAAAAAAAACAATTAAAAAAGCAATAATAAATTAACAACGTATGGTATATATTTAAGATTTATAAAATTTAACAAAAAAAAAAAGAACGTAAAAAAAAAACCAAAAAGAAAAAATTAAATACTATAACTATAACAAAGTTAAACACTATGCCCGGAATTGCAAAAAAAAACTATATAAAAACCTATAAATACTAAACGCAAAAATTGCTAAAGTTAAAAGAAATACTAAATAAATTAACATAATACGCGCTTATTATAATAGCAATTCTAATAATACAGCAAACATTAATAAAACAAATTAACGCATTATAAAAAAGTTACCGAAAATATTAAAAAATTAACTTAAAAGTTAAAACAGATTTAATAAAAAACCGAATAAATTATAAAACAAATAATAAAAACCGTATAAATTGAAAAAATAACTTTAACAACCTAGTCTTAAAAATCCGATAAATTCTTATTAAAATTACAAAACCTATAAATATTAAATAAAAGCTTTAATAAAGCTAAAATATTGCTTAATTAAAATCAAAAACTAAACGTTAACTAAATTATTAATAACTAATATAATTAAAAAATAATAACTAATAACAAAGTATTTATTTTAAAAAAACATCGAATACGAAAATAAAATAATTAGCTTGAAAAGAAATGTTTAAAAAACAACGTTAATTATAAATTTAAATTTTACAATTATACTACTTTTAAAAAATAGTTAAAAAACGCTATATATTAAAGCATTTAACGAAAACAAACTTAACTTATTATGCAAAAAACCTATTAATATAATGTTATAAACCAACAAGAAAGGGACTAGGCCGCTTGAAGCGTAGCTCAGTGAGAGGGGTAGGCCAAGTCACGTGATATGGATTTAAGGGATCTAAGATCTAACAGATCTAGTGAAGTGATTTAAGGGATCTAAAATTCAACAGATCCAGTGAAATAATCTAAAAAATTTAAAATTTAATAGATTTAAAAGAAAAAGATGATAAAAGAATAGTATATAAAAAAAAATTTTTTTATATAACTAGTTATTTATTTATTACTATTTAATTTATGTTTATAGTTAGTTTTTAAAAATAATTATAAAAGATTATTTTTTACAAAATAGTTAATTTAAGATACTATTGTTTTTATTGTTTATAATATTATCGTTAACGTATATTTTAAATATTTATAACTTTAATATTACGAAAGTATATATAATGTAGAATATTAGTGTACGTTTTATAATATTTTAAATAGTTTTATTTTACGTTAAACGGTTAATTAAAGTAATATTAAACTATGGCTATTTATTATAAATTTATTAACTTAATTATAAATATTAATAGCGATTTAAATAACGGTAACGAGATTATTAAAAAAAAATACGACGTAGTAGTAAATAATTTTGCAACTTTTAGTATAAAAAATTAATAGTTATGTATATGATTTAAAAAGTTAGCTAATCGATTAGATATTATATTTAGTTAGTTTAAAATTATAATAATTAAAAGTATTGATATTAAAAAAACTAAGCTTAGCAAAAATTTAAAGTTTACTAAACTATTTAAGTTTAAAAAAAAACTAAATTAATTTAAAAAGTTTTTAATATAAGTTAAAGTTTATTAATTGTTGTATTAAAAAATATTTAAAAGTAGTAATAAAAAAATTAATTATATAATATTATTGTTAAAAAAAAAGTATTAGTTTAGTTTAAATTACGATTATTAAAAATTACGTTTAAAGCATAAAAAGACTAGAGTTTAAATACGAAAGAAATGTTTGTTTTATATAAAACATTTAAAAATACGTTAAAAGCAATATTTTTAAATTTAATAAAAAAACGACAAAAATAAAACAAACTATAAAGTTTACGATAAACGAGATTAATATCGGTTTATATAGCAATATTTTAAAAATTTTTAGCTTTTATTAATATTAACGATAAAGCAAAAATTATAATATTTTATGGTAAATTTAAAAATAATATTAAAAATAAAATCGTTAAAATAAACTAATTAGCGAAGTTTATAAACTATATAATTAAAGCGATTAAAATTAATATATAATTATATAAGCGATAAAAAAAAATTTACGCTTTGCATAAACTAAAACTAATTATAAGTTTAATTAAAAAAAAAACGTTAATAGTTTACAGTATATAATATTTACGCAAGATTAATAAAATTAAACGTAATATAATAAAAAAAAAAGATAAAAAAAACTAAAAAAATAGTTAAATATTATAATTATAATAAACTTGGATATTACGTTAAAAATTACGATAAAACATTACGTAAAAATTTAAAAATATTTAAAGTTAAAATATTTAAAGCTAAAAAAAGTAGTTAATAAATTAATATAATATAAGCTTATTATAATAATAAAATTTTAAACGTAAAATAAAGCAGTAAAATATTAACTAAAAACTAAATAGCTTAAAAAATATATATATATTTTAGTAAATTAATTAATAATACGTTTATATTTAAAATAAATAGTAAAAAAAGTTTATAAATAAACTGTTTATAATAAAAAATAGTTTACCGATAGTTTAAAAAAAAAAGTATAATTTTACAATGCGGCACGTTTAAAACGTAGTTTAATATAAATAGTATAAATTTTAAAATAAAAACTTAAAGTTATAAAAATAATTATAAAATAAATTTAATAAAAATTATAGTATAAAATAATTATTACGTTAAATAAATAAAAAAACGCTTAAATTTAAAATAAATAGCTAAAACTTAAAAGAAAAAAAATAAAAAAACTTTAATTTAAACGAAAAAAGTTAAAATAAAAAACTTTATAGTTTAAAAAAAGGTAAAAAATATTTTAAAAACTATGTTTATTTTTTAACTAATAAAATAATAATTAATATAAAATTATAATAAATAACGGTAAATTAATATACGTATCGAAATATGAAAAATAAAATAATATATAAACAAAATTAGTTTAAAAAAAATGTTTAAAAAAAAATTTAAAATGTTTTTATAAAATTTATAATTGCTAAATTATTAACGAATAGCTAAATTAATTAATACGAAAAAAGATAGTTCGAAAAAAAGTTATATTATATATATAAAAAAACAAATTTTACTTAAAATAAAAAATAATAGCTTTAATTAAAATAAAAATATAATAAAAACTTAATATTAAATTAAAAAAATATAAAAACATAATAATTAAAGCAAATATAAATGTTTTAAAAATAAAAAAGTTTAACATTTTTTTTTTACTTAATCGTTTATATAATAAAACTATATTTAAAAATAATAACAAACGATTATAATTGCGTTATAAAAAATATTATAAAATATTATAAATAAGTTATATAATATATAAATATAAAAAATATATAATAAAAAAAATTAAAAACTTTTAGTTTTTACTTTATATAGTTAAAATAAAAATTTAACATTTTTATAAAAAAACTAAAATTAATAAACAAATAGTAATATATTAAACAATTTACAAATATATTATATTTAATTAAAATTTATAATATTGTAAAAATTGCAAAAAAGAATTTGCGATTTAAAAATAATATTAAGATATTTAATATAAAGTTTTTTAACATAAAAATATAAAAAAAAGATTAAAAAAAAATCGACAAAAATTATTTTTTATTTATAATCGTCGAAATAATAAATCGGGAAAATTTACGAAAAAATAAAACCGACGTTAAATTTATTAATAAGAAAAAATAACGAAAAGCAGTTGTAAAACGACACTAATAGTTAGTTTATAAAATTTTTAAATTTTTATATAAAATAAAAACATAGTTTAAAAAAAAGCAATTAATAGTAAACGTAATTTATAATAAAAAAAATTAAAAGTTTTATTCGATTTAAGCGTTTACGAAAATTTTATTTTTTTTAAATTTAGTTAACGAATTAAACTTAGTATAAATTAAAAAAAAAAAAAAAAAAAAAACTTTATATATTTATGATTTTCAATAGAAAAATTATAAATTATAATAACGAAAAAGTTATATAAAAAATTATAAAACATAATATTAAAGTTAGCCTAGTTGCGAAAAAATTTTTTTAAAATAAATTAAAAAATTAGCCGTTTTTAATAAAATTTGCTTAATATAATTAAACTAAAAAAAGACTTAGTTTTTGCAAAACTTTAAATACAAGCTATATACGAGCTTAAATAGTTAAATAAAATATAAAACGAAATATTATAATAAATTAATAAAAAATTTACGATCGAAATATTAAAAAAGTACGTGAAATTTAAAAGTTTATTTATAAAAAAACATAGCAAAAAAACAAGGCTATTAAAATATAATAAGTACGATTATGCGATTAATTAAAAAAAAAACGCATTTTAAACTTTTTGACCGTATAAAATAAACAAAAAATAACGCAAAAAATTACGCAAATATTTAAACAAAAATTTAAAAAAAAAGTTTATACGATATTTTAAATTATCGGCAATAGCACCGATTTTATAAATACTAAAAATCTAAAAAAAAATACTAAACGAAAATAAAAAGATTGCAAAAATTAGCAATATTTTAACTTTATTATTACTAAAAATAAAAGATTTATACTACGAATAAACGATTTAAAAAACCGGTTTGAAAAAGCATAATAAATAACAATATTCGACGTTTTAAAAGCTTATTATTATATTAAAATTAAAAAAAATTAATTAAAAAATAGCGTTTATTATAAATTATAAACTATATAAATTTTTAATAATAAATTTTAGCTTTATTAATATATTAGCGATATTTTAGTTAATAATTATAAATATATTACGAAAATTTATTAACAAATTCGTAATAATATATTTAAACGATATTTTAATTTATTTAAAAACATTTAAAAAATATAAAAAATACGTGTAATAAATATTTTAAATATTATAAAAAACAAAATTAAAAGTATATTTAAAAAAAAATAAGTTTTATAAACAATAAATAGATTTTTTAAAAAATACGATTTTTTTAAAAAAAAATATAGATTTAATCATTTAAATTAAAAATAGTAAAAGGCTAACTTATATTAAAAAACGTTAATAATATATAATTATTTATAGAATTTACGAATTATGTATAGACATTTATTAAAAGTTTTGGAAAAATCGCGGCACTTTTTATAAACTTAATTAAAAAAAACAAACTTTTTTAATAAATAAAAAAAAAGCAAAAAGCGTTTAATATATTTAAAAATGCAATTTTAAACAATTTAATATTTAAATTATTTAATTTAAATAAAAAGTATAAAATAAAAATCGACGTAAATAATTACGCTATAAACGGATAGTTAATTTAACGAAATAAAAACGGCAAATTATATTTAGTAGTATTTTTTTTAAAAAAGTTCTTAAAATTTAAGCTAAATTATTAAATTTATAACAAAAAACTTATAGCAATAATCGAAACATTTAAATAATAAAAATATTATTTAAATAGTATTATAGTATTAATAAAAGTTTATTTA
This sequence comes from Xylariaceae sp. FL1651, assembly GCA_025201745.1. NCBI lineage: Eukaryota > Fungi > Ascomycota > Sordariomycetes > Xylariales > Xylariaceae > Xylariaceae sp. FL1651. The sequence continues at coordinate 171,354 of MU624259.1, read as the reverse complement.
AATTATAAAAACTTTACGACGTTTATAATTATTAAAATATTAAATAAATAATAAATATAATAAACAAAATTTTTATTATAGTTTAATTTTAGGATTATTTATATTAAAAGTAAAAAAAACGGTAAAACCGATATTTTTAACCGAAAAAACAATTATAAATAAAAAATAATATTAAAAAGTTAAATTTTATTATATAAAAATAATAATAAAAGTATATTTATAAATCTTATATAAATAAACTACGAAAAATAAAATAAAACAATTAAAAAAACACTACAAAAACTAAATTAACTTCTTAATTTATATTATAACGGTAAATTATACGTATTAAAAATATATTAATATAAACTAGTTAAAAAAATATATAAATATTTATTTTTAAAACACTAAAAAATGTTTAAAACGTTTAACAAACTACGAAAAAATTACGACTTTTTTAAAGCATAAAAAATAATAAAAAACGTAATCGCACGATGCAATTTATCCAAAAAATTTAAAGCAATAAAGCATAAATTATATAAAAATTTAATACTAATATTAATATTAAACTAAGCTTAAAAAACGATAACATTTAATTATATCATTAAATTACTAAAATTGAAAAAAACTTATAATAAAAATAAAGTTTGATTTTATTATAGTTATAATAAATAAGTTTATAAAATACGCTTATTTTATTTTATATAAAAAAGCAAGTTTAGCAAAAAATTTTATATACGTAATAATAAAATATATTTTTAATAAATATAAATATTTAAAAATAATTATTACCTATAAAAAAAATAATAATATTTAAATGTTAGCAATTATTTATTAAAACTTTAAAAATTAAATATAAAATATTTACAGCTTATTATTTGCAAATAAATAATTAAATAAAAAGGTTAAATTGAATATTAAAATAATATTTACGTTATTATATTAATTAAAATTAAAACAATTAAGTAAAATTATTACTAAACGCAAAACTAATATATAATAGTTTAATAAACAAAACAATAAAAATATTTCCGTTTAAAGCAAATTACGGATACGATATAAATATATAACAATATTATATTAATAATATTACTGCACTAATAGTAAAAATTTGAGCAAAAAAATTGCTAAAGCTATAAAAATAGTTATAAAAAAAATTTACATTTGTTTAATAAAAAATAAAAAAATATTATAACAAAAACAAATTATCGGAGCTAATTTTTTTTTTAAAAAAAAAATAAAGTCTATTTTTTAAAACGCAATATTTAAACAAAACGCAATAACAAAAAATTCGATTTTAAAAATATTAAACTTTTTAAAATTAAAAAAATATTATTATTAATATATAAATTAAAATTATTAAATATTATAGTTATTTAACTAATTTTTTATATATTATTATTAACAAAAGCGTATTTAAACGCCGCGTTTAAAACTTAATTAAAAATAAACGAAAATAAAAACATTTACGAAGTAAAAAAAATCTTAAATTCGCGACAAGGTAAAAAAAAGTTTAAGTATTTTATTAAATAAAAAAGATATACATACGTTAAAACTATATAAAAATTAAAAAAACACTTTACGAACGTAAAAAACTTTATTAAAAACTTTTACCGGTAGCACTTTAACTAACCGAAGTTAAAAAAGCGGGGTCGACTATAAAGGCGTTAAAATCGCCTTAGTTAAAAAAAAAAAAAAAAGCTTTATTATTAGCTCTCTTCTGCTTTTCGGCTTTTACCTGTTTTTTTTTTTACTAAGATTGCAATTTTTCGTTTTTTAAAAAATTTTTCTTATTAACGTAAACGACAAACAGTGCATAATTTGTTAAACATTTTCTTTTGCTCCGCCGCAAATTTTTTTTAACGCTTTAAAAAGCTGTCTTTTAGCGCACGACGACGGTTAAAAAACGCTTATATTTATTTATAATAGCTTTAAAAAAAACATCGGAATTTTAATCGCGTCGCAACTACGCTAATGCTTAGTGTAAAAATAACAACTAGGAATTTCGTCGACCTGAAAGCAAGGGACCTTAAGGGTTAAACAATAGACATAAAGAGGGACCTCGAAGCCGTTTTAAAAAATAAATTTAGTATAAAGCTTACGATTAACACGCTGGTTAGGCCGATAATAAAAGCTAAAAACTTTACGTACGCAACCCGACATAATAAAATAAAAAAAAATAAAAATATACTTACCTAAAAAAAAAAGCTTAAAAGCTATAAATATATTTATTAAAGACAATAAACTTAAAAAAAAAAGGAATAGTATTATAAATTAACAAAAAAAAGACTAAACCGCTTAAAACATAGTTTAATAAAAAAGGTAGGCTAAGTTACGTAATATGAATCTAAAAGATTTATAATCTAACAAATTTAATAAAATAATTTAAAAATTTAAAATTTAATAAATTTAATAAAATAATTTAAACAATCTAAAATCTAACAAATTTAAAAAAAAATAATAAAAAAATAGTATATAAAAAAAATCTTTTTCTTATATAACTAATCATTTACTTATTACTATTTAACTTATGTCTATAATTAATTCTTAGAAATAATTATAAAAAATCATTTTTTACGAAGCAGTTAATTTAAAATATTGTTATTCTTATTGCCCGCAATATTATCGTTAACGTATACTTTAAACATAAACCTAAGAGTATTAGTAGTTATACTTCAAGCATTTATAACCCCGATACTACAAGAGCACACATAGTATAAAACACTAGTGTACGCTTTGCAACATATAAGCATTAAAAAATGTTAAAAATAACTTAAAACAAACTAAAACAAAAAATATTTAAACTAAATAAAAACTAGCTTTATCGCTATTAATAAACCGTAAACGTTAAAATAAAATAAAAATTAATATTTCGTTATTTTTTGACTTTTTAAAAAAATTAAAAATGTTGGTTTTAATTATTTCCATAATAAAACGATACATATTAACAACGATAAAAAACTTATGCTAAAATATAAAAAATATAAAAAAAATCTTATCAGCAAGTTATATAATATACTAATGGGAAAAACATTTATTAAAAAAATTAAAACAGTAATAGTTTTTAAAAAAATTTAACAAAATAAAAATAAAAAACTTTTATATTAAACAATATAACGGCAAGTTAAACGTTATATATAAAATATTCTTTAAATACGCTATTTTCGAACAAAACTTTAAAATTTTTAAAAAATACAAGAAAAAAAATTATACTAAAAGGTATATACTACAATAAATAATGCCGAATTTATAAAAAATATAAAGTCGAAAAATATTACAAAACACATTTCGAAAAGATTTCGAAAAGATTACGACGCGTAACTTTTATATATAAAAAACTAGCATTTTGCCGAACCTTTTAAATAAAAACAACAATGACTCGTACGCAAAACAAAAAACGACAAAAAACAGTTATAAAAAACTAATAATTAGCTTTAAAAAAAACAAGGTTTTTATTCGAAATAAGCACGAAATTAAAAAATAAATTTTAATAAACATAGTTTATAAAAAAAAAAAAAAAAAAAAAACGAAACGTTATTAAATCCGAAATCTTATAATAGTTATATTTTTTTAACGCAATAAATACGTTAAATATTATATAAAAATACAAAAAAAAACCTTATTTACTTATAACTTTTAATAAAAACTTTATAAATTATAACAACGGAAAAGTTTTACGAAAAATTGCATAACTTTTTTTAATTATTTAAAAATATTTAAAACGTTTTAAACTCGATATTACAAAAATATTATATTACGATATAATATTAAAATTAGCTTAATTATAAAAAGAATAATTTTAAAATAAACTAAAAAACTAGCTATTTTTAATAAAATTTGCTTAAAATAATTAAACTAAAAATAAACTTAATTTTTACTACATTTAAAATATAAATAATACGTAAATTTAAAGAACAAGATAATAAAATTTACGAAATAATTTAAAACGTTGAAAAAAGGTTTAGTAAAAAAATACTAATAAAATATATTAAGTTTGAAAACTTGTTTAAAAAAATATAACAAAAAAACAAGTTTACTAAAGCATAGTAAATAAAATTACGCAATTAATTTAAAAAAAAATATTTTAAAACTTTAAAAACATACCGATTTAATTTAAAATAATTAGCCGAACTGCAAAAATATTTTTAAAAAAAACTTAAAACGAAAGTTTATATAACATTTTAAATTATTAATAATAGCATTAATTTTATAGATAGTTAAAAAACTAAAAAGAAATAAAAACCGAAAATAAAGAAATGGTAAAAATTAGCAATATTTAAATTTTATTACTATTAAAAATAAAAAACTTATATTATAAATAAATAATTTAAAAAACAGCTTTTATTACCAAATACGGTTTATACAAAACTTTAGTATTAAATATTAATTTTATTAATATATTCGCAACATTTTAAACTATAATTACTAATATATTATAAAAGTTTATCAATAAATTTACGATTATTTTAAAAAGTACGAATTTAAAAATTTAAACTAACAATAGTAAAAAATTAACTTATATTATAAAATGCTATAAACGTATAATTATTTATAAAATTTACAAACTATATACGCACGTTTATTAAAAATTTTAGCAAAATCGCGGAGCTTTTTATAAACCTAACTAAAAAAAAATAAACTTTTTTAATAAACGAAAAAAAAACAAAAAGCGTTTTATATATTTACAAAAACTATATTAAATAACTTAATTTTAAAACTATTTAATTTAAACAAAAAATACAAAATAAAAATTAACGCAAACAATTACGCTATAAAAAAACAATCAATATAATAAAACAAAAACGGTAAACTTTATTTAATAGCGTTTTTTTCGAAAACGTTTTTAAAATTTAAGCTTAATTATTAAATATATAACAAAAAAACTTATAGCAATAATCGAAATATTTAAACAATAACAATAGTATTTAAATAACACTTTAAATTTATAAAAATATAAATAGCAAATATTATATTAGCTTTTAAAAAAAAGCTATGCAAACGCTAGCTTACGCTATAGCTGTAATAGCCTTTATATTTGGTAATATAATCGGTTTTAAATCGTTTATTTTTAAAGTTTTTAATAGTATTATTTTTATAAATATTACATTAATTATAAAAACCATTTTTTAATTAAATACGTTAACTTTTAATAAACTAATTAATTTAATACTAAATAAAACTATAAAAACGGCTTTATTTATACCGATTATTAATATTATTTATAATATAATAAATAATTTAGATAATTTTTTTATATTTAAATATCCGATTAACGATAATTTAAAACTTAAAATTTTTAAAATATATTTAATACTAAAAATTAAAAAACCGAACGATTTTTTTAAACATATTATCAATTAAAAAGTTTATATATATATCGAAAAAGCTATAAAATATTAAACATTTATTTAAATCGTAAATAAATTTAATATATAAACTAATCGTAAACCGGTTAATATATTAAAAAATAAACAATTAAAAATATTTTTAATAAATAAATACCAAAATTTTAAGCTTAATTCAAAATGTTACTTACTAAATCGGAAAAATATACATTTTTTTAATACTATATACGACGATTTATATATATAAAATGAGATAAAATAAATCGACGAACTAATTTTATTTATATATTTTATTTTCGTAGTTTAAAAAACGATAAATAAATAAAAAAAAGTCGCGTCGTAGCTAATTTAAAAACGTTAAATAAAACTGTTATTTTAAATAACTATTTTTTATTATTTTAAGCTAAAATTATAGCATTTTTACGTAAAAAAGTTTATATTATTATTATTAACGTTACTAAATTTTTTTATTAATTTAAAGTTTATTTTAATTATTAAAATCGATTTCTAATAGTTAGTTTACGCAAATTAAAAAAATCTATAGTTATATTAATAAAATTTCGGAATTTATTTATATATATATAGCGCTATATAAATCGATTATTTTGTAAACATAATTATTTTATTTGTATTTTTATTAATAATATTGTTATATTTTTAAACATTTTTAAAAATTATAAAAAATATTTAATAAAAATGTTTATTACATTTAAATAAAAAAATGTTTATTATATTTAAATAAAATATTACGATATTTTTTAAAAAGTTTTTTATAAAATATTCGTTTATTAAGTTTTTAAAATTTTACGTCGATGTTTTAAAATTTTACGTCGATGTTTTAAAATCATTAACTACTGAAAAACGTTTTGCAGTTATTAAGCAAATTGTATTTTTTAAGTAATTAAAAACTTTTAAACAATATATTAATGCTATTAAATTTTTGCGTAATTTTATTTTTTATTATGCTTAATTAATTAAACTATTATAAAAACGCAAAACAGCATTTTTTGCAAAAAAATAAAAGCAAAGCAGGGTTCTTAACGGTAATTTAAAAAAACAAAAAGTATATTATAAATATATATATTATAAATTGATATTTATTAAACTAATTTCGTTTCAAGCGGTTTAAAACGCTATTTGCCGAAAAACGATATTATATTATTATAACTTAAATCAACTTTTATTTTTATAAATTAACGGTATAGTTAAATAAAGCTTTAAAATTATAGCTTTTTATTTAAAACTTAATATTAAATAAAACTTTAAAAACTATATTTTAGCCGCAAATATTTAACTTATTATATTTTTAAGCCGATATATATTAAAAATTAAAACTAAATATAAGCTATTAAAATTTAAAATAGTTTATTTAATATAAATAGTTACAAAAATGCGTACGGTTATATAGTTTAATAAATATTTAGTTATTATTTTAATAAACTATTTGTTAATAAAAAATATGATTAATTAAACGATTTTAAATGCGTTAATAATTAATTGTAGTAATAAAAAGCTAATTAATTTATTTATATATTTTTTATAATATAAGTTTGAAATATATTATTTGCTTAAAAAAAAAAAACTTCGTATCGGATATTGTTAATCGTTTGCAGGCTATAATTAATAAAATAAATAAAAACGGTCGGCTAAAAAATAATAATAAAAAACCCGTTTTTAACATTATTTAAAGCGTTATAAAGGTTATTATAAACGATAAAACGCGTAAACGTTATTAAAAAATATATTAAAATTATACAAAATACGCAAAAATTTTTAAAAACGCTAAAGCGAATGGAAACGTTTACAATTTTTTTGTTAATAGTAACTTTTTTTATAATTATTAATAGTATATTTTATAATTTTTATAATAAAATAAAACGACTATATATTTTTTATAATATAATTAAGAAAATGCTTTATATAATTTATAATAAAACGTATTATTTTAATATTTTTTGTATAATAAACGATTTAGAAAATTATTTAATATATTACAAAACTTAAAAAGTCGAAAAATACGTTTAATATTATTTAACGTATTAAATTAATTAAACTAATCGTTAAAAGCTATTTAAAAAATTATAGCTAATTAAACTTAAATATACGTTATTAATAAATATAATAGCCGTAAATTTTATCCTTATATTGTTAAAAGTTAAATTAAAAAGCACTTTTTAATAATTCGATAGCGATAAAAACTATTATAATATTTATAATATAATAATAATAGTATCGTGCTATATATTTAAATAAACTTTATTTATTTTTAAATATAAAAAATATACTGCTAAAAAATAAAGCATAATTTTAATTAAACAGTTTATATTAAATAATTAAATAATATTTAAAAATATTATATTTAATCGTAATTATAAATTTATATCAAAATTTTAAACTAGTATTTAAAAAGCTTTAAATATAAAAGTTTTAATAATTACTGCATATTATTTTTAAAAAAACGGTTTATTTAAACGTAAAAATTAAACCGTTAAACTAGCTATAAAGTTTTACAACTTTACTAATTTTCCAATTAATTAAATAAACATTATCCCGTTTTTGCAATAAAATTTAAACGTAATATATTCGAAAATAACGCATTTATTTATATATAAATAATTATTTAAATTTAAACTATTTAGTTTTTTAAATTTATTAAAAAAAACAAATTATAAAAAGTTTAATAATATACGCTTTATATATAATTATTTAAAAAAAAAATGTTAAATTAGCCATAAACTTTACTATTTTAAAAAATAAACGTATTTACGATTAATAATACTATATTTTAAAATTTAAACTTAATAATAAAATATTTTCAAAACTATATAACGGTTATTATTTTTTAAAAAAGCTTTTAAAAAAATATTTACAGTAGCGAACTGGTTTTTTTACTATAAAAAAAAAGTTAACAAACTAATATATAAATTTAACTTTTTATTTAATTATTATATATATTTAGTTATATTAATAGTTTATTTAAAAACCGTACTAAACGGACCTAATTTTTTTAATCGGTATATTCTATTTCTAAAACCTATTAAAACAGATTAACTTAGTAATAATAACGCTAAAAATATATATAAAATAAAAGTTATTTTAAACTATCGTTAAAACCGCTGATGTAATAATTATAACTATTTTATTAAATAAAAAAAATAAAGTTATAAACATAACGTTTAACGATTTAAAAATAATTTAAATAATTTAAAAAAGTTAATTTAAAAATACTAAGCGTAATTATTTTATATATTTTAACCGGTTTTTAATTATAAAATAATTAATTAAAAGCAAGTAAAAATATATAGATTTTTAAAAAACGTAAAAAGCTTCGAAAAGAAGTTATATTAATTAATTAAAACGTTTAAAACCGGCTAAATAGCTTTTTAAAAAATTAATAAAATTATATAGTTTAAAAAACAAGTTTGCTATAATATTAATTAAATAAACTATTTTTTAATAAATATTATTATAGTATTAAATTATTAAATAAAGCTAATTTAAACTATTTTAAATAATAGTAAAAATAGCATTTTTAAGCTAATTAAAATAGTTTAGGCTAAAAAAATTAAATAAAAGCCTATTTAGGAAAAAAGCTTATAATTAGTTAGATTATTATATATTAGCTATTGCTAAAGTTAGCAGGTTTTTTTTTACGGCCGGCAATTTAATATTTAGTTATAAGGGGTGTTAGCTGATGGCACTTATATAAGGAGTGCTTATTGTTATAGGCTACTATTAAGCACAAACTATATAAATTAGATAAAGAGATTAGATAAGGATGGATAAAACCAAGCCCTGGCTAAGGCTTGGCCTTTTTATACTTCCTTTACATCTATATTATTAATTTTACTACTATTTACATATATCCCTAAAGACCAACTTTTATATGCTATGAAGCTAAAGTAATAATATTATTAATAAAGTTAATGAAATATATTTAAATTAATTAGTATCTAATTACTATATATGCTAATTTTATATAATTATTACAGTTAGTTATTTTAAAATTTAATATAATAAATTCGTTAAAATTTAATTAAAAAAATGCAAAAACTAATATTATTTATAATTTGGTTTTATATATTAAACAGCTTTTTTTTACTCGATTTTTTAAAGCTATGTATTTTAACGAATATATTTTACGTAAGTTTAAACGTATAAATATTAATTAATATATATATTAATATAAAAAATAAATTTTTAAGCTTATATTTAATATAATTATACGTTATAAAAGCAAATTTAGGTTTTCCGTATTAAAACTTTTTATTAAAAAATAAAAGTTTTGCGTTATTAACTTTTTTAGCTTTATATTATAGTTAATAACGTTTTTTAAATTCTAATTTTAAAAAGAAAAAGATAAATAAAATTTAGCGTATTAATTAAACTTTAAATATATTTAGCTTAGCTATAATATTTATTTTAAAAAAAAGATTTTACTTTAAAATTTTGTTAATATTTTTTTTCGAAAATATTAATAAATAAAAAAACCTATATTTAAAAGCTGTAGTAAAAATTGCTTTAAATTGCCGTAACTAACTATAAATATATTTGCGTAACGCATCTTCCACTTGGATAAAACACCCAATTGAATGGGCCACTTTCTAGACCTTTGTACGTACATTCGCAAATAATCTAACAACAATATATCCGATTAATTCAAATTAGTTAAATTCTTATTCGCTAGACCTGTTTATACTATTTCGACAAATTCGCGCATTATAGTTACTTTTGCTATAAGTTTTATAGCATTTAACGCGAGTTTTTTTTTTTTTTTTCGTACAATAAACGAACCGACGAATAACCTGACGAACGAACCGAAAATATAAACAATTAATTCGAATTAATTAAATTTTTATTTGCTAGACCTGTTTATACTATTCCGACAAATTTGCGTATTATAACTACGTTTGCTGTAAGTTTTATAGTACCCGACGCAAATTTTAACGCAAGTTTTAACGCAAATTTTAACGCGAGTTTTTTTCTTTTTCGTACGATAAATAAACCGATAAACAAGTCGATAAACTTACATAATTACGTTTTTTAACGTTTACAAAGCCTGTAAAGCCCGTAAATTCTTTGCTTTTTATATAATAAACAATTATTCGTTTTATATAGGTTTATCGGTTCGTTTATCGATTTCTTTATCGGGCTATTCGTCGGTTCGTTCGTCGTACAAGCGGAAAAAAGACTCGCGTCGGGTGCTATAAGACTTGTATTAAAAGTAGCTATAATGCGTAAACTTGTCGGAATAGTATAAACAGGTCTAGCAAATAAGAATTTAACTAGTTTAAATTAATCGGATATGTTGTTGTTAAATTATTTACGAATATACGTACAAAGGTCTAAAAAGTGGCCCATTCACTTAGGTGGCCCATCCACGTGGGAGATGCGTTATTTTATTTTTGCTAATTTTTTAAACTCGTTTTTTTTTTCGATTTTATATCGTGTTTAAATATATTAAAAAGTTTAGGTATAATTATGTTTCGCTTTATATTTATATTGGCGCAAATGTTTAATTTAAGCTTTTTTTAAAATGTTTGTGTAAGTATTTTTAAATAAAAATATTGTAGTTTTTAAAAAAAAAAATTTAAGTTATTTATAAAGTTTAATATATTAAATATAAAAAAGTTTTTTATTTTATTAATTAATATTTTTAAAGCGTTATTTATTAAATATATAGCGTTAAATGCTTTTAAGCTATATTTTTTTTTAAATATTTAAATAATTTGTTATGTAAACTAATAATAATATAATAATGCTAATAAATGTAACGTATTAAATTAAATCTTTTTTTAATAGATTTGTTTAGTTTTTTTTATATAAACGTGCGTATTTATTTTTTTAACGTTTAAAGTTAAAAATGTTTTTATAATAATTATATATAACGGTTTAATCGATAATAATATATGCGTTATTAAAATTTAATTTAAAATCGAAGTTTAAATTAAAATTTAACGATATGAATAGTAGTTTATTAAATTTATTATTATTATTACTAGCGTAATTAACCCGTTTATTATTGCGTTTTTGTTACGTTTTTTGTTTTGTTTATTTTAACTATATTGTTTATTATACTTTTTTTTTTTTTTTAACTAAGTTTGTTATATTTTTTTCGATTTTTGCCGTTTTAGTTATTATTTTTATTATTTCGTAAACAATTTTTTTATAATAAACGATAAATTTTTTAAGCCGCAATTAAAAATATAAGTTTAACGCATCTCCCATTTAAATAGGACACTTAATTAAATAGGCCACTTTCTAGACTTTCGTACGTACATTCGCAATAATCTAACAATAATATATCCGATTAATTTAAACTAGTTAAATTTTTATTCGCTAAACTTATTTATATTGTTCCGACAAGTTTACGCATTATAGCTACGTTTGCTATAAGTTTTATAATACCCGACGTAAGTCTTTTTTTTTTTGTACAACGAACGAACCGACGAATAACCCGACGAACGAACCGAAAATATAAACAATTAATTCGAATTAATTAAATTTTTATTCGCTAAACCTGTTTATACTATTCCAATAAATTTGCGCATTATAGCTACGTTTACTATAAATTTTATAGTACTTAACGCAAATCCCGACGCAAATTTTTTTCTTTTTCGTATAATAAACAAACTAATAAACGAGCCGATAAACCTATAAACCTACATAACCACGTCTTTCGAAGCCCGTAAATTTTTTGCTTTTTATATAATAAACAATTATTCGTTTTATAATCGCGTTTATTTTATTATCGGTTCGTTTGTCGGTTTGTTTGTCGGTTTGTTCGTCGGTTCGTTCGTCGTACGAAAAGAAAAAAAGACTTGCGTTAGGTGCTATAAAACTTGTAGCAAACGTAGCTATAATGCGCAAACTTGTCGGAATAGTATAAACAAGTTTAGCGAATAAAAATTTAACTAGTTTAAATTAATCGGATATGTTGTTATTAGATTATTGCGAATATATGTACGAAGGTCTGTAAAGTGGCCTATTTAAGTGGGAGATGTGTTATATAATTTAATTATTAAAAAACTATTTTTTTTATTTTTAAATATATAAATATTTTTAAAATATTGTATAAATTACGTAAAAAAATAAGCTTTAACTTTATAAATAGTATTTATTTGCAAAAATTATATTTTTAAAAATTTTTTAAACTATACTAATTTTTACAATTTTTTAATTTTAGTAAATATTCGTTATATTTTATCGCTAATATATTTTTTTATATAATTTTAATTAATCTTTCGTTTTTTTAAGTTTATTTTTTCGTTATTTATTATTATTAATTAAATTTTTAATATAATATAACATAATTTTAATAAAATAAGCTAAGCTTTTTAATTTAATATTAATATGTTTTTATTAATTATTATATATTAATTTATATATTAATTATATTTTAAAATAATTTAAACTTTAATATTATAAATTTATTTTTAATACTTTTCGCTATATATTAATTATATAAAATTATTTAAATTTAAAACTTCCATTTTTTACAGTATATTTTATTTATATTCTTTATTATTATTTATATTAATCGTATTATAAATTATTTTAAACTTAAATTTTTTTTTAAATTTAGCAAATATATTAATAAAACAAAACGAAATTTTTATTTTATTTTATACTAATATATATATTAATTTATAATATTTTTAAACTATTATTTAAATTGTTAAAAATTTAAATAATAGTAATAAAAATTTAAATTTAATAAATTTTTTATTTTATAACGCATCTCTTACGTAGATAGGCTACCTAAGTGAATAGGCCACTTTTTTTAAACCTTTGTACGCACATAACAAAATCCCTTATTTTTCTATTAGCAATAATAATTAAGCTTTATAAAGAAGCCGATATATAGCTTGCTTTGCAGGCTTGTGAAAATAACTTTTGTTTATTTTTCCGACGCGTTGTTAAGCTATATAATATATTTCGTATAACTTTTATCCGACGATTGAACGGTTTTATATTATTTATTAAAATATGACTATTAATATTTAGATTAATTTAATTTGAAAAAAATTTAATTATACGATATATTATTAATTTAATTAATCGATTGTTTTTATTTAAATATAGCGTTATCGAAAATATAGCTAACTAGTTATTAAAGCTATATAAAAAACGCTTGATAGAAAAAAATTAGACTTTAAATTTTATATAAAAATAACTAAACTTTAAAATTTGATTTAATCGCCGAATTAATTATTAATAAGTTTTAAACGAAAATTTAATTAAATATTGCGTTTAGTTTGTTTTTATATAAAAAATAATTATAAATAATAAAATTTAAAAAAAAAAATATTTATAATTTTAATAAAACTAAGTTTATAATAAATAAAATTACGTCCGATTTTATTATAACTATATTTAATTATATACGAAAATTAAAAGTTTTATAATTAAATAATTTAAATTAGTTTATAATTATTTAAATTATATCGTTATACGGCTATATTATTTTATTTTATATTATTTTAGCGAAACGAAACTATTTATTATTTTAGTACGAAAATACCGAATTACCCGGGAATTAAAAAATTAAAACTACAAAAAATAGTTAAACAATAAATCAACGAAGCTTAAATTAAATTAAACTTTTCGATAAATATATAAAACGTCGTATAAAAAAAAATATCGCTTAATTGTTTTTAATAGCTACAAAAGCTATTATTTAACTAAATTTAAACTATATTGCAAAAACTATAATATTGTTATTTTTTATATGCTTTTGTATTTTTTTTATAAATTTTAGCTTTTTAATATTAAATGTTTTAGTATTTTAAAACGGTTATATAGTAAATATATTAAATATTTAATATAAGCGTATATTATACATATTAAAAAAAAAATTTTTTTAACCGCATTTTTTTACGCGTTTAACGCGTTAATAACTTTTAACAACGTACGAAAAAATTTTCGAAAAGCAAAATTAGTACCGTACGACCCGGAATATATAATTTTTAACTAAATTATCGTTTAATTACTTTGCAAATCGAACTTTTATTTCTTACCCGACAATAAACTATTTTAAATAACCTAACCGAAGCTAATTTACTATTTTAATATATTAAAAAAAAAATCGTACGATACAAAAATAGCTTTTTAACATTTATTATAAAAGCTATAAACTAAATAACGCGTAATACGATTAATGTTATATATCGTTTTGCGGTATTAAAAAAAAAAGTCGCAATATTTTGCGAAATAAATTTTAAACTTAGCCGACGTCGTCGTACAAAACGAATCTGATTATAAAATAAAAGATCTTTTACTATACAAAAAGCAAAGAATTTACGGGCATTTAAAGACGTAGTTAAGCAGAAAAATCGGGAAAATCGTTAAAATAGTCGTTGTACGAAAAAAAAAAAAAAAAAAAAAACTCGCGCCCGGCGTTATAAAACTTGCAGCAAACCCGGCCATAATACGCAAACTTGTCAAAATAGTATAAAAACGTTTAGTAAATCAAAATTTGATTAGTTTAAATTAATTATACATATTATTATTAAATTATTTGTTATGCGCGTACAAAGGTTTAAAAAAATGGCCCATTCACTTAGGTAGCCTATTTACGTAAGAGATGCGTTATACTAATTTATATATTAATATATATATTAATTATTTTATAGCTTAACATATCTCCCACTTAAATAGGACACCTAATTAAATGGGCCGCTTTCCAGACCTTTGTACGTACATTTGCAATAATCTAACAATAACATATCTGATTAATTTAAACTAGTTAAATTCCTATTCGCTAAACCTGTTTATACTGTTCCGATAAGTTTACGCATTATAGCTACGTTTGTTATAAGTTTTATAGCACCCGATGCAAGTTTTTTTTCTTTTCGTATAACGAATAAACCGACAAATAACCCGATAAACAAACTAAAAATATAAACAATTAATTCGAATAAATTATACTTTTATTTGCTAAACTTATTTATACTATTTTAACAAGTTTGCGTATTATAGTTACATTTATTACAAGTTTTATAGCTTTTAACGCAAATTTCGACGCAAATTTTAACGCAAGTTTTAACGTAAATTTTAACGTAAGTTTTTTTTTTTTTCGTACAATAAATAAACAATAAACAAGCTAATAAACCTATATAACCACGTTTTTCGAAGCCCGTAAATCTTTTGCTTTTTATATAATAAACAATTATTCGTTTTATAATTGCGTTTATTTTATTATCGGTTCGTTCGTTAGTTTGTTCGTCGGGTTATTCGTCGGTTCGTTCGTTATACGAAAAGAAAAAAGACTCGCGTCGGGTGCTATAAAACCTATAGCAAGCGTAGCTATAATGCGTAAACTTGTTGGAACAGTATAAATAGGTCTAGCGAATAAAAATTTAACTAGTTTAAATTGATCGGATATGTTGTTGTTAGATTATTGCAAATGTACGTACGAAGGTCTGGAAAGTGGCCCATTCAATTAAGTGTCCTATCTAAGTGGGAGATGCGTTATTTTAAATAATAATAAATAAGTTAAAAACGATAATAATAATAATTTTTATAAAAATAATTTTAAATACGTAAGTTTATTTTAACCGATTTTTAATATATATTAATAGTATAGATTTTTTTATTATTAATAAAGCTATAAATCCGAAAAAAAAAAAGCGGCTTAAAAACTATATAAAACGAAATGTTTTTTATATTTTTAAAGTATTATTACTAAATAAAACAGTAAAATTTATTAGTTAATTTAATAATTTTAAAACTATTTTAAATTTTATTATAACTAGCGGTAAATATATAAATTTTATTAATATATAAGTTAATATATTATTAACGAATTTTATAAACAAAATAATTTAAAAAGTTTAACAAATATAAACCGAATATATTTATATTTTTATTAAAAAAGTTTTTTTTATTTATATTATTTAAAAAATTGTTTAATATAACTATAAAAATAAATTTCGATTTTAACGCGTAAATTTAAAAGTATTATTTAAAATTTTAAAAGTTATAATTATAGTTTTAATAGTTTATATATTTTATATATTATTATTTATATTAATTTATAAACTAATTAAAATTATTAGCTATATAATATAATATTATATACGCAAAACAATTTATTTTTATAGTTAAAAACTTTTATTTAATTTTTAATATTATATATAAAATAAAAAATTAAAATATTTTATATTTTTTAAACTTAACTATTAAATAGCAAAATATTAGTAATATAATATATATAAAAAAATTATCGTTAAATTTATAAAATTTTATTTAATTAACGTTAAAAAACGATTTAAAAAAACAAATTATTTAAATTAAAAAACTTTAAACTGCCGAAAATAAAAAAGTCGCTAAAGCACGTAAAAAATTATTTAAATAACGCGTTTTTTTTTAAAAAAAAACGGTAAAAGTAATAATATTTAGTTATTTTTTAAATTAATATATCGCTTAGTATATAATTTACTATAACTTTTTATAAAAGCTATAATACGTAGTTATTTTATAAATTAGTATATAGTTTAACGCATCTCCTACGTGGATAGGCCACCTAAGTAAATAGGCCACTTTCCAGACCTTCGTACGTACATTCGCAAATAATCCAACAACAACATATTCGATTAATTCAAACTAGCTAAATTCTTATTCGCTAAACCTATTTATACTATTCCGACAAGTTTACGTATTATAGCTACGTTTATTGCAAGTTTTATAGCACCCGACGCAAGTCTTTTTTTTTTCGTACGACAAACGAACTAATAAATAACCCGACGAACGAACTAAAAATATAAACAATTAATTCAAATTAATTAAATTTTTATTCGCTAAACCTGTTTATATTATTCCGACAAGTTTACGCATTATAACTACGTTTGCCATAAATTTTATAACATTTAACGCAAATTTCGACGCAAGTTCTAACGCAAGTCTTAACGCAAATCTTTTTCTTTTTCGTACGATAAACAAACCGACGAACGAGCCGACAAACCTACAAACTTATATAACCACGTCTTTCAAAGCCCGTAAACTTTTTGCCTTTTATATAATAAACAATTATTCGTTTTATAATCGCGTTTATTTTATTATCGGTTCGTTCGTCGGCTCGTTCGTCGGCTCGTTCGTCGTACGAAAAGAAAAAGGACTCGCGTCGGGTGCTATAAAACTTGTAGCAAACGTAGCTATAATGCGCAAACTTGTCGGAATAGTATAAACAGGTCTAGCGAATAAGAATTTAGCTAGTTTGAATTGATCGGATATGTTGTTGTTGGATTATTTGCGAATGTACGTACGAAGGTCTGGATAGTAGCCCATTCACTTGGGTGGCCCATCCACGTGGGAGATGCGTTAGTATATAATTTGTTGTAATAAATCGCAAAATTTTCCGTTTTTTTTATTTATTATATTTAACAGTTTTTAATAGGTATTTGGGTCGGATTTTGCTAAGTACCCAACACCCGACTCTTGTCGGGTACCCGCCCGGGTACCCGCCCGAATGGAGTTTCGGGTAGTAGCCGGGTACCCATGGGCCGGGTATTGCCGAACCCTATTATGTAAGAACCGCTCGAAGTCGGCTTCCATTGACAGATTTTGGGGGGCATAGGCCGCCTGAGCAGACCGGGACTTGGTAGGACGGGGGTGTCGCTCTCGGCGCCTTTTTGGAGCAGGGGGTTCCTCATCTGCTGGAGATTCGGAGGTGAGGGAGTTCCTCCGCTTATATTTGGCCGGCTGCTTTGGGCGCACCGTTCGACTGGGAGGCGGAGCCCTAAATGAGCTGCCATAATTATTAGTGTTGTCGTTACCACCATGGGCTCGTTGCGTATGATCACTCAAATTCCACTGTCGCGGGAACCCGTTGCCAGGAATAGCTCGCTCACACCCTTCGTGTGTGCATAAGAATGGTCTTTCTTCCGAGTTGTTCTTTGTTTGTGGTGGTGTGGCTTGAGCTGGCTTGGCGTTTAGGTTTGTTCCACGCTTGGTACTCATCTTGGAACCTAAATATGCAAGAGAGGCAGATTTTCGGATACACTCGTCTGCGGTGTTGTCCTTTGAGATCGTCGTATATTCCAAGCTTGGGAGACCAGCCACATTCTTTCTGGATATCTGGAAAGTATTTGAACCCTGGAAAAGACTTCGTTGATTGTCACTACGATCTCGAAAAGGCGCCAGGCCCCGCCTAGCTAGAGGTTTGGAGACAACAAACGTACCCACAAGTGGACGTGGTGGTAAAGATTGCGAAGCGTTCTCGGCAGGAAAGGAACCTGAATAAGGAAGAGTATCTGAAACAGGAATAATATCTGAAACAGGAATAATATCTGAAACAGGAATAATATCTGAAACAGGAATAATATCTGAAACAGAGGGTATCCTATGCCACGAAGGACTTGTAAGTTGCGTTAACATTTTTGCCATTTCAAGTGGTTGTGGTGCCCACCCACATGTCAATATTGGACTTTAATTTCGACTTCCCTCTGTACCGGTTTGTACCTCTACCGGAACCTAAGAAACCCATCAGCTATAACCCAAGGACAGCCGCGAATACTCCCCTACAAGCCTTACTTCTAGCATTCAATGCCTGCCTAAGGCGTATTGCACTGGCCATCGAATGAGGGTTACTTGGTTCGGCTCCTGGAATGACGTGGCCATCTTCGTCAAAATCTTCGCCGAAATCCTCTACTGATGCAATAGGCGCCCGTGCTGAGGTCCTTTTCATGGGTATGGAGTTGAACATAGTGACTTTTGAACATATGGATTGAACACGTAGTAAAGGCTTAATGTGCTTTCGAGGCGAGCTTCGAGCTGTTGTAGGTGTCGCCGAGTTCCGCAGAATCGTAATCAAATGTATACCAACCAATTGCTGCCCTAAGTTTCCTCCTCCAATCTTGGGGGAATGTATCTCGAGAGTGGCGCTGTGGCTGACAGGAAAAATCAGTGGCTTAGTGCATAAAATTCAGCTTGGCTGCTCGTCCGTTTTATTTTACCCCAATATCGCCCATGGGGTTTCCTAGTCTAGTTCATTGACTTCAACCGCGCTGATGACCTGCGGTCCCTCTCTTGGGCCCCAGGACGTACGAATGGTACTAATTCGGCTGTCGATATCAAAATGTCTGAAAAGCTTCAGGTTTTGGTCTCAGAAATCCAGCGACAACTTAATATTCTCTCGGGCTCATCCCAAGACACACACACTGCGTCAAGTTGCAATGTTGGGGCGCTGACACTCCAGGCGCAGGATCATAGTTATTATCTTCAGCTTAAAGATCTACATCGGGTTCTATCCGGTATGTCAATGGAACTGCCGTTTTTGTCCACAGTCGGCTAAGAACAGTTCGATATGCTCAGACCGAGACGATCAATGCCGATGGGAAGATATATTGATCCCTGCGAATTGTCAAAGTTGTGTCTGGAGACTCCTTGCGTTCTGCAACTCTGCTGCGCCTTTCCTTAACCCCAAATCTCAACAAATTCGATGTGGAGAACTTCAAAAGCTTCGAAAAAGACATGGGGTTGGTGACAATCTCGCGGAAGATGTATGGCAAAACAAAAGCTTACGATTATGGGCAACAAGCTCAAAATCATCTATGATTATTATACAGGAGACCTTCCAAACTATGGGCTGCTTGGAGCAATTCAGCTATGAGATATCTCAGGAGCTCGGGCAGGCGTATCCTACTATATGGATGCTAAGCGAACCTACTTCTCGTGAATACTTCGCTGGGCACGATGAAACTGAACTTCTAAGGCACCTATCAATTCAAGCTTTGCGATTTACCTCCCGCACAACCAAGGCTAGTTTTCTCACTGATATAGTCAATCGGGTCCGGGAATGCGCAACGAGTCATGATTGGTTCCAAATTCTCAAGGAAATATTTCAATTAATACCAAGGGCTTACTTGATAGTGGACCTAAATATTGTGGGCAGCCGGTTCAATCAAGTCAAGAGCTGGCCACGCGACTTCCAAGCCCTCATTTCACAGCTCGACACCAACTGCTCATCGCGATTAGCCGTGATGTTACTGTCTAGTCGGCCACTCCTAAGAGAAAATTCTAATGCATCGGTTATTTCAGTGAACTCCCATTCACAGCAATCGCAGTCTAGAAAAAGACCTCTTGAAAACTACTTACTGGATTCTATGCGACCTCTATCGACACTTACGTCGAATCAGAGCGACCGTGGCCCGGTAAAGCGCAAACTGAACCTGGCTCCTGACGTGGAGCCTGTAGCTCTTGATTCAATGAGGTAATGCGGCCTAGGCTCTTTCACGATGTAGCATACAATTAATCTGTAGTCACAGGAGCCTTCTCAGCCCGATAGTTCCAGATAATCATAAGCCGTTGGGATCTTGTTTCAACGGCCGACAAACTGTTGAGCCATCAAAACATTCTCTCGGCAATGTCTCGGTTACAGCCCAACCTAATTGTTGCGGAGATTCCTTGCAGCACAAGTGTTTTCTCAATACAAATCCTTCCGTCCTACCTCATCGAAGCGATATTAACATCGCCGTCATCTGCGCTTTAACTCTTGAAGCCGACGCTGTATTATCTGTGTTTGATCAATATTGGGATATCCAGGCATTCGGGAACTTGGAAGGGGATAAGAATACATATTCAGTTGGCAAGATTAGCTGCCACAATGTGGTACTGGTTCATATGCCTGGTATGGGTAGAACGCCTGCTGCAACAGTGGCTGCCCGTTGCCGAGCCAGTTTTCCAAATATCGACTTAGCGCTTGTGGTTGGAATCTGCGGTGCAGTACCATTTTCTCGTCCGTCGATAGAAATCTTACTTGGTGATGTGATCATCAGCGACAGAATAGTCATCTACGATTTTGGCAGGCAGTTTCCAGACACCTTTATACGCAAGGAGACAACACTTGACAGCGCAAGGAAACCGCCGGAAGAGATCCGAAGTTTTCTATCTAAGATGAAGGGTCGAAGGAGCCAAAACATACTTCATGACAAAACTGTACTGCATCTTCACGCTTTACAACAGAAACAAGCAGGCTATCCATCATACCCCGGGGTGAAGGAAGATAGACTCTTTGAACCAACGTATCGACACAAACACCAGAATTCATCTAAATGTATCCAGTGTGCTTACTTGAAGCCCTCTACTAGCCCGGTATGCGACACTGCTCGGACGTCAACGTGTGATACGCTTGGATGTGATCTGGACAAGCTGGTTTCCCGCCAGCGGCATTCGCAAGTCACTAATGGCTTTAAATGGCGCCCTATGATTCATTTCGGTGCATATGCCTCCGGGGATACCGTCATGAAGTCCGGTGAGCACCGGGATCATATAGCAGCAAAGGAAGAAGTTATTGCATTTGAGATGGAAGGCGCAGGTGTGTGGGAAATATTTCCTTGTATTATCATCAAAGGCGTATGTGACTATGCAGATAGCCACAAGAACAAAAAGTGGCAAGATCTTGCCGCTGGCACAGCCGCAGCCTGTATGAAGGCTTTCCTTGAGGCCTGGCCTACTAGAACTCGGTGCTGAAGTCAATACAACCCCGACTTGATACAAGATACAGAATCTTGATCATATACATTTAACAGCTTCCTAAATATTTGTTTCAGATACCGAACATATGTTCTTTGATTTCTGCTTCTATCGCGAAATGGAGCCTATATAGTAAACGAAGTCTCGAGTCTTATTTAAGTCAACGGTATTCACTTCTATGAAATTAGAGCCATATCAAGAATAAAAAGCCGTTTAGTTGAGACTTGCGGAGGTGTAATCAATAGGCATCAGCCGTTTCAGCTGATCGGAATAAGTTATGGCCGGCCACCTCTGATTGGAAGCTGCACTCGACATGAATACGCCCCGTTGACGCAATGCTACGATAAGAAGCGAGGGGCATTGCACGAGGCTGTGTGTTTAGAGGCCGAAGACCACATTTCTACCATTACCACTGTCTCAATAATAATGCTAACACCGCTGTAATATTATCAACCACTCTTCGACACAATGGTTTCTCCTGCCAAGCACCCGAGGCCATCCACGCAGATCGGCACGGATAGTGAATGGGAATCTAGTTAGTCATACGAGGGAAATTAACAATACCTACTAACAATCAGGAGACTCGACTCCGCCTCGTAAACGATCACGAAAGAGACGCCGACCCACAATGATCATTGACTGGCGCGAAGAGATCTGTCGTTTCCTCAATAGTCCGAGCGAGCTGACCGATAATGAGATCCTCGATGGGCTCGATAGGGCATTAAGCGAAATAACCGAGCTGCGATGCCTTCGTTTCGAACACTTTTCACAACCTAAACTCTCTGATTATCAAGTAGTGAACCGCGTTAGGTGCCATGAGTTTGATGAAGATGACGAGGAGCTATACTTAGATGCTCCCTGGGTTGTGAACAGTGGTCCATACCGAGCGCATTTGAGAGGGAGCAATAAAATCCGCAACTTTGAGCTCTTCCTTGAGCAAAATAAAGAGATCCCCTTCATCGTTTTCCGGGAGTTCGAATGTTGCGGGCACGCACCTAAGAGTTGGAACCATAAGTCCCAGGAGATCAGTTCTACCACGGATTCTAAGGATTTACTGGTCCAAGAATACATATCTAACATCTCTAATGATTTTCGATTAGCTCTTATTGAGATTACTGGCTTAGCTCTTACAGGAACAACTCACCCAGACTTCACGGATGAAGTCGTAGATCAAATCCACTCTCCTTATCTCTGGTGGTTCCATGGTCGCTCGAAGATAGAAGAAGCAAAAACTCAGATCAGCCCAGATTCACAGGCACAACTGGGCCTATTACAGAATTACCTTGAATCATGCCTACGCGACGAATGGGCTGCTGTGGATATGTTGTTGTCAAATAGCTACATTACGGCTGATTATATTCACTACTTGTTTGTACGCACCATGCATCGCCTCATTCTCAGCCGCTAGGTTACTATGCTCTCCTATATTAATAGCCACTAGGTTCCCAACGAAATCTGCGTATCAATCTCTAAAGACAAGTCTCCACCCCTCCTCGAAGCTTTCACCTCCATGGACTGGTTTGAGTTGTCCAACCAACGCATTCAGGGAACGAAGTGGACTTTTGATGGAAACTTCGAGAAAATTAGTTTCTCAATTGAACTCAAACAACCTCCTTCTCTTACACGAAAATTCCGAATACAAGACTTATCAATCTATCCCGCCCGGTTTGCAGATATAAATGACATAGATGCGATTCGAAGACGGGGCAAAATGTTTTGGAGTTGTCGTCAGCGTAACTATGTTTGCTACAAAGGTGCGGAGCTTGACGGACCGCAGAATATGGTATGTTTATTCCACCCCGTCTTGCGTGTCTGACGAATAATTTAACTGATGGAATAGTCTGACCCGCGGTTCATGGTGGATACTGCGACCTTCAAACAGATGCACCCCGCAAATGAAAGGTTAGGACAAATCCCCAACCGCGATGACTTAGGGCCAGATATTATGTCTCAAAACGAGCCAGACCTTGGAGATCAGTTTTATATGTGTTTACCTACCACTCTATCTGGATTCAACATGCAAAAAAAGGAATGGGGTTAGACTACTAGAGCCCTTTGAATCTATCCTTTGCAACATGTGCTGAACCGATATTTTAGTTACTCTTCAAGTTGGCTTTATTGAAGACGTTACGTGGAACGATGAAGCCTTCAAGCTTTTGGTTATTGATGAGAGCACCAAAGAACTCGTTCAAGCTGTGGTCACGAACCAACTCCATGCAGAAGACCATGCAGATATGATTCATGGGAAAGGAAATGGATTGTTCATATTACTTCATGGGCAAGTTTTGATCGAGAGCACTGATTAAATCCTGAACACTGACAGCCTCTAGTGGTCCGGGAACTGGAAAGACTTTGACAGCTGAAAGGTATCCTGCCCCGATACGAAACGCGACACAATTAGCTAACCTTTGCTGAAGCGTGGCTGAAATTGCCAAAAAGCCGCTTTATAGAGTGACATGTGGTGACATTGGCACCAAAGCAGAAGAAGTTGAAAAGGTTAAATTCACTTAAACGAATTTTTTGGCTGTTACTTACTGAACTAGTATCTTGAAGTTGTCCTCCTTCTGGGGAAAACGTGGGGTTGTGGTATGTCAACATTTTGTGTGCACAGGCGATCTATGTGGAATTAAATCTCTGCTGTAGTAGTCCTTCTAGACGAGGCAGACGTGTTCCTAGAGCAGCGATCCCTATCGAACCTTGAACGAAATGCTTTAGTCTCAGGTACTACACAGATGCTACTATATAGGCCTTCTTACTGACGTAATGAATAGTGTTCCTTCGAGTTTTAGAGTATTATGATGGTAATCTTCAGATCTAGTCTCCAAATTTCATGTCGATATGCTGATACCACAATTAGGCATACTCATCTTGACAAGTAATAGAGTTGGAACTTTTGACGAAGCATTTAGATCTCGAATCCAACTCACTTTGCGGTACGAGAAACTGAACGAACATCAACGGTACAAAATATGGGAGAACTTTATTCGACGCCTAGAGACGCTCGACTATTCGAGACAGACAATCACATCTGCCTCTTTGCCCATACGCCCGAATTCCGGTTTCGGGTTCGACTTCACCGACCTCAGGGCGCATCTTGCTGAGCTTGCCGCACGTAATCTTAATGGCAGAGAGATTCGCAATGCAATTTCAACTGCGAGGCAGCTGGCCATGTACAAACGTGAACCAATGAAGTATAGACACTTGGAACGTGTGATCAAGGAGACGAGCAAGTTTGAAGACTACATCACGGAGTTGAACCGGGGTTTTTCTGCCGATGAGATATTGAAGGACAAAGGAGAACGGTGAAAGTGAATCGTATAGGATGTTTACGCGTCTCTAGATACGCGATGAATATGTACGACTGTCTTTAATATGGCACTGAAGAACATAGGCATTGAGAAAGAGGACCAAGCGTTTGAATAGGTGAGATAATCTTTTGCGAAGAAACGCTACTAGCAATCGAGTCGAGTGTCGTGACAGATGCCAGAGGTTACTGCGTAAAGACCAACGCGAGGTCGGAGTTTCCTTCGCTCTTTACACCATACTTTCACTACTATTCTACTAACACATCAACCCAGTCTCTAGCCGAATTTATACCATCTTTCGCCGACCAAGCATAAGTGTCATTTCATCGCTTTTACCTTATGAAACCACAGTTACATAACCCAAACCAACCCCCTTTTATTCTTCTCTCATAAGTTAATGAAAGTCGCGGATTTATGAACCGTTCCTGGGGAACAATGCTATGGGTGTGCCTTTACTGATCGTCATTCCATCTTGAAGATTTGGAGATTTGAAGAGAGCGTTCACAAAAAATGTCGCTGAAAGGTAATTAGTGCTTCTTTAGGCATTACCATACGAACCCCTCCACGGTTACACTTTAGATGTCCTAGCCAATCTTTGACATAGAATAAAGGGTGTACAGCTGAAGCCGAGATGCCCTGTCGCTATCGGCCTCTTTTAGAAGTCAATACCCTAGGCACTTCACAACCTGCAATGAATTACACCCTGAGTATTTGGGCCAAGCGACGCATCCAACACTGCTACCATCTTACCGACAGATGAAGTGTGCTATCGCGCATATTGTCTTCATTCCGCCGCTGCGACCACCACCACCACCTTATTGACGAACTCGCATAAATTATTGGCTATGTCTGCCCCGCATAGATGTTTCCGCCTATACGCGCATATAATAGGACCTGTAAGAATAAGGGATGTGCCGTTTACTTGAAGAGACGACCGATGATTGGAGCAAATGAGCACAAATAACAGCTGTAAGCTATAATTTGCCATGAGCCTTAACACGGTCATCTGTTCATGCGTCGCAGAAGAAGCTATTCGTATTGAGAAATATGTGGGAGCTGATGATATTGCTTACTTCGAGCTGAATTAGCTGGATTATCACTGGACTACAAAGTACCAGGCACAACAAGGGGCTCTGTTCTGCTGACCCCTCCGCATGCGAGATCCAAATTTGTCAATAGGAATTCGTCTAAGCAAAAGGACATTCTATAGCTGCCCTACGGTCATTAAGCTGTATATATCCTGACCAGATTTTCGGAAATAAATTCATCGAGTCCTACCAGGCATACTTTCATTGAGCTGTGAATCTATCAAAATGGCGGACTGGGATGCTGCTACGGCGTCCGCGGTTGCGGCCCTCGTCGTCGCGATAATTGCCTTGTTCGTCGCTGCTGCTCAGGCTATGCAGCAATATTTCATCACGGGCCAGTTGATCAGACTGTGCGATAGCGTCGTGTTTGGGCCCATACCTGGTCAGGGCCGCCGGGTGTGGCAGTTCTCACGGTTTCGCTTTCGCGTCATCTATTCTATTCCGCAGATCAGCCTGGACACCCGTTTATGGCCCAGTGGCGGCGTTCACATGAAGTCGCATGCGATCGGTCGATATGAGCTGCCACCTGGTGGATGCGGATGGGCTGGAGGAGACCGACAAGGACTCTTTTTCTTCGCTAATGGCTCTCTATATTGGAGGAACCTCCATACCGTTCTCGCTTCCTGTTCCGTTGCGCAGGCGTAGGAACAATCCCAGCCCCAGTCCCCCTTCGAGTTCCTCTAGCAGCAGCTACCGACCGAGTGCGAGAGCCAGGGATGAGATTCGAATATCCAACGCCCAGATCGAAGACGTGTCATGAAAAGGCTCTCAGGTAGTGTCGACGCACGGCGGTCGGCCTCTCACCGCAAGCCCCCGCCGGTAGGAGAAGCCTCTTGGGTGTCTTCTGCCGAGCAATCAAGATCCCATGTAGACACTCAGTACGGATTGATTTTGTCGAATATGACGCAGATCGGTGCCCGACCGATTTGACGTCTGTCCCTATGCGGGTGTCTATGCGGGTGTCTATGCGGGACGTTGTTATAACGGCACTAATGACCGGCATGGAACTGACCAGAGCATCGTTTCACAACAAATCGGGTTCTATGCAAGGATCGGTAGGGACCCTAACAACTTCAAATCAGGCCATTCTAGAGCCGATATTGCATTTCACTCCGCGTAACGTCGGGGATACCTTTCCCAAATTATTCGGGACCCGTAGACTGGATGTCTATGGTAGTATCAGCGAACACTGGATCACCAGGACTTGGGATACCTGCTTCGTCGCGCTAAGCTTTTACAACTCCATTCGACGACGAACGGTGCGAAGGCTCGATCACCGCTGGATTAGGGAAAAGAAAGGAGCGCGGAGCTATGGCCTGGGCCGATATGTCGACCCAACAATAAGGAGATGAAGACGAAGACGAAAAAGACGTGGGGAGCCACCCGGAAGACCAGCAACGCCCTTGCGGAAGGGTCGGGAGCGGTCTCGGATGTCAACGATGAACTTAAAGGCATAAAGCTCCGACAGCACCAGTGGCCGCTCGACTACGCGACCCATGCCAAATCCAGGAGCGATGAAAGCAAGATGGCGACTGGGTTATTCTGCCTCTAGTCGGCGTGCCTCCACGAATCAACAAGGGAAGGTCGAAGTAAGAAAAGAACACCACGTCCGAACAACCTTCTGAGGTATATAGTACAAGAGACCATGAGCTAGTGCTAGCTCCTCTCCAGCCTGAATTGCACATTGGCTTCCCCGCACCGAGCAGGCAACCGGTAGTAGAAGAGACTTCCAATGCCGAAGTAACAGCCATCCGCGCAAGTCCATCTAAGAACGCAGACACGGAACCCTCTCCGTTCCTAGAGCGCATTGAGCACGACAGCGACAATGAAAACCATGAACGACCCAGAACCCCACCCAGTGAGCGAGCTAGATTCGCACGGGAACGCCAGGATGCCAGAGCAGAGCAACTGCGACAAATAGAGGAAGACAAGGCCGTGGTCGACAATGGAGCGGAGAGGGGAGCGATGGGCTTACCATACGAAGAAGTCGAGGGGATGCTGGGTCTCTCAGGGAAAGGCGGCCCCCTGCTACTTACAAACTATGCGCATTTCCAGGAAAAAGAAGAGATTGTCACTCCAGGGCCGGCGGCCGAGGAGTCTGCGGCCCACAACGGGAGAAGGCCCGCAAGAAGGAGCGTCTGGAGAGAGACAAAGCCCGCGAAAATCGCAACCGTACTCGGAACCAGGCCATCCATCTCACCAAGGTGGACCTGTTCTGACTCTTTCAGGCCGATGTCATGTCCGGTAGTTGGGCGACACCTTGGAAGGCGCGCTTGCCGATTACATCGTCTCTCGACGCAGCCGTGACTGTCATCCTAGAAACCCTCCTCGGCTTTCTTGACGAGGGTACTCTCTGCTCTACAGGGTTCCCCCCTTTGGCGTGGGGGACTTTTACGGGTGTACCGCAGACTGGCTGTTGCAGGGGAAAACAACGTGCCCAGCGTACGGACAGAACGCACGCGGCGGTGTAATTGCCGACCGGCAGGCACATCGGTGTGCACATCCCCAGCTTCGAAAGCATAATCCCCGCGCTCGAGCTGCTGTACTCGTACGACTGACAGGTCGACAGCCATATGCACGAGAATTCCGAGCATGATGAGAAGCAGAACGTCGAGCTCATGCGCCTCGACGCCTGGCTGTCGTACGTGGGCCGCGTGCCCGAGATCGTGGAGGACCCGCACGACCTGCTCAGCCAGACGCCGGCGTTCGTGCATTTCTTGATGGATGAGTTCGAGCTCGACTTCCAGGACATAGACCTCTCGGCCCGTAAGGGCGAGCTGCAGGATATACAGGGCCTCGCGGCGAACGTGATGGATCTGCTTACGGACGAGGAACTGACGCAGCCCGAACAGCTTTATGTGCTTGTTGCGCTGCCTTAGAGGTGCCAAGGCCGCCCAGCGCGTTGTTGTCGGCTCGGATACGAGTGATTTGCACAGTATCCCCATGAGGGATGTGCAGGCTCATCTGGTATAGCTGCGTAGCTGAGTAGACGCTATCTCCATAAGCTAATGCCCTAGGTTTAAAGGGTTATTATCATTTTAGCTAGTTATCCAGCTACCCCACGTAGCTAGCTATCTAACTATCTGACTATCTGACTATTAAATATGTACGCATATTTCTCCGTACGCGCGAGGCTGCGCTTCGTATATGCGAAGGACGGCGCGCTATATACGGCGATTTACATCCTTGACCACCGCCATTAGCACCATATAATGTTGCCAGCCTAGGGACCATGTAGCTAAGTAGCTGAGTAAGCTACTGTACCTCAGCTAGGTAGCTCAATAAGCTAGTCTTACATTTATAGTGTTCTAGCCTTCTTATAGCCTATTAGTCTTAAGTAAAATAAAACAAATTACCAGGTTAGAAAGCGACCTCTTACAGAGAAAAGAAACACGACACAAAAACTCCCTATCTATTTAAGCACGTTCAACTAAAGGCAATAGCTCACTGCTAGATCTTCTGGGAAAATGCCGAGTCCCTTTATCTATTGTAAGGCTGCTGTCGCGTATATACCGTAATTGCCTACTCTGCGGTAACGGCGTCGTTTTTTTTGTCACAACTACTTAATTGTTTACGAAAATATAGACTGCTTTAGGATTTATATATATATCTCCATGCCATACTGTTTCAGGGTTATAAGGTCCATGTCACGTGACAGACTTCGGGCTTCTGTTAATCATGTACATATATCCATTTTTTTCTGCGTTCTACTTAGCCAAACAAGCAGCAGGCATCAAGCTTCGAAAATTAAAAACCACCACCATAAACACAGTTCTATTTATCAGCCTTACTACCCCATCGTAACATAACTTATTTAAATACCCTTATCTAAATCAAATATTTACTTTCGTCACCAGCCTCCGGCGAAAAAAATCTATCCCAAAAAAAGCTTTTAGCTTCTAGCTCCCCCTTCTAACTATTAAATCTTAATAAAAAAACTCTATATTAAAAATACCACTTAATCAACTAGTTTTGCCTAGCAATATTTTTTTCTTTAATTAATTAGCTTTTTTAAACAAGCTTTTTTTTTTAATTTTAAAATAAAATAATTTAAACTTTTAACAATAATAATATAAAAATTAATAGTTAAATTAACAATATATTTTTATAAACGTTAACAAAATTTAAATTTAATATATAACTAACTTTAAAAACTATAATAAACTAATAATCGCTATTAACGCATAAATTTTGCTGCTTTTAAATATATATTGTTATAAAAAAAATTATTAAATATATAACTTATATATAGCAATAAAAAACGGCTAATTAATTTTTACATAAAATAATAATTATAAAATATATAAAATAAACCGTTTTTAAAATATTAAAAAATTTAAAACGTATAAATTAATAAATTATTTATTATAAATTAACAAAAAAAACTTAAACTATAAAAAAAAATACTATAAACGTTAGCTAAAAAAAAGTAGTAAAAATCGTAAATATTTAAACTATTTTTACAAAAAAACCTAATTAACTTTTAACTTTAAAAATTAGTTTAAAAAAATTAAAAATTAAAAGTTTATTTAATATATATAAAAATATTTTTGCTAAAATAATTTAAAATCGGTATTTTTAAATAATTAATAAAATTATTTTTAAATCGCTATAAATTTTACGTTTAATTATAAAACTAATTAGCGTTATTTTAAAACAATCGATTAATTATTTCGACGATTATTTTTTAAATATATTAATTTGTTTAAAAATTATATCGCTTAACAAAAGCATAAAACTTTTTTTAAAAATTAGTTATATAAAAAAAAAATCGAGGCTAATAGTTTTTATTTTAACGATAAAAAAGTTTATTTTTAATTAAAATCGTTTAATTAGTTTTTATGAAAAATATAAAAAAAATTTACTTATTTTTAAAAAAGCTTTTAATAGTTTTAATTTTTTAACTATAAATTTGCAAACTTTTATAAAAATTATAATACCGATAATAAAAACGTTAAACTATAATTTTAATTAAAATATATTTTATATAATAATAAACGTAAATAATTTTATTATTAAAAATAAATTAATATTTAAAAATAATATTTTTATTAATAAAAAAAAACCGACAAATATAAAATTCGGCTTTATTTTTAAATATAAACTAGTTAATTTAAAATTTAATATACCGGTTTTTAGTTTTTAATACGTGTTTAAAAAAAAAAACCGCTTTTTTAAACTTATTTTAATTTTTTCATTTTTATTTTAATAATTATTATATAAAAAACTAATTAAACTTTATAAAAAATTTATTTTAAAAATACTATGCGTTAAAAAATGTTTTAATTAATAAATTATTTTATTAAATTATAAATAGTATAATAAAAAAAAAGTAAAAAATGTTTTAAAAAAAATAAAAACGTAAAAAAACGCAAAAAAAAAAGCTTATTAAAAAGTTTCGGATTTTCGATTTAATATAATTTAAAACTTTAAAAAATAAACTACGAAAACTTAAAACAAATTATTTATTTTTACAAAACTTTAAAAATATTGCTAATTACGCTATAAATTATTAAATTTTAATAAATAAACTTAAAATAAATAATATTAATATTAAAAATATTAAACGATATATTAAAAATTATAGCTTTTTCGACAAATTAAAAAATTTTATTATATAAAAAATTATAAAAAATAACAAAAAACAATTTTAAAATTATTTAACTTTATCGTATAATTAAATTTAAACTATAGTTTAAATTTAAATAAAAAATAATATTAAAATAAAAATTTACCGAAGTTAGTTTAAAAAAAACTTAAAAAAACAACTTTATAATCGAAAATTTGCTAAAAAAAAAAAAAAAACAATAAATATTAAAAAACTAAATATAATATTTACAAAAAACGGCTATAAAAATAATAATAAATTTAATAAAATAATTATTTATATATAAAAAAGTATTTAACGTTAAAATATTCGAAATAATTAATTATAAATTATTAATATAAATATTATAATAAATTTTAAGCTATTAAAAAATTTATATAATTTAAAGCAAAAAAATAACTTTAGTTATTATTTTTATAAAATATTTAATTATATTATAAAAAAATATTTAAATTTTTATAATTTTATTTAAGCTAACGTAATAAAATACGATTTTAAATAAAAAGCGTATTTTTTAAAAAAAACTGTTTTTACTTTTATTAATATTTTAAATTATAATTTTAAGAAATATTTATAAAAACTTTTAAAATTAAAGCTTTTTTTTTTTTTTTATATATATATTATTAAATTAATAAAAATTATATAAATAATAAATTTATCGTTAAAAAAACCTAGTATAAAATTAATAAAATAAATAAAAAGAAATTTTTATATAATATTAAATATAAAATAAAATATAAAAAAGCTATCTAAATTAATATTAATCGTAAAAAATTAAAACAATATTTTAAATATTATTAATAAATATAAAAATATATATTATTTTTTTTAAAAAATCGCCGAACTAAAATTTTAAAAAATTATATTTATTAATATAACTTTACATTTATTTACCGAAAAATATTTTAAAATTTAAAAAACTTTTAATTTTTTTATTATAAAACGAACAGTTTTAAATAAAAATAAACTTTTGACGAAAAAAAAATAACAAAAAACGGAAAAATAAAAGTTTTGAAAAAAAAAAAAACTAATAATAAAAAGTTTAAATTTTACTAAATACTAACTTTTAATAAACTTAAAAATTTAAAAAAAAAAAAAAAAAAAAAAAAACGCAGTAAATATTTAATATATTAAAAACGAAAACTCATAAAAAAAAAACTAAATATAACAATAAAAAAAAAAAAAACTAAAAATAGTTTATAATATTAAAAACAAAAATTAACTAAAAAATGCTAAAGCTAACAAAAATAAAAAATAATTAATTAAAATTTATAATAGTTAAAAATAAAAAATTAATAAAAATTATAAATTTGCAAAACGCTTTTAAAAACAAAATTTATACGTAATTTAATAAAAAATTAAATTATACTTAAAACGACTTTTTAAAATATATTTCGGCGTTATAAAAACTTTTTTTTAAACTAATTAATAAAACGTTTAAATTAATTATTAATTTAATAAACAAATTTTTAATTATCTGCTTTTTAAATTTAATAAAAGCTATTAATAAAATAAAAAATAATATTACGGTAATTAATATTAATATAATATTAAATTTAAACATTTTACAAAAGCTAATTAATATTATAAATATAAGCTAAATTTAAAATTATATTATTATAAGAAATTATATATAACTGCTGTTTAAAATTATTATTAAATTAAACGATAAAAAAAAAAAAAGCTATTAACTACTATAATTAATTTAAAAACATAGTTATTAGTAATTGTAAAATTTTACGTAACGAAAAATCGTTTATTTATATAGCTTATAAATATATATTTTTAGTTTTTCCGAAAAAGCTTAAATAGCTAAATTCTTTTTATTAACGAAAATTTTAAATATTAAATTTAAATTGCTAATTATTTAATTATTATACCGGTTTATATTATATTAAATAAAACCGTTAATAAGCTTTTTTTATTAAAAATAAATTTTTTCGCTAAAATAAAACTATCGTTTATATATAAAAACGGATATATTTTTGCATAAATAATTATAAATAGTATAAAAATTTAAGTTTTACGTTAGCTTTTAAAAAATAAAACTGTATAAAATTATAAAATTAATAATACGTAATTTAAAAGAGAAAAAAAATAAAGCTTATTAATAATAACGGTTTAATTAGCAAAATTTTAAAACCGTATAATATAAAAACGTTTAAATATAATATTATATTAAATATAACCGAATTAAATTTTTTAAAATTTAGTTCGAAAAATTATTTTATTACTGCTATTTCGGATAAAAATTTTAATAATATATATAAAAAGCTAAAAAACTAGACAAAATATAAAAAGCGAAAATATTTCGATATTATAACTATATATAAACTAAAAAATAAAAAAGTTATTTTCGTAAATATAGTTAGCTTATAAAAATCTATATTTTTAAAGTTAATTTATTAAAAGATTAAAGCGTTAAAAAAAGCTATATTTACGTTTAAAATTTTTAAACTATTATAATATAATAAAGTTTATAAAAATATATATTTAAAGTTTTTAATTATTTCGTAAAAAACAAAACTTATTAAAACAAAGTTTAAAAATATTAAATTAATTAAAAAAAAATAGCTATATTTACGAAAATCCTATACCAACGTAAAACTATTTTTAAATAAAATATTAAAAATATCGGCAAAATTTATAAAAAAATTGCTTTACTATATAAAATTAAAATAATTTTGCATAAAATATAGCAAATTAAAAATATATTAATTTTTAAAATATTATAACTATAAATAAATAAAGCTTTGCGTATAAAAAATAGTATTAAAATTTTCGAAAAAAGTTACAATACGTATAAAAACGTATTGTTTATTATAAAAAAAAAACGAAAACATTCGGTTAATTAATTTAATAACAAAAATTAATAAAATAATAATTAAAAATACGAATTTATTTAAAAATTGCAAATCGTTTTTCCGGCAATTTTTTATATATAAAATTTTAATAATAGTAAATTTTTTATTTAAATATAACTAATTTACTTTAAATAAGTTTAATTGTAATTTTACGATATTTGTTATAGTTTTAAAATTATTTAAAATAATAATAATTTTTTTAAAAAAAATAAATTTAATAGCGCATTTTTTTTAAAAATAATTAGCCGCATTTTATATAATTTAATATTTTATATTATAAACTATTTTTTTAATAATATCGGAGTTATAAAACTAAAGATTTGCTATAATAATTAAAAAGTTATTTTAAATATACGCAAATTTATTTTCGAACATTTAAAAAAACTTAATGCTACGTTATTAACGTTTAAATTAGCTAAAATAATTATTAATATTAAAAAATCCGAATAATATAAAAAATTAGTTAAAATTATAAAATATATTTATAAATCGAATAAACGTAAACTAAAAAAGGCTTAAATAATTAAAATCCGAAAATAAACTAAGTTTTTTTCCGTTAAAAATATAAAAAAATATTTAAAAATAAATATTTATTATTAAATATAAATACCGTATTATTTTTTATTTTTATAACCTTTAAATAACTTTTTTAAAAAATATATAGTATTTTATTTCGGAAAAAATTAAAAAAAATGCCGTTAAAACTATTAAAAAGTTACTTATTTTTACATTTTTGCTTATATTTTTGTTTTATAAAAAAAAGCAAGCGAAATTATTTTTAAAACAAATATTTTGTTAACAAAATAAAAAGCTAAACTAATATAAAAAATAAGCAAAAATTTAAAGCTTGCTAAATTTAAATTTAGCATTTAAAAAAAAACAAAGCTAAATTATAATGTTACAAAAATTAAATATTTAACTATTATAAAGTTTTTTCGAAAAATGAAAAATTTTTTATATAAAATTTATTTTATTTTAAAAATTAACGCAAAAATGCTTATATTTTAACTAAATAATAGTTTTATAAGTTTTTTAAAAATAAATTTAACTAAATAAATGGTTTATATTAAAATATTTAATTTCGAAATAAAGCATTTTTTTTAAAAAAAAAAAAAAAAAACGTAGTTATTAACGCTTTATTTTATAAACCGGAAAGTTTTTTTAATATTATAAATAATTAATAAAAAAATAATGTAAATAATTTTAGCGATTTTTAAATAAAAATATTATTTTATTTTAGTAATAAAAATGTAAATACGAATTTAAGAAAAAGGGCTTTTATATAAATTTTTTCTATAGAAAATACTTTAAATATTATAGTTTTATACTTTTTAATAAAATAAACTAATAAATTTTAAAAAATCGCAAAATATTTTACTAGCTTATAAATTTTAAAAAAGTTATTAGCTATTTTTCGGCAAAAACGAAAGCGTTTTAAAAATAAACGTTTTAAATTTTGCTTATAAAATAAAATTTTTTTAAAAAAAGCTAATAAAAAATACGTTATATAAAAAATAATAAATACTTTTAATTAAAAAAAACTATTTATTAATAAAAATTATATTTAGCTAAGCTATCGAAGAAAAAGTTTTACGTACTATCGATTTTTATAACTTTACTAATAAAAAAAATATATATAATAATGTTATAAAAAATATCGTTTAAAAAATATTATAACCTAGCTTTTTTATTTAAATTACCTAATATTTTAATAATTTAAATTTTAAATATATAGTTTATATTTATATAAAAAATCAAAACAAGAATTATTAAAACTAAAAAAAACGTAACTAGTTATTTTAAAAAAAAAAGCGATTAAAAAGGCAAATTTATATATAATTGCAAAGTTTATTAAAAATAAAATTATTTACTAATATAAAATATTACTATAGATTAAATATAATAAAAAATCGGAAAATAAAAAAATAGTTTTTAAAACCGCAAAAATATTTAAAATAAAAGTCGATATTAGCTTTATATATAATTTATAGCATTAAAAAATAGTAAAAACTAGTTATATTTTTATTAAAAATAGTTTTATAAAAACTATTAATAAAAAATAAAAATAAAATAGCTTAATTTATTACTTTAAATAATATAAACGGATAAAACTTTGATATATATATATAGCGCGATTTTTTATAAAATTTTATACGAAAAAAAAGCAATAATAATAATCGAAACGTTTATTTTTTTATAGTATATTATTAATTAAAATTTAGTTAAAACTAAAGAAAATTTTATTTTAGTTTGTTTTAAAATATTTAAAAAGCAATTTAAACATATTAATAAAATTGTCGAAAAAATAGCTTAAATATGTCGAAAAGCCGTAAATAAATCTAATTAAAAGTTTATTTATAAACTCCGATTATTATTTTTAAAAATCGACGACTTAGTTTTATTTTATAACATTTTTAAATTTATTAATATATTTTTAATTATAAAACTATAATATAAATAAACTAGTTTGTATAAAATTAATAAAATATTTCGATTAGCTATTTATAAGATTATTAAACTAAATAAAATAAACCTTTAAAAAATTTATTTTTTATATAAATTAAAGAAATTTGTACAAAATAATATTAAATATTAAACGTTTGCCGAAGATTATAAAATTAAAAAAACCGATAAAATTTCGCTTTAAAAAGTAAAAAAAAATAGTTTTAACTAATTAAATTAAAAATTTATTAAAGTTTTAAACATTTTAAATTTATATTTAAATACGAAAAATAAAATACGAGTTATATAAAATAAAATAAAAATAGCAATAGTAAGTAATTAAACTTTAAAAACGACCGTAAAAGTTTAAATTTTTAATCTTTTTTTTTTAAAAAAAGGCAAATATATAATTATCGAAAATTAGTTTAATTAAAATTATTTTTTTTTTATTTTTTAAACGTATAAATAACGTTTTATAATTTTGTTTCTTTTTATATTTTATTAGTATAAATTTTAAATAAATAGGTATTATTATTAAATTGTTTTTTATTTAGACTAAACGTATCGTAATCGGTATTTTTTTAGCTAAAACTTTTATTTTAATTTTTTTTTTTCAAATTTTTTTTATTATGTTATATACTAAAATATTTTACGACTTTTTTTTTATAAACGGTTATACGCTACTAGTAGTTTTATATAATAAATTTTATAGTAAATTTTTATAATATTTAAATTTATATCCGAAACAAAAAGCAGGTTTTTTATATTTAAAGCTCGGAAAAAATTATATATATTATTTTTACGTTTACTTAAATTAAAATAATAATTTAAAGCTATAATAGTTACGGTATAATTTTTATATATTAAATAAAAAGCGTCGAAAATTAAGCGATATTTAAAAAACGGCTATATACTAAGTTTAGTTTTATTTTTAAAGTTTATAAATCGCTTTTTATAAATACGATAAAAAATTTTATTATTAACATTATATATTTATATAAATAATCTAATAAAAATACGAAAATTTAAACTAAAACGATTTATATATAAGCTAAAAAAAGCTTTGTTAATTAATTTAATATATATTAGTTAATTTTTTCGATTTTTAGCTAAATATATTTTATTATATACTATTATTTAAACTTACCTTCGAAAAAAAAAAGACGGGGATTTATAATTTTTTATTGCAAATATTGCTTTATATTAACGTTTTTAATCGAATAAACTAAAATAAATTATAATATTTATAATAGGTTAACTATTATTTAAAAATATAAAAGCAAAGAAAATTTACGTATTTTACGTAATTTAGCGCTGATAAAATTTTTTTGCAAACTATTGCATAAAAATAAATAGCTTTAAAAGTTTTTAATATTTTCGAAATTATACGTATATAAATTAAACCGTAACTAAATTTAGTTAAAATAAAAATTTAAAATTATATTTTAAGTTTTAATATTTGCTATATTTTTATAATTAGTTATAGTATTTTTAATAAACTTTTTATTTTATTTATTTATTTTAAAATTTTAAGTTTAAAAAGTTTTAAAAATATCGATAACGTTAAATTTAAATTTAAAACTAACGAAAAATATTTACGTTAATAAATAAATAAGCGAAAAAATATAAATTTGTTAAAAAAAAAAAAAAAGCTTAAAAATAAAATAAAAATAGTTTAATAAATCGACTTAATTTAAATTAAGATTTTAAAAACTTAAAACCTAAAAAACTATTTTAATTAATATTTATTTAATTATTTAAAAGCTT
The DNA here is from genome assembly GCA_025201745.1 of Xylariaceae sp. FL1651. Lineage (NCBI taxonomy): Eukaryota > Fungi > Ascomycota > Sordariomycetes > Xylariales > Xylariaceae > Xylariaceae sp. FL1651. The sequence continues at coordinate 132,483 of MU624259.1, read as the reverse complement.
TGCAAATATTTTTTTTAATAAATAAAATATTTTAAATAAAAATAGCAAAACTAAAGTAAATAAAAATAGATAGTTAAAAAAAAAAAAAAATCAAAAGTTTTAAAAAAAAACTAAGATTTTTTTTAAAAAAACAAAAAAACTAGGAAAAAGCTTTATAAATTATTAATATAAATAATAATATAAATTTATTTTTACCGTTTAATTAAATTAATAAATACGTTAATTTTAAGCTTATTTTTTATATTTTATAAAAAACTTTTTTTATAACTAATTATTATATTAACATTTTTTACATTAATAAATTATAATATTTAAACTTTTTTAAAAAATTATTAACAGCTTAATTAAAATATTATTTATTTAATATAGTATTTTTAACTACTATAAATTTTATTAAACGTAAACTTAATATTAAATACGAATATAAATAGATTAAAATTCTATAGTTTAATTTCGATAGTGCATTTAAAAATTAAAAAATTAAAATAGCTATTATAAATTAAATAATAAAGTTATTCGATTAAATTTATAATAGTAAAAAATAAGATAATAATAATATAATTAGCGGTATATATTAAATACTTTTTTTATATATTATTTTTTATAATATTATTACGAATAATAAAGCGGAAAAATAAACATTAATTAGTTAAATTACGAAATAAATTTTTACGGTTATTAAATATATTAAAGCTTTAATAAATAAAAATATTTAGTTAAAAAATAGTAAAAAACTTTTAATGTTAATATAGTTGAAAATAGTTTAACGATAATTATATTTTTTTTAAATAAACGAAATAACCGTTTATAAATTAAAGCTTAGCCTAGTATAATTTTTAATAATATATTTTTAAACTTTATTATAAAGTTATTTTAAATAATAATTAAAAATAAAAAAGCCCAAATTTATATTATAGTAATTAATATATAGACGATTTTTAATAATTAAAACGCATTTTGTTATTAGTTTTTTTATTTATATAACCCTATAAAACGTAAAGCATATTTTATAAATACGATTAAAAATAATAAATTAGCACGAGCATTTAAAATAGTAAAATTGTTATAAACTGCTTATTAAATAGTAAAGCTAAAAATAATAAGCGTATATTATATAATTAACGTTTTTAAATAAGCAAATATTTAAAATTATAATTAGTAAACTATATTTTACGTTTTTTTAATTAATTACCGATTTTAAATATTTAATAAATTACGTTTTAATATTATTAAAAATATTTTTATAAATTTAATTAAAAAATAAATAACGGCTATAAAAAATTTTGCTAGTTTAAAGTTTATAATAAATTTTAAAATTTAATTATTAGATTTTAAGTTTAAAAGTTTAAAATTATATAAACGTAAAAAAACGATTAGTGCAAAGTATAAATATAAATAAAAAAACTATAATTAAATAAATATTTAATATTAATAAACGATTAATTAAAATCAAAAATAGCAAAAAACGTATGCGGCAAGCTTATATTTTTTAAACAATTATACCGTATTAATAAGTAAAAAATAAGTATAAAAAGTTTATATTTAAACTATAATTATAATATTTTAAAAATTAAAAAAGCTAGCTTAATTTTAATCGAAAAGTAGCCGTTATTAAAAATATTAATATTATTTATTTAATAGATAATAAAAATTAATATTAGTTATTAATATAAAAGCAGGGAAGAAAAAAAGTTAAATAAGTTTAAAAAGCTATAAAAAAAGCAAAAAAAAATAGTAAAAAAATAAAAACCTTTAATTTTAGCTAAACTAAAAATTAAAATAGTGCCGTTTCGCAATTTTCGGGAAAAAAAAAAGAATATAAAGTCAGAAAAAAACGAAATATAAATTACGTAGTAAATAAAAATATATCGCGATATACGGGGTTATTTATATCGCAATATAAAAGCGACTGTTTTAAAATTATAAAGTTTATATTACGTAACAAATTTTAAGCTTTTATTAATTATATACATATATTTTTTTTTTTTTTTACGTTTTATTTAACTAAACAGGCAATAGGCATTAAGCTTTAAAAATTAAAAACTATTACTATAAACATAGTTTTATTTATTAGCTTTATTACTTTATTATAACATAGCTTATTTAAATGCTTTTATTTAAATTAAATATTTGCTTTCGTTACCGGCTTCTAGCGAAAAAAATCCATCTCGAAAAAAGCTTTTGGCTTTTGGCTCCCCCTTTTAACTGTCAGGTTTTGATAGGAGGACTTTATATTAGGGATACCACCTAATCAGCTGGTTCCGCCTAGCGGTGTTCTTTTCCCTTGATCAATACTTTATAAACTGTAAGTGCTCTGGTGTCTGCGATGCCTACCCTTGCGCCTAAGTTCATGCTGAATGTCTTTTAAAATCTGAAGCGGTTAAAACTTTTGTCTTCAAGTTATCTTAAAATTCGTTTTTCTCATGTGACCACTCTGTACGTGGTCATCGCAGTTCCGTCCTAGAGTTTGCACAAATAGTCCGACTTTTATCTTTTTTCGAATGAGGTTGATCATTACTTGTTACGATCTGTGGTTAATCAAAGCTTCAGCGTTCTCATTTTCTGCATAACTGCCACGATAGTAGCAAAGATGCAAACTATTGTTGCGTCGCTTCGGCTATAAGCAGACAAGCCCTCTAAACCACTCCCTAAACTACCGCGACCGTGTTTTTAAGCCTAACTACCTACTTTGATAAATATATAACAGCTAAGTCAATTTTCATCTAAAACTTTCGTGTTTCTTTTATCACTTTTTGTCTTAATATTTTATTTTAAATTTTAATTATGTTTTTGTTAAACCACCAAATACGTTTACGCGTTACATTTTACGATATAAAGTTAGGTTTAGCTATACGAACAAATCAGTGTTGCGCACGTTAGTAGATGAACAAATCAACTTTTAACACCTCATTGGCTCCCATCCTTAATATACCAAGCATTGTTCATTTTGAGTAAGTAGATGCATAAGTGATTTTTATTTGTGCCTTCACCTAGAAATGCCATTTTGCGGCCATTCTTAGTCCACTTAACAAAGCCTACCCGCAAATCAGGACATGTACCCAGCCAGCCTATCATTCAGTAATATCTAACATGCGAAATATTTCAGGCTTTGGAGATGTTTCGACACAGTAGTTGGATACCGCATATATAACATGTATTAGCGAGAAATCAGTTCTAAGACTTGCACTACATACTGCCTATACCTTAAAGGTATTTACAATACGGAAACGAAGGCAGCTGGTTAAGGACATTCCTATTCGCGTCTAGGAGTTCGAAGTCTCCCATTCAGCGATCCGTCAGTTATTTATGGGTTTGTACCGCAATTCCGTACTTGCCGCAAACCGCTGAAACAAATCCGAGTTAGTGGAGGAAGTCTAGAGATACTGGGGGTATATACAGGAAAATGGCTCATTAACATATGCTTTTTTCACTAGAGCTCCAAATTACTTGCAGATAAGCATCTTTCTATAACGAAACGCATGGTTATTAACCAGTAATATAGAATATCATAGGCGCAATAGTCATTATATTTGATGGAAAACAACGCCGTTATCGTCACGTAGACAATAACGGTGTATAGCGACATTGGCAATTAGTCATTCATGAAAGTGAGCAAAATGCGAATTCATTAGGTAATTAGTAGTTTCTAAAGTCTCTATCGGCTTATTTCCTTAGCTCCCTCATGAATATAATTAAAACTACATAAAATCAGAACAAAATCTTAATTACAGAATGTTGTCCAAGTTTTCCTAGGCCCCGGCTACTATTTGTTGAGATGGAAGTCACCTATTCGTCTTGTCCCACCTGACCACAGAAACCTGACACATCTTCAACTTTGGCTAGATATCCGCTATGCTCGAGACGGGTTTGGGTCTATGCTAACTCTTTCAAGCTTGATGAATCCAGTCTCGGATGGCTCCATCAGCCGAACCTGATATTCATTTCCTCGGATCAGTTTACGGATTTCACGATCCCTCCTCATATTGCTCTGGGAAAGTGCCTCCGCCGTGACATCTGAGGCAACCGGGGAAACTGCATGCCAGAAGCTGCCTATCATGGAGTAGCTGGAATAGACAATGTACATTGTCGTGAGGATGAAGATGCATAGCATATTGAGGAAGACCAAAGTTGCAACAATACCAAGGCCCACATGGTCAGTGGGGACGGTCGATGACTGGGTCTGAACTATGTCTACCGGTAAAGGGCTCGTGCCGTATTTCAACACTTGCTCGCTGACGCTCGATGCAAGCAAGGTGTATAAAGTCTGGATCGCCACAGACGCTCGCCAGGTGGTGTTAATTACGTCCGTAAATGTTCTCGAGCATGGTGAAGGGAGCCTCGAACCTCGGCTAATGCACATAGTACACCCAGCTATCGTTGTATTAATTGCGCCATGGTACTGAAAGCGAGTGTTCATGAAGTCTATGCCGTGTTGAAGTATAAGGCTTTCACTCGAGTTTGCAGCACCATAGTCATAACGCTTCAGGTCAATGATCGAGTCAAGACTTAGTACGCCACGTTCATTTAGGTCTTGGACCATGGGGTTGACTCCGAGAAAATTGCGAATGCTTGCCATGTCGGAAGAGTCTGAAGTGGATACTAAGTTGGGCTCTGTAAGATCCCTTTGAGTTGCCATCGAGACATTGGAAAGCATCGCGTTAAAAGCGTTAAAGCATAGGGTGGCATTGATCACGTATCCAGAGCCGAGGTTGTAAACTGCCCATTCATCTTGGATTATAGGTGGAGGTAGGTTTGTGGAATCGTAAAAGAGTTGATACCACGCATTGGGATCAACATTGGTGGTGAAAACTAGAGTTTGCACGGCGGTGGGGGTCCAGGGATCACCCCCGATTTTCCACGTAGATTTAGCAAAGCGATTGTTTTTAGGCATGCATAAGACACTGGCAATAGGATCGGACGCTGAAGCTCCAGGAAATACGCTTGGTATTTCACAACGAAAAGAGATGTCAGACAAACATCCTTCAGAGTTGCAAGTGTTGTTATGCGATAACCCAGCTCTCTGTACAGTATTCGCCATTAAGATCTGTCCTGTGAAGAATCCATTATTCCTTGCTCCATTGATCGCATCGACAGGTGGGATTGGATAAGCCTCGATCTGACCTAAAATAACTGCAGGCATGCAGGCTACTCGAGAATTGAAGACTAGTGACGGTCCTTGGTAGTTTCGAATTCTCGTCCTATTTTGCGTTTGGGCAAAAGGAAGCGTCGCACGGCACTTGACACCAGTATCGCTCAGGCCGTTCTGGGTTGGTTCGGCATTATAGCTTGTAAACGACTCTCCGAATAGATTAAAACCAGGTGAATCTTTTTCCCACCCACCCACATACCCCTTATAGCTTTTTGCCATAAGATTTAGCGGAATTTTTTCTGGAAACCCAACCAGTGACGAAGTGCTGAGATCAGACAACAGAATAGTGGACGAGAACTGCATGGCGAGATTCCCGATAGCAAGTATTAAGAGCACTATCCATTCCGGATACATCAGGTGAGCTGAAGAAAATTTGCCCAAGATTTGCCGGAAAATAACGTGAGGCCTGGAGTTGATGCTTCGAAACACAGACAACGGGGCCGACTGGGAAAGTGGGATCGACCGGCGCTCCAGAACTAAGGCTGCGACGAAAGAGGTACATATTGCATACAAATGTTGAAGTGTTGGTATGGAAGCCTCGAGGACTGGAAGTTCTGGTATCCAGAAATGGAGTCCTCCATACTAGAGTCGCCCCACAAGAGAGCGGCCCCAGACCCCACGAAACCTGGGCGAACTTGCAGGTCAACGTGGATTCTATAGCACTAACTGTATAATTGAAATAATAAAGATCGAAAGTTTAAAAATCATGTTCTATATGATTGAATAATACTACCTAGTATCTCCGTACAAAACTTCTTAATGCAGATATAGAGTAAGTAAATGCGAGTTATTGCTATTAATAGACGGCAATGACTGTGGCGCGGGGTGTGGCAACTAAACAGAAGGTAACGGTCGGAAACGGTGACAAATGGAGTTTCACCCCCGAGGGGCGTATCTAACAGCACCAATGAGACCAGCTCTACTGCACCTCTTTTTCAGAATTACTTCTCCCAACGCGGCAACGCCTGGAGCCAATCACAATCAGCCTTCAGTTGTAATCCTGACTTCATTACAGGACTAGGCCAAAGAGTCGCTCAGTGCTAAAAGATACATAACGTCTGTAATAGCACTAATACAACGCAACTTCAATTATGGCTATTATCCAGTTCTAGTATAAAATTCGCAACAGGCCCAGTCAGGTTGCGTGTAATTCTTGCCTAACTTAAACAAATGCGCCCGTTGTATTTAAATACCCCAATGTTGGGGAAAAGATGTAGGGTGTCTGCCTACTGTAGGCAGTTCTTTATAGGTTCGAAGACCAATCTATAGACACGCCTGCCTTATGGGACCGTCTCAATGGCGCTAAGGTAGCCCAAGTCATCCGTTAACGTCTAGTGATCAAGGAATCGTAGCGAATAAGAAAAGGGGCAGGTCGTATGTGCAGCCCCTTTAGGCATACTTGGCTAAATGCTTGTCTTAACGCACCACAGCTCACAGTTCGGTTCCCTAACCAGGCCCGTGTACAACATATTACGTGGCACCTGTGTCAGTTCATTTCCTGGTCTTGCCGACAGTGAACCAGGAGATGCAGGGTATTCGCCAGCCAAAACGGGGCGGCAGAACATGGTGGCTTCCGGTCACATTGTCAAATTTGCTCTCTGTGCCATTTCCAGGGTCAAGGCTCCTTACATAATAGGCTGAGGCGTCTTGTGACCAGATGTCCAGAAATAACGATCAACCTAACCATGCGAGGTTCTCAGCTAGCCTAGGCCGAGGCAGAGTTCGTGTAGACAATTTCTCCGCGGCAAAGTGAGGCACATTTCATCCTTAATATACCTTGCAAGGCAAACAGGAAGGTAGATGGGCCCATAATCTCAACCATAACCTTGTTCTGTTGGCGTATCCGCTGTTTTCCTACGTCTTGACACCCGATCTAGCCCCTGGTGGCAGACTATAAGATCCTCACATCATAACAAGGGAGACCTTAGCCTCGGGAAGGTGGCCTAAGGCGTCCGGCTCTGCAGTTGTAACGACCCGGTTTACCTAGAGATCGGTTTAGTAGGGTTTGTTGATTTAACAAGAGTCCTAGTAATAAAAATAGGCTGATTAAGTAATTGCACAAGGTTGTTAAGAGGTTTCTTTTATTTAATTTTAAAAAGAAAATAAATACTTAAATTAAAAGCTAAGTGAAGGAATAATTAAATACGAAAAGAACATTCTGTTACAGAAACTTCCTTCCCTTAATAATATTCTTCTGCTCTGTCTTGCTCTCTTAGCTTGGCACAGAGCACAACAGGGCAACTGACTTCTGCTCTATCTTGCTCCCTTGGCTTGGCACAGAGCATAACAGAGCAACATTACGTGACTTCTTACCTAGACCTCTATTTCCGTATATGTAAGTATCCGTGACGTTCCACACACACCCGGCCCCGGAATAGGCCTGACGTGTTGTTGGTTCGTTACAGTAGTCTTCGGAGAGACGCGTAATGAAACACGCCTCCGAGGAATTGCGATAACAGGGCAAGACCGTAGCTAGGTGGCCGTGATTTTGTGTCGTACGGATCTTATTTCTCTGCCCTTGTCACACTTTGCCCCAAATTTGCCTCAGCGGAGAGAAATTAGCTTATTTTTATTACTAGAATTTTTATTAAATTAACAAACCTTATGAAATTAATCTTTATATATAAACCAGGTTGTTACACCTCAAATCAAGTTGGTTGAGTTGGTTCTACCCCTGATTCTGACCAACAGCAAAAACAACGCATAATTACCAACGTGTTGCCAATCTCACAGTTGAGCTGCCAAGGCAATCTTGTGGACAAAAAGGTGAATAACGTGATACCTGGGCCATCTTTAGAGGAGGCGTTAGGGGGCGGGGCCGATTTCCCGTGGCCACGATGAGTACGACGTCTTCGGTTTTGTCATGTATAGACTATGCATACTAGACAAACCCCGAATACAACAGGCCTTGTCTAGGGCAAGCATTGCGAAGAGTATACCACGTTGTCGTTAGTTAGGACCTATCTAGTATTTCTGTACATTAGTCCGTGAATCACGTATCGGCGGAATTTGAGTAGTATTGAAAGCTTACAAGACTATTACAGACACAAGGTATGTTTATCGTTAGGCGATTTTCAATATTTTTCAAATCAATAGAAGTGCCGATAACACATTGGCCACCCCCCTCGAGTACTGATTTTTAATTGATCCTATTCCGCGCAGACAAGAACTTATCAACAAAGCCGTTATAGTCACTGGGCTTGTGCCGCATGAACCACTCCGCAAAGGGATTTTTCTTCTTCGCTGTCTTGATACCCAGGTTTTTCGCCAACACATCGATATACTAAGACCATGTGAAGAAATAGTCACGCGACCGTTTGCAGAGCATGGTATTACTTACAGAAAGGAAATCCAAGGTACAACAAGCATTCTCCGACCCCATATCAAGATAGCGTTTCCTCTCCCAAGCATTGAATGTCGCCGTCTCCATTTCTATATGGTCGATACTGGGCAATTTAAGTTTTCCCCGGAGATAGGCAGCAATCTAAAGGGCACCAAGCTCATTCGCCGTCGGCGTGAAAATAGAGTGGATCTGGTCAAGGAAGCAGATTGATCTTTTTCCTTTCGCAGCGAGCTTCAAGGGCAAGAGAGCTCGGTTATGTCTCATTGGACCATTCGCTCAGGCCCTCGACACTTTTGCAAGCGATTTTGCTACAGGGCTGTCTCTTAACACCGGCAATAGCGAGTCCACCTTCTTCTCGGCTTCTAGGTCGAATTTGGCGCATCTCGCGGCTTCGCCATAGTCCTCACTGTATGTCAGACTCAGTTTCTAGCACAGTTCCGGACTGGCCAGGGCGTGTGGCTTGTGATAACCTGTTCATGTTACGAACGCTGTTACAATAGCTTAAGTATAATTACTCTGAGTTCATCGTGCACAGGAAATACCGGACTCGCGAGGGAAGTTATTTATATCTCAAAAGAGATGAAGACTGTCTGGCTGTGTAGTCGTTTCTAAACGAGTGGTTTATAGTATCCATGCGCATGAACTAGCTATAAATAATGAGTCCCCGTAACGGTTCTCGTGAAAACTCTCTCAATCCTCCCAATGATTATCATACCAATCCGAGGGCTGTTACATAAATGAAAATAAGCTGACGCCCATCTTCCGAAGGTCTATGTCCTTCACTCCTCAGTCTTCTCCTCGACGGCCTCAGCGGCTGGAGACTTGAAGTAGTAGGGAATGACGTAGTCTGCATCAGCGCCATCCCGCTTCTCAGCACTTTTCTCGGCAGTCTTGAAGTAGTAAGGGATGACATAATCGGCATCTGCGCCATCCCGTTTCTCCCCAGTCGTCTTCTTGAAGTAATAGGGGATGACATAGTCAGCATCTGCGCCGTCGCGCTTCTCGGTCGTCTTCTTGAAGTAGTATGGGATGACATAATCAGCATCCGCACCATCCCACTTCTCTGTTGTTTTCTTGAAGTAATAGGGAATGACATAGTCGGAGTCCGATTCGCCACGCTTCTCAGCGGCCGGAGATTTGAAGTAGTAAGGGATAACGTAGTCGGCGTCCGCCCCGTCGCGCTTGTTGGCGGCTTTGACTGTTTCTGAACCCAAGTTAGCGACGAATGCCGTATACAGTAAAGCATATACAAAAAGGGATTGTGACTCACCGACAGGAGCGGCGAACACGTTGGCGCCGAAGAGGGCGAGAGAGATAGAGACGATCTGGGTGAAGGACTTCATATTGCTGGCGGGCTTGTCTTGAAGGACTAAAGTGGTATAGAAGAGTGTAAGTTTTGGTTTCTCTCGAAGAATTGAGGACTGAAGCGTCTGAATCTACTGCGATGGCGACTCTAATGATTTTTTTGCAACAACTTGGGAGATGGCGCCCTTTTATGTCCGAAGCAACCTGAGCAGTTGGATATTTCTCTGGTTCTCCATTCTAACGGTGTTTCAAGCTCGTCGGCCCTTAATGACCGAAGTCGATTTCTTCCCCTCGGGTCTAGGTGCTATACAAGGCACATGCCTCGAGCCGCCAAGGCAAAATGGACTCACGGTATTTCCCTTTCGGATTACCGGCTGATCTGCATGCTTAGCAAACCTGAAAGCAAGTTGTGTAACTGAGTTGACTTCTCTCCACTTCCGTCCACCACCGTGTCTATCGTGATATGCAGTTCATTGCTCGCCACTGCGGCCAGAGCGGTGAGAATGCCAATCAAGTGGGGGACAAACAGGCGAACAAGGGTGCTTATAGATTCTGAAGCTGGTTAGGCAGTGATGTCGTTGAGCAGGATAACTGATCCGGGGTTCATTGAGTTCTGGTATGACTCGGAATACCTCAGACCAACCCCTGCAATGCTTACATGACACGCGATTAGACTATTCTATGAAACCAAGCAGAGCGCTGAGCTGATAGATAGATCTTCAGTCTCGGTAGACTTCCCACAGCCAATAACAACAGCGAGATGAACAGGGGAAACAAGCAAATGCTGACAGAAGCGGAACACATCAATCTTCGCGCGCTGTGAACTAAGTGAGTTTAGTGCTCGGGGTATTCGTTTCTCTCTTGCCTAGATTGTGTGCCAACTAGTTGACACGGGGCAGGGCGGGATGAGGGCGGTCACACAAGCGTCCTTTGGATCCTGAAATCCTTGATGCAGACGCCACGAACCTATTGATACCACTACCCCCCGGGGTGTGGCTTACCCCACGGGCGTTTTTCTATACACCTAGAACATCTCATTCTACTATAATGCACGGAAACTTTTCTCGGCAAAACTATTGTATTGCACGGTCCACGGGACTATTCGCGCCTGTCTCCTATCATGGGTTCCGCCTCGCCTCATGATTGCGCCAATTTCCTTCAACTCTTTTCTTTCGTGGCCTCACAAGACTATAGTGGCTGATACCTCTTACTTCCCGACGGAGCTCATACTCCAACTCTTGTCTTGACATTCAGCATGTCTACCTCGTCTATAAACTACCAACACTTGAAAGACGTTGAAGATGGCGAAGAAACGGCCAGTTCGACCGACTACTGCCCACAAGAACCCAGACGCGCACCTAGCCTACGAACTTGGGTGGCTCGCGGCATTTGGCTCTGCTCGGGATGGATTGCCTTTCTGCTGCTCATTCTCTACGGACTAAATGAGCCATTGAAACCTGACTATTGTAAGTTGAGCGTTGTCGCCTTCGAAGTTTTGACTGATCTTGATCAATATAGCGTTCAAAGGAATGGGAGACCTCCCCCGTCGGTCTACAAAGTTTCAAGGGAGTTTCAGGTCCGACTCTCCATATAGAGGTCCACCTGGCCCAGATGTGGATGCCGCTTGGGAGAGATACACGGCGAGTCGTGAGTCATTGTCACTTTCTTCTTCTTCACATCTCATAGTTCAACGAGAACTGTTGCTTACACTTAGCGTGTAGCTTGGATCGATGGTACTGCCGTGGTACTCGGCGTTGATGAAGATGAAGTGATCAAATCGGGAAAGCATCTAGATCAGGAATGGGCAAATTCGACGGTCCACCTGGAGCCTGAGAACGGGGGAGGTGTCATGGCCACATTGGAAATTTTTCACCAACTTCACTGTCTGGTAAGTAACCATGAGTTTTCCGTTACAGAACAAAATTCCTCGTAAGACACGGTTCACTGTGCTAACCCTAATGATTCAGGATCTCATCAGGAAGTATACCCATTACACAGAGTACAAATCGACACTTTCTTTGGTGGATACGGACCCAGATCTATCTCGAAACCACATCGGTACGTCAAGCTCCGACAAAAACAAAATGTGTAATCAACCTTGTTAATGATGCAATTCAAATAGATCACTGTATAGAGATTATACGTCAGAGCATCATGTGTCATGCGGATACGGAGCTTATCATCTTTCACTGGGTTGAAGGCGTGCCCAACCCTTATCCGGATTTCAACGTCTGGCATACTTGTAGGGACCCTGAACAGGTGCTGCAGATGGCAAAAGAGAGAGAAGCGCCGATGAAGCACCGAGTAAAAAAGCCAAAGGATGCAGTTGAGATGCCCACACCACCGTGAAATGGATTACAATAGCAGAGGCTTCCCTGTCTATAAGTCTTTCGTGTATGAGGCGTGTAAAAGCCTAATAAATATCAAGTGGAGTAAGAAACATCAGTGAGATTGAAGTAGATAGATTTTGGTGATGGCCTGAAACTGCATAAGCAGTTGCACTGGTTCAAAGTAAGGTTTCGAAGTAGATAGATTCTGTTCAACACGGGCAGAAAACCTCAGTATCAGGGTACAATGCAGAAAATTTTATAATTCATAGCCTTTCAGTTCGCATTATTCGTGGAGTATCTTGTCTAGACATGTGGGCATGTCAACGCCCGCTGTAATGCACTAAATTGAGGTTCCTGCCGTTTGCCCACCGAGTCTGTCTCTTCTGCGTTATACAGCACAAAGACTGGTTCTACGAGTACTCCTCGTGTGTTGCACTGCTAGTTGACCCTCGCCCATAATATTAACGCATGATCTGCGAGACATAGCATACATCGGCGGAGGTATCTTTCGCCTGTGAGAAGGTATGAAATCACAGCTGGACATGGGTCTATTGCAGTAAGCCATTGATTCTTGAGCAAGGGAAAGATCGGCTAGCTCAGGCAATGGTAGTATTTGTCGATTGCCTTGCATCATTACGTTTCTCGGACATAGATGCAGAACAGAGGAATGGGCTTGGTTCAAAGCAAGGTGATATCCAAGCATTCCGGCATATATCACATTGTGTTCTAGACTCTTTGCAAGCAGTGGTGATGCTTATCATTGTATCACATGCAACAGTCCTGCAGATCAGGCAGGAGAGTCGGGTAGCAGAACTGGTGATACCATCCAAAATCTTTGCCGAGAATAACCTAGTTAAGCAAGGCTATTAGCTTGTATCATGATTCGCTGCCCACCTCGGCAGGCTAGTGTTAACTGCCCGTGTATTAGTAGCTGGTGAAGCGTGCTATGTGGACTTTGACTGAGTGGTCCGAAAATAGATGTATTGAGCATGCAGAAGGGAAAAGTGGCTATGAATCCCTGTAGTGCGCTATATATATGGTTTGGGGTGTATCTAGTGGGCAGACCCCTGTAGCACAGTGCCCTCTTTTACCCGCCACACTGGGAAGCGTGCGGATGTCGTATCTTAGCTGGTAATTAAGGTTCTCACGTCAGTGGGAACGCTTAACAACTCCACAAACCCCTCTTGGGCCCTTTACGAGAGCCAGAAGGTGATAATCTACCTACGTGATTGGATGTTACTACTAAGCGGGAATATGCAACCTTGGTCACACCAGAGTCCAGCCAAATTAGTAGAAGAAAGAATTCATGGTGCATCAGTCACGTCGCGTGACAAAGACTACTGTATTACAACAGGTGATCTGTGTTCGTAGTGGGACGTACAGTCCCCACAGCTCAGCTTGTCCAAGGTTTCTTGTATGCAACTTATAAAAATCTATCTGCGTGCCAATCTGTACAGTCCAAAGATAATGGCAATATCACAGTAATAGGATACCAATATAATAGTCGAGATAGTTCATAGCCAAGACCTGTAGATCTCACGTAAGTTTGCATCGATCAAGCAACCATGCATATCGAACCAGATCTTCTCAAACCTGGCTCGTGCTTACTAAATCCCGTCATATTTTGCGGTCAAAGTTGCCGTATCGAACCAAATCTTCTCAACTCTGGTTGGTGCATAAGACCAGACCAGGTCCTATCGTAGGTCAAGTCACCATTTTATTACAGATCTACCCTTGGCGTGGCGATTCGACCGTTCTAGCCTTGAGTGATATTTGTTGAGGTATCTGATGATACTATCACGCCACTATTCTCGTTTCCTCTGTCGCATCGACCATCGTGTGCTCGGGGTAAACTTGATCGACAATTGTCAAAGATGCTCACTGCCTCTAGATAGTTGATTCTCGCGACCAAGTTGTCAAGCGAACAGAGAGTCTGGATATCTCCCAGCCTCTACTCAACCAAAGTTCCTCTCCTTGTCCTGTCGACTTGCCCAGTGTTTGGCGCAAGTAGTCCCATCAATTGAGAACATGTTCTATACAGCCACCGTGATCAACTCGAAGGCCCCTCGTATCATAAGATATACACTTCTATCACTACTCACTCTTGGCATCCTGCTCTGGAGCCTCCCTCAGTGGTCGTTGACCAACGTTTCACAGCGGTTTCACGAACAAGTCTGCCCCTCGCAGACTTTCACAATTAGTAGTGTTGGTAATGGTCAGACACTTCACGATCATGGCAGCAAACCTCTCCTCCATTCAGTGCGATTCGAGGAGCATGCCGCATATCAAAACCTCTCGCGAACTTATGACACATTATGGAACGAACTTGTGCCAGAAAACGGAGGTTTCTACCCTGAACAGGACTCAAATGGCAAAGTAGTGGCGAAGGGCCTCTCCATGTTCCATCAACTTCACTGCCTAGCTATGATACGTATTTCATTGCAGAGGGCTATGGGGTTCATCAATAACACGGATGTCATGAGCGCGAGCCATGCACACCACCATGATCACCCAGATAGCTCGATTGAAGAAGAAACGGAACATGTTTTGCACTGCTTTGATTATATTCGACAGGTAGGCTTTTTACCTCTGAGTTCCAACTTTTGTGTCGCCGCTGAACATGTTATTAGGTCATGCTCTGTATGGCGGATGAGACAGTTGAAGACGTATCTGAGGAGGCGAAGGATGGCCGGCCTATTGTGACGGGTATGGTTGAACGGAAGTGTAAGGACCCATTGCCTTTGTATGAGAAGGCTTCCATGTCACCGAGGGACCTCAAAAGACCAGTTTAGTTCTGAATATACAAAATTTCCACATAATCATCATTAATCTGAGCTTATGTGTATTGACATTAAGTTTCTCGAATTGTGATCCCCCGTCATGCTTAGGATGTATTGTGCCGGCATATGACATGTACCTTGATACGAGTAAATGATACGAGCAAAGATTTAAATTTGAAATTAAAAACGGCTCATATTTCATCAAAAAAATCAGGAGAAGATATCAATTTGAAATCATAAGTTTGAAGTTAGATGAGACAACAATAAGATACTCGACTTTTTTAGGGTGCTCAACACAAAATATTCGTCTGACTAAATACTTCACGGGGAATGAATTTATGAACTACAGGTCTTGCAATCTCGACTCCTCCGCCTCCTCCCATCCCTGCGGTGGGTTCAAGAAGTAAGTATCCGCCGGATCCAGTGGCCAGTCTGAGTAATCAACAATCTCGCCGCTCTCTACATGAGCCCTCTCATTATCCCACGTCAACGAACGCGCAAAAGCCCACTCGCGAACTTTCTCAAAGTCACGACACATGTGTGTGGTTCCCATACCAGCAGCCATGAGTTTAGATGCGTCAGACCACACAAACGGCACAGCAGTCGTGTCTGCCTGGCAGACGAGGACTTGTCGCAGTGCCTCAACGCAGTGGTCGATGTGCAGCCACTGAATGTAGTTGATAGTTCCATTTGCGTTTCTGAGCGAAACGTTGTAGCGGCCTGGATACAGCTGCATTCGGATCATGTTCTGTGATGGTGAATCA
This sequence comes from Xylariaceae sp. FL1651, assembly GCA_025201745.1. Taxonomy (NCBI): domain Eukaryota; kingdom Fungi; phylum Ascomycota; class Sordariomycetes; order Xylariales; family Xylariaceae; species Xylariaceae sp. FL1651. The sequence continues at coordinate 116,812 of MU624259.1, read as the reverse complement.
GCATTTCTTGACCATGAGAGGGAGGGATGCGGTAGTCATACTAAGCAATGAATCTGATGGAATACTCCCAGTCCGGTCAAAAAGTCTTGCTCGTACCCCTCGATGGGCACTCGCTGTGATTTATTGATAAGTCTCTCTTGCGACTCCTCGTTGATATGAATGGCAATACCATCTGAATTCAAAGGTCATTATCTTAACACCAGTGCTCACGCATAGGTTTCAAGAAATGTACACCTACCCCAGTATAGATCTCTCCATAGCTTGTCCTTCTCATCATCAGGCCACCCTTGGTAAGGTGTCGACTCACGGGCAAACGCCCTACTGAAGACAACAGAGTGGTATTCACTTGGCACTCCTCGCGGGGCTAGTACCCTGTTGCATCAGTGATGGGCTTCTTCGTGATTTGGGGACATAATTACAATATTCTGCTCGATCCGTCGGTGACACTGATGAACAAGTCAACTGCCCTGAGCTACTTGCGAAAAGAAATAGCACCAAGACGAGCAAGACCGCATTGATAAGCCAAGGGAGTAAGATGAAGAAGACCTGGCGCCATCGTCGGTGCACCGGAGGAGCGAAATCATGATAGTCGTCTCTGAGGAGAGAATGAGCTTCCTCATGCTGGCTTGAAGTTGATACCGACGATGACGATTGTCTATCTTCTTGGTGACAGTTGTTTGACTTTTCGGACTGTGAGTGCTCCATCCTGTTTCTCAGGCTTTCTGTGTTTGGAAAGCCCATTACAAGTTCCGTTGTAACAGCCGCGATATTAGGGATGAAGATCGAGCCTGTGCTACGTATGATATCAAGCGTAAAGAAACTTAGCTCATACCTAGAAAATCGGAGACACAATGCAAACACGACGAGAGGCGGGAAATACAAATCATCCCACAAGATAAACCGAGTCTCGAAGCTTGCAGGCGATGGCGTACCATCTCTGGGCAAGGAAGAGCATCACTTGAATGAAGCAATACTAGCCACTCCACATGGTTGTAAGCCAACGACCCCTGCCTTGCATGTGTAAGAAGTGGGCGGTCGATATTACCAAACTGTCGCCTCTTAAGGATCTACACGGACTATTGAATCTTACCACTGCAAAGGGCTTGGCAACGAGTTCCAAAGTTCCGTGCGGATACCTTCAACAAGTTCACGAAATCATTCCAGATTGGGCTGACAAGCCATGCCAGCTTTCCTAGCAGGGGTATTATGCAGCTCGCTGATGTAATAGCCCACTGCCGAAAAATAGGGCTACTAGCTCCATCGACTAGGACTTCGCGCGTCATTCCATTTGGACACTTTGGGGTGTATGTAATATTCTGAAAGAGACTGCTGGTTTCTCTTTTTTCCTACTTACCTTCCTACTTCTTGTTGCTGTCTGTCAAATGTACACTAATACACCCTCTACTAATACGAGCATGAAACAGCATGGCTTCTTTGCTCGGCTCTAAGCTTTCATACGAGTCTTTACCCATCAGTGAGGAAGGTGACAAAGTCGTAGCACCCGTCAGAAGATGGAACTCTACAACATTTACCAAGATCACCACTTATGGAGTTATACAAACTCTCATCCTAAGTCTATATACGCTGTGGCTTGTAAAGATTCTTGGTCTAAACCGTTGTAAAAATGAATCAATGGCGACGCCGGGTACTTCTTCCATTGCAGATACGATCTGGTGTAAGTCAAAAGGCTTCTCATTCACCTCTTCGCTTTATCGCTTGTCTCTAACGGAACAACAATGATTGCTAACATACCTGTGTTTTCTCTTTCCCAGCTCCCGCAGCATCTGTTCTTCAGTGGCGACCCCAGCTGCTAGACACACGAGTTTTCCAAGACAGCGAATACGTTGGTCTACCGTCGGACGACATCGACAAAGCTTGGTCCAAATTACTCGATTGTAAGTCGATTTCTATTCAATCTCTGTGTTTTTAACACCTCCCATTCTCATCCACAACGCAATTTGCATAGTGAGCAACATCGCCGTGTCATCTTCGAGCCTCTCAAAGATCAACAAAACATCCATCCTAGTTCCCGACTCCGACGAGTCGGACCCCTTGGCCTGGGTTACCCTTGGTGTCAACCACGAGCTTCATTGTATAAACCGACTGCGCGAGATTATCTACTCGGATCATTACCACGCCGACTGGACCGATGCGGAGCGAGTGCGCAATCGCCAACATGCTGATCACTGTCTCGATTATCTGCGTCAGACTTCTATGTGTCGGTATGTTCGCCTCTTTTTATTGTAGTTAACTTCTGACCCGAAGACTAATTCATCGATAGTAAGCCTCAAATAGACACGTTCCCTGCCTATAAACAGAATATTAGCTAACCGGACATACCGGCATCAAGATGCGGATGTGAGCGTAACGACATACTGGTGGGGAGAGGGAAGTCCTCTGCCCGTCGCGGATTTCGAGACGCCACATGCTTGTGCAGACTGGGATGCCATAAGTGAATTCCAGCGCAGCCGTCTGTTCAAGCCGATGGAGCCCGGTGTGCTCAAGCACCCCCTCTATGGTGGGTTCCCGTCTGACTGACTTGATTGAAAAGCCGGCTGACTTTGACTGTAACACAGGGCCGGCCTTCCCGGACGGAGACGGAGACAAGATTGGGGTGACTACTGATCAGTCGGTGAAGCATCCGAGTGTAGCATCGGGTCCACGCCCGGGCGAGGTTGTGTTACAGGATTGAGTATGTTGCCTGTGGCTCATTTACTTGATAACGGTATACCAGGTACCTGTCATACCTTATAGGCTTGATTGACACATTACTATTACACGCCTAGAAGTCAATAACGCATTGTGAGTTCAAAGGGCGTTCACTATCTATGCATGCTGTTCATATTAATACACGACTATTTAAGAAGCGGTCGGAAAGTTACGCGCTTCATTGTGCCCATATTCTATTTCGGTGCTGCCGTGTGCCCCATACCTAGGCACAGGACGACCTAGTATCATCCGTAAGCTTGGCATCATTGGATAAATTACAATTAATAACCTAAGCAGCTTATATCACAATCAGAGGAAGCTGGAGAAGGCAGAGGCGATATACAAGCAGGCGCTTCAAGGCTACCAAGCCACATTTAGGCCGAATCATCCTAATTCTCAGAAAATTCTCGGGAATCTACAAGAATTAACTATTTCTGCCGCGTCCATCACAGGCCAGCCGCAATGGGCGCGCTTCGCGATTGACTAGCAAGCTCAAGGCGGCATTACAACTGAGGAAGACCTGAATTATTTGTACATACAATTGGGACCCGTTTATATAATCAAGCAGTAGCAAGAATACAATCGACTTAACAAGTGTCTAAATCGTAACACTATTTTATAATTATGTTTTGGTCAGTGTTTTATTGTACTAAAGCAAACCCCAAATGAAAATACTAGTTAGTATCTTTTTCGCCTCTTAGCTGCAACCTTCTTTAGTCTATGTTGCTCCGCTAACTCCGTGCTTATACGTTTTTCTGGAACCCACGTATCCTTGTCCTCTGGGCGGCCCACCTAGCGGATACGGTACTCGACTTTCCTATGTCGCTTTCGAGTTGCTAATATTTTTTCTACCCCGAGGCTAAATCCTGTATATTTCTTTTTAAAGCACTGAACTATGTTAGTATTAATGTCTGTTCTTTAAACCTACTAACAGCTTTTGTCCTTTTTCTATCTTAATAAGAAAAGGTTCTTGTTCTATCGCTCGAATAAGTAATCGACTTTATAATGTGTATTGATATCTATAAGCTGATACTCTTCAACAGAAAGGCTTAGATCAGTTGCTGTTTCTGGAATATCTTTCGTTGAGTGTGTCAGATCTTGGTTATCACGTAGGGCCGGATCAACCAGTCCCATTGAAAAGGATGGCGTACATGAATCTATTTGTGTTTCACAAACATAGAGTGAGTCTACTTCCTATTGCGCTTCTTTTGATTGACTAAAGTCAATACCAAGATCACGTTTAGACTCGTCGCCTAATTCATACAAGCTTTGGGATACGGAGAAGTTTGATAGTTCGCTAGTAGCCGTAGTCAATCCGAGACTTGATGATGCGCATTCAGATATGCTTGATGGAACCGAAAAGCTCCGCTGCTCCTCCTCATCTCTGTAAGTTTCATGGCTGTTCTATGTCGTCTGATTTCGAGCTGGGCCGGTTGGCGGCCATTCGACTTCGGTATTTCCTTGTAGTAAGGGTGCGGATAGGACATCGTCAAGAGACTTTGGTCTGGGACCCGACGGAGATCTCATGCAGTCGTATTCCTCTGTGGCTTCTGGCTGATAGCTATGAGGAGGTGGAATGCCATGATCCTCTCGTCTGAATATTAAGTCAGCGCCCTCAGCTAGTTCCTAGCTACCTTCTTTAGTGGCCGTAGCAGCCCAGCGAGTTCCTATGTAACCCCATTTACTGTGAGTTATCATAAGATGCATATGCCAGGAGGCAATACTATCGATTTCACAAGGTTGAGAAGCACCCTCTCGTTTGCAGGCTGGGCAAGCGAAAGGAGTTTCGAACTGTGCGTGGTGGTGTCGATCCATGTGCCGCGTCAAGCCACTCGTCGCGGTACATATATGACAGCATAGGATACAGAAGAGCGCCGAGGCGGCATGGAAGAGTTTGAAATGCCATAGCCATTCCTACACGCCTCTCAAAGTGACCTACGTTGACATCGATCGACTGCAATCGAAACAGTCCACAGGCCATTGAGCACTGCTGGAATGGATATGACTATTTATATGACCGAGGAGCTTAGCCGCTGTGCTAGATTCTGCCGGGCACAAAAAGCATTGGTATTTTGAGGGCGGGGTTTGGGATATCTAATTAGGTACATTGGCCCTGCCGTAAACCCTCTTTGTATAGGCACTTTATGCTTGTCGCCTATTAATAATCGCCTTGTTTAATCCAAAACGCCTATACTTTAGATATTGAAAAGGTCGCTGTCACGAAGGCGTACTTCCAATGTCCAACACTGAAGTACTATCTCGTGGGGTAGCGGGTAGAATCCGTACACAACAGATAATAGTCGGCTACTCCGGGGTTTGTTCAGGTAGTAAACGTCAAGTAGGGTAGTGCGGGCAATAAAACACTAACTCTAATGAACAACTTCGTAGGGAATGATCTCTTATAGTATTTCCAAAAACTAACTATAGACTTAGATTAAATAGTGCTAAGTGAATGTCTAGCTATATAAGAAACCGTCCTTATATATCCATTCTCTCACCACTATACTGGGCTGATCTTTTGGATCTTTAGATCCTTTAGATCTATTACCATAATCTCTTAGATCTCTAGATCCCTTAAATCTATCACCATGATCTTTTGGATCTCTAGATCCCTTAGATCTATCAGTGGTCACGTAATGCCCCCTTGTAGGTCCACTTCTTAGAACCCTTCACTAGGCCTTTTTCTATGGCGGCCTAGTTCCTTTATATTGGTTCGTAACATTATCCCCTTTTTCCCAAGATTGTTGTCTTAACAATTCTCTTGGTAAGTCTTCTTTTTCTTTTTTAGTTTCGTTATGCTTAATCGAGCAAAAAAAAGTGTTGCTTGTTTTTGTCTTAATTAACGTATAAGTCGTAAGCTTTAGGCTAAATTTATTATTTAATATAATTTTAAAATGCCTTTTTAAATTTTTTTTTTAAATATAATTTATTTTTATATTTAATTTTAATATATTTATAATAACCCATCTTCTACTTAAATAAGACACTTAATTAAATAAGCCACTTTTTAAACTTTTGTACGTATATTTGTAAATAATTTAACAATAATATATATAATTAATTTAAACTAATTAAATTTTAATTTACTAAACGTTTTTATATTATTTTAACAAGTTTGCGTATTATAGCCGGGTTTGCTATAAGTTTTATAACGCCAGGCGCGAGTTTTTTTTTTTTTTTTTTTTTTTTTTCGTATAACGATTATTTTAACGATTTTTTAGGTTTTTTTGTTTAACTACGTTTTTTAATGCCCGTAAATCTTTTGCTTTTTGTATAGTAAAAGATTTTTTATTTTATAATCGGGTTTATTTTATATAATAACGTCGACTAAGCTTATAATTTGTTTTGCAAAACATTATAACCTTTTTTTTAATAACGCAAAATAATATATAATGTTAGTTATATTATGCGTTATTTAGTTTATAATTTTTATAATAAATATTAAAAAGCTATTTTTATATCGTACGATTTTTTTTTAATATATTAAAATAGCAAATTAGCTTCGGTTAAATTATTTAAAATAATATATTGTTAAATAAAAAATAAAAGTTCGATTTGCAAAATAATTAAACGGTAATTTAGTTAAAAAATTATATATTTTAAATTATACAATATTAATTTTGCTTTTTAAAAACTTTTTCGTACGTTATTAAAAGTTATTAACGCGTTAAACGCGTAAAAAAACGCGGTTAAAATATTTTTTTTTTTAATATATATAATATACGCCCATATTAAATATTTAATATATTTATTATATAACTGTTTTAAAATATTAAATATTTAATATTAAAAAGCTAAAACTTATAAAAAAAATGTAAAAATATATAAAAAGTAATAATATTATTGTTACGAACTGACAAGTGGAGGCCTGTTGGCAGGCCTAGAAAAGAAGCACGGACCAGGAAAAGCACGTAATTCTTAAATCACGAAATAAATCGTGATCCGCGACAATAACATAATAATCTTTACTCCGTTTTAAATAAAAAGCAATAATATAACCGTAAAAATTACCGTAGTTAAAATAATCCAAAAAAAATAAAAAAATAAGTATATAAAAACGAGACTTTTTTATATAACTAGTTATTTATTTATTATTATTTAACTTATATTTATAGCTAGTTTTTAAAAATAGCTATAAAAAAACATTTTTTACAAAGCAGTTAATTTAAAATACTATTATTTTTATTGTTTATAATATTATTATTAACGTATATTTTAAATATAAAACGTAAAAATATTTTTAGTTATATTTTAAATATTTATAACCCCGATATTATAAAAGCTTATATAATATTAAACACTAATATATACTTTATAACACTTTAAATAGTTTTGTTTTACGTTAAACGGTTAACTAAAGCAATATTTAAACTATAGTATTAACCACCTTATTTAGTTTATAAAATACTATCGCTGCATTTTAAGCAAAGATTATAATAATATATAGTTAAATACGAAAATTAAGACAAAAGTCGAATAAGCAGGCTAGTATTTTTAACGATACCGCAAATTAAACCGATAAGCTCGAAAAAAAAGCCGACAAACTTAAAACTTAAAATCAAAAACTAAAAAACAATATTTTAAACTTAAAAAAACAAAATCAACTTTTTAAAAAAAAGTCGACGAAGCAAATAATCGACTAAAAGTTATACTAATAGCTACGAAAATAGTTAAAAAACTTGTAAAAAATTTAAAACTTTTAAGCTTAACAAAATTCGACGGCACGCTAAAAAAGTTAAAGGGATTTTTAGCCTAAGCCTAAGCTTATTTATATTTTTATAAAAATTCTTTTTAAAAAAATAATAAAGTCGAAAAAATTTATATAACAGCTAAATTGCTTAAAAAACGAATATTATTATAGTTTAAACCATATCTGTTTAAAGCAACGATTTTACTAATAAAAAATTGTCCGGAAAATATATAAAAAATCTTTTAAAATTATAAATCGTTTAAAAATAAACTTAAACATTTGTTTATTAATCTAAAAAAAAAAACGACAAGCTTAAAACGATTTACAAAAATTAAAGCAAACAAGATTAGTATTAACATATACGACTAAATTTTAAAAAATCGCAGCCATTTTCGATCTAAACGACTAAACTAAAACAATAATATTTTACAAAAAATTAAAAAACATTGTTAAAAATAAAATTAGCAAACTACTACAACCCGATAATTTTAATAAATATATTAATAACATAATTAAAACTAATATTAAACTATATAAAAAAAAAACGTTGACAATTTACGGCATACGATATATGCGCAAAACTAATAAAATTTAACGTAATATAATAAAGCAAAAAAAATTAGAAAAAAAAAATCTAAAAAATTTAAATACTATAATTATAATAAACCAGGATATTACGCTAAAAATTGCGATAAAAAACTACGTAAAAACTTACGAATATTAAAAGCTAAAATATTTAAAACTAAAAAAAGCAGTTAATAAATTAATATAATATAAGCTTATTATAATAATAAAGTTTTAAACACGGAATAAAATAGTAAAATATTAACTAAAAACTAAACAGTATAGAGAAAAATACGTATATTAATAAACTAACTAATAATACGATTATATTTAAAATAAACGGCAGAAAAAATTTATAAACAAGTTGTTTACGATAAAAAATAGTTTACCGATAGTTTAAAAAAATATATATATAATTTAAAAATACGGTACGTTTAAAATATAGCTTAGCGAAAATAATACAAATTTTAAAACAAAAACTTAAAGTTATAAAAGTAATTATAAAACAAATTTAACAAAAGTTATAATATAAAATAACTATCGCGCTAAATAAATAAAAAAACGCGTAAACTTAAAGTAAATAACTAAGACCTGACTAAAAAAACTTTAATTTAGCCGAAAAAAGTTAAAATAATAAACTTTACGATTTAAAAAACGACAAAAAATATTTTAAAAATTATATTTATTTTTTAGCTAATAAAATAGTTATTTAAACAAAAACTGGATAAACTAAAATAAACCGATATGTATATCGAAATATAAAAAATAAAATAATATATAAAAAAAATTAGCTAAAAAGTAAAAAATGCTTAAAAAAAGATTTAAAATATTTTTACGAAACTTACGACTGTTAAACTAAAAATAAATAACTAAAACAATCCGTACGAAAAAAAATAGCCCGAAAATAAATTAAACTAAACACGCAAAAAAAAAAACTTCGCTTAAAACAAAAAATAACAACTTTAACTAAAAAAAAAATAAAACAAAAACTTAACATTAAATTAAAAAAATAGCTTTTATAGTATTACAAAAAATACTAAAATATAATAATTAAAACAAGCATAAATGTTTTAAAAACGAAAAAATTCGACATTTTTATTTTAATTAGTCGTTTATATAATAATACTATATTTGAAAATAACAACAAACAATTATAGCTACGCTATAAAAAATACTACGAAATATTATAAATAAGCTATATAATATATAAATATAAAAAATATATAGCAAAAAAAATTAAAAATCTTTAGTTTTTAGCTTATATAGCTAAAACAAAAATTTAACACTTTTATAAAAAAATTAAAATTAAAAAACTAGTAATAATATATTAAATAGCTTACGAATATACTATATTTAAATAAAATCTACAATATCCCGAAAATTGCAAAAAAAAAGTTTACGACTTTAAAACGATATTAATATATTTAATGCAAAATTTATATATTTTACAAAAATTTTTTGTATAAAAATATAAAAAAAAAAAATCGAAAAAAAAAATTAGCAAAAATTACTTTTTATTTAAAATCGTCGAAAAAATGATAAAACGGCAAAATTTACAAAAAAACAAAACCGACGATAAACTTATTAACAAACAAAAAACAACAAAAAGCAGCTATAAAACAAAACTAACAACTAGCTTATAAAATCTTTAAGTTTTTATATAAAATAAAAATACAATTTAAAAAAACATAAATATTAATAAACGTAATCTACAATAAAAAAAAACTAAAAGCTTTATTCGATATAAGCGCTTACGAAAGTTTTATTTTTTAAATCTAGTTAACGAATTAAACTTAGTATAAACTAAAAAAAAAAAACTTTATATATTTACGACTTTCGATAAAAAAACTATAAATTATAACGACGGAAAGGTTATACGAAAAATTATCTAAAACGCTTTAAATTCGATATTGCAAAAATATTATACGATATAATATTAAAATTAACCTAGTTGCAGAAAAATAATCTTAAAATAAACTAAAAAACTAGCCGTTTTTAATAAGATTTGCCCGGTACAATTAAATTAAAAAAAAACTTAGCTTGTATAAAATTTTAAACATAAGCTATATATAAATTTAAACAGCTAAATAAAATATAAAATAAAGTATAACAGCAAATTAACGAAAAATTTATAATTAAAATACTAAAAAAATACAATAAATTTAAAAACTTATTTACAAAAAAACATAGCAAAAAAACAAAACTACTAAAGCATAATAAATATAATTACGCGATTAATTTAAAAAAAAACACGCATTTTAAAGCTTTTAAACTGTATAAGTCGAATAAAAAATAATTCGAAAAACTACGAAAATATTTTAATAAAAACTTAAAAAAAAAGTTTATATAATATTTTAAATTATCGGCAATAATACTAATACTATAAGTACTAAAAAAACTAAAAAAAAAAAATAAAAAACGAAAAAAAAAAAAATTATAAAAATTAGCAACATTTTAATTTTATAATTATTAAAAACAAAAAACCTATACTATAAATAAACGATTTAAAAAACCGTTTTAAAAAAACATAATAGTTTATAACACTCGATATTTTAAAAACTTATTATTACATTAAAATTAAAAAAAGCAACAAATAAAAAACAGCATTTATTATAAAATATAAACTATATAAATTTTTAATAATAAACTTTAATTTTACTAACGTATTAGCGATATTTTAATTAATAATTATAAATATACTATGTAAATTTATCGATAAATTTATAATAATATATTTAAACGATATTTTAATTTATTTAAAAATATTCGAAAAATACAAAAAATATATGCAACAAATGCTTTAAGCGTTATAAAAAATAAAGTTAAAAATATATTTAAAAAAAGTAAATTTTATAAACGATAAATAAATCTTTTAAAATATATAATTTTTTTAAAAAAAAAATACGAATTTAACAATTTAAACTAAAAACAGTAAAAAACTAGCTTGCATTAAACAATATTAATAATATACGATCGTTTATAAAATTTATAAACTTTGTACGTACATTTATTAAAGATTTTAAAAAAAATCGCAGCACTTTTTATAAACTTAACTAAAAAAAACAAACTTTTTTAATAAATAAACAAAAAGCAAAAAGCGTTTAACATATTTAAAAATGCAATTTTAAACAATTTAATATTTAAACTACTTAATTTAAACAAAAAATACGAAATAAAAGTTAACGCTAGTAATTATGCTATAAAAAAACAGTTAATTTAACGAAACGAAAACGGTAAACTATATTTAATGGCATTTTTTTCTAAAAATTTTTTAAAACTTAAATTAAATTATTAAATTTACAATAAAAAACTTATAGCGATAATTAAAATATTTAAACAATAAAAACACTATTTAAATAGCATTATAATATTAATAAAAGTTTATTTAAATTATAAAAACTTTATAACGTTTATAACTATTAAAATATTAAATAAACGATAAATACGATAAGCGGAATTTTTATTATAGTTTAATTTTAAAATTATTTACGTTAAAAGCAAAAAAAACAATAAAGCAAAAAATACTACTAAAAAATCAAATACTATTATACGAAAATACAAATAAAAGCCTATCTATAAATTTTATATAAATAAATTATAAAAAATAAAACTAAAAAATATAAAAAATACTACAAAAACCAAACGAACTAACTAATTAATATTATAACAATAAATTATACGTACTAAAAGCATATTAATATAAATTAATTAAAAGAATACATAAACATTTATTTTTAAAACATTAAAAAGTATTTAAAACGCTTAGCAAATTACGAAAAAATTACGATTTTTTAAAAGCATTATTAATAATAAAAAACATAATCGCAAAATGCAATTTGTGCAAAAAGTTTAAAATAACTAAGCATAAATTATATAAAAACTTATTATTAATACTAATATTAAACCGAGCATAAAAAATAATAACGTTTAACTATATAATTAAACTATTAAAGTTAAAAAAACCTATAACAAAAATAAAATTCGACTTTATTATAGTTATAATAGATAAATTTACAAAATACGCCTACTTTATACTATATAAAAAAACAAGCTTAATAAAAAATTTAATTTACGCAATAATAAAACATATTTTTAATAAATATAAATATTTAAAAACAATTATTACTAATAAAAGTAAAATAATAGCATTTAAATTTTAGCAGTTATTTACTAAAACCTTAAAAATTAAATACAAAATATTTACAACATACTATTTATGTTACGAACCAACAAGAGGACTAGGCCGCCTGAAGCGCAACCCAGCAAAAAGAGGGGCAGACCAAGTCACGTAACATAGATCTAAAGGATCTAAGATCCAACAGATCCAGTGTATGGATCTAGGGGATCTAAGATCCAACAGATCCAATGTGTAGATCTAGGGGATTTAAGATCTAACAGATCCAAGGAAATATAAGGATAAGGGAATAGTATAAAAAGGAAAAGATTTCCTATGTAGCTAAGACATTCACTTATTACTATTCAACTTATGTCTATAGTTAGTTCTTGGAAATAACTATAGGAGAACATTCTCTACGAAGCAGTTAATCTAAAATACTATTGTTCTTATTGCCCGCAATACTATCCTTTGACGTATACTTTAAACATAAACATAAGAGTATCACTGGTTATACTTCAAGCATCTATAACCCCGATACCACGAGAGCATATATAGTGTTAGACACTAGTGTACGCTTTGTAACATTTTGAATAGTCTTGTTCTACGTTAAGCGGTTGACTAGGGCAATATTCGAACCATGGCGCCTACCACCCCATCCAGTTCGCAGGACGTTGTTGCTGCATTTCGAGCAGAGATCGCAGTAATATATAATCGAATACGAGAGTTAGGACAGAAGTCAGATGAACAGGCAGGCATCTTTAACAGCACTATAGACCAGACAGACAAGCTCGAAGAAAAAGCCGACAAACTCGAGAATCAGAATTAGGAACTACGAAACAACATCCTAAACCTGGAAAGACAGAACTAACTTCTTAAAAAAGAAGTCGATAAGACGAACAAACAACCAGAAGTTACGACAACGGCTATAGGGATGGTCAAGAAACCTGTGAGGAACTTAAAACTTCTAAGCCCAGCACGATTTAATAGTATACACGCAGGATTAATGGAACTTGGCGCAATGCAGCAAGGACGAAAGAATCAAAAGAAGAAATCCAAGGATTTCAAGTGTTACAATTGCAATAAACCGGGACATTACGCCAAAAATTGCGAAAAAAGACCACGCAAGAATCTACAAGTACCAAAGGCCAAGATATCTGAAGCCAAAAAAGGCAGCCAACAAGTTAACATAATACAAGCCCACTACGATAACAAAATATCAGACGTAGAGCAAAATAGTAAAACATTAACCAAAGACCAAGCAGCATAAGGAGAAGTACGTACATTAACAGACCAAATAATAACACGACTACACCTAAAACAAACGGCAGAAGAAATCTACAAACAAGCTGTTCATAATAAAGAATAGTTTACCGACAGTTTAGAAAAAGAAGTACAACTCGACGAAATAGCACGTTTAGAACGTAGCTTGGCAAAAGTGGTACAGACTTTAAAACAAAAACCTAAAGCTATAAAAGTGATCACAAAACAGATCCAGCAAAAGTTACAACATTAAGTAACTATCGCGTTAAACAAACAAAAAAACGCGCAAACCCAAAGTAAATAACCAGGACCCGACTAGGAAAATAAGCAACGAAAAAACCTTAACTTAGCCGAAAAGAGTTAAAATAACGAACCTCAAAAGTTAAAAAACGACGAAAAATACTTGAAAAATTATGTCTACCCTTTTATCGATAAAGCAGTATCAACACCAGATATACAATAAACCAAAGCTAATTAACATACATATTAAAACATTAAAAATAAAATAATATGCAGAAAGAATTGGCCAAAAGGCAAAGAATGCCTAAAAAAAGATCTAAAATGTTTTTACAAAACTTGCGATTGCCAAACCAGAGATAAATAGTTAAACCAGTTTATATAAAAAGGAATAGCTTAAAGACAAGTTAACCTATATACGCAAAAAAACGAACTTTGCTTAAAACAAAAGATAATAACTTTAACCAAAAAAAAAATAAAATAAAAGCTCGATATTAAATTAAAGCGGTAGCTTTTACGGTATTACGAAAAATACCGGGATATAATAATCGAAATAGGCATAAATATTTTAAAAACGAAAAAGTTTAATACTTTTATTTTAATTAGTTGTTTATATAATAGTATTATATTTAAGAACGATAACAAACGGTTGTAATTACGTTATAAAAAATATTATAAGATATTATAAGCAAGTTATATAGTATATAAATATAAAAAATATATAGTAAAAAAGATTAAAAATCTTTAGTTTCTAGCCCGAATAGCTAAAACAAAGATTTAATATCTTTATAAAAAAACTAAAGTTAAAAAATTAATAATAATATATTAAACAGCTTACGGATACGTTATATTTAAATAAGATCTATACTATCTTAAAAATTACAAAAAAAGGTTCACGATTTAAAAACGATACTAATATATTTAATACAAAGTTTATATATTTTATAAATTTTTTTAATATAAAAATATAAAAAAGCAGATAAAAAAAAAAAACTAGCGAAAGTTAACTTTTATTTAAAATCGTCGAAAAAATAATAAAGCGGCAAAGTTTATAAAAAAATAAAACCGACGATAAGTTTATTAATAAGTAAAAAACGATAAAAAGCAATTATAAAACGAAACCAACAGTTAGTTTATAAGATTTTTAGGTTTTTATATAAAATAAAAACATAAATTAAAAAAATATAAATATTAATAAACGTAATCTACGATAAAAAAAAACTAAAAGCTTTATTTAATATAGGCGTTTACGAAAGTTTTATTTCTTTAAATCTAATTAACGATTTAAATTTAGCATAAATTAAAAAAAAAAAAAAACCCTATATATTTATAACTTTCGATAAAAGAACTATAAGCTATAATAACGAAAAAGTTATACGAAAAACTGTAGAACTCCTAGTAATTATTTAAAATTATTTAAAACGCTTTAAGCTCGATATTGTAAAAATATTATATAATATAACATTAGGGTTAACCTAATTACGAGAAAATAATCCTAAAGTAGATTAAAAAACTGGCCGTCTTTAATAAGATTTGCTTAAAATAATTAAACTAAAAAAAGACTTAGCCTTTATAAAACTTTAAATATAAGCTATATATAAGCTTAAACAGCTAAATAAGGTATAAAACATAATATAATAGTAAGTTAATAAAGAATTTACGATTAAAGTATTAAAAAAATACGCTAAATTTAAAAGCCTGTTTATAAAACAATATAGTAAAAAAGCAGGGCTACTAAAGTATAATAAGTATAATCACGCGATTAATTTAAAAGAAAAAACGCACTTTAAAGCTTTTAAACTATATAAATTAAATATAAAACAGCTTAAAAAACTACGAAAGTATTTTAATAAAAACTTAAAAAAAGGGTTTATACAATATTTTAAATTATCGGCAATAGTACCGATACTATAGGTATTAAAAAAACTAAGAAAAGATGGTAAACGAAAATAGAGAAATTGCAAAAACTGGCGATATTTTAACTTTATAACCATTAAAAATAAAAAACTTATACTTTAAATAAACGACTTAAAAAATCGTTTAAGAAAAGCATAATAGTTTATAACATTCGACGTTTTAAAAGCCTATTATTATATTAAAATTAAAAAAGGTAACGAGTGAAAAACAGCATTTATTACAAAGTACGGACTATATAAATTTTTAGTAATAGATTTTAGCTTTATTAACGCTTTAGTAACATTTTAATTAATAATTACGGATATGCTACGCGAATTTATCGATAAATGTATAATAGTATATTTAAACGATATCTTAATTTATTTAAAAATATTTAAAAAATATAAAGAATATATGCAATAAATGCTTTAAACGTTATAAAAAGCAAAGTTAAAAGTATATTTAAGAAAAAGTAAGTTTTATAAATAACGAGTAGATTTTTTAAAATATATAATCTTTTTAAAAGAAGTACAAATTTAATAGTTTAAACTAAAAGTAGTAAAAGATTAGCTTGCATTAAAAAATGTTAATAATATATATTTATTTATAAGATTTACAAATTTTGTATATATATTTATTAAAGATTTTAAAAAAATCGCGGCATTTTTTACAGACTTTATTAAAAAAAACAAACCTTTTTAATAAACGGAAAAAAAGCAAAAAGCGTTTAACATATTTAAAAATGCGATTTTAAGCGATTTAGTATTTAAATTATTTAATTTAAATAAAAAATATAAAATAAAAGTCGACGTAAATAATTATGCTATAAAAAGATAATTAATTTAACGAAATAAAAACAGCAAACTATATCTAGTGGCATTTTTTTTAAAAAAGTTTTTAAAACTTAAATTAAACTACTAAATTTACGATAAAGAACTTATAGCAATAATCGAGGCATTTAAGCAATAAAAATATTATTTAAGTGGCATTATAGCATTAATAAAAATCTACTTAGATTATAAATATTTTACAACGTTTATAACTACTAAAGTATTAAATAAACGATAAATAAAATAGGCAGAATTCTTATTATAGTTTGATTTTAGAATTATTTATATTAAAGGCAAAGAAAATAATAGAGCAGATATCTTTAGCCGAAAAAGCGATTATAAGCAAAAAGTACTACTAGAAAGTCAGGTACTGTTGTACGAGAATACGGATGGAAGCCTATTTATAAACCTTATGTAAATGAATTACGAAGAATGGGACCAAAAGATATAAGACATATTACGAGGACAAAACGAACTAACTAGCTAGTATTATAATAATAAATTATACGTATTAAGGACGTGCTAATACGAATTAGTTAAAGAAATATACGAATATTTATTTTTAAAACACTAGGGAGTGTTTAAAACATTTAGCAGATTATAAAGAAATTACGATTTTCTAAAAGTATTAATAATAGTAAAAAAAGTTATTTTAAGGTGTAATTTGTGCAAAAAGTCTAAAATAACAAAGTATAAACTATATAAAAATTTAATACTAATATTAATATTAAACCGAGTATAAAAAACGATAGTATTTAACTATATCGTTAAATTATTAAAGTTAAAAGAATTTATAATAAAAGTAAAATTTAATTTTATTATAGTTATAGCAAATAAGCTTATAAAATACGTTTATTTTATATTATATAAAAAAGCAAGTTTAGCAGAAGATTTAGCTTACGTAATAATAAAACATGTTTTTAATAAATATGGTTATTTAGAAATAATTATTACCGATAAAGGCAGAATAATAGTATTTAAGTTTTAGCGGTTATTTATTAAAACTTTAAAAGTTAAATATAAAATGTTTATAGTATATTATTTATAAACCGATAGTTAAATAGAAAAACTAAATTAAATACTAAAATAATATTTACGTTATTACGTTAATTAAGATTAAAATAACTAGGTAAAATTGTTACTAAATGCAGAACTAGTATATAATAGTTTAATAAATAAAACAATAGGAATGTTACTATTTAAAGCAAACTACGGATACGATATAGATATATAATAATATTATATTAACGGTATTACTGTATTAGTAGTAGAAATTTAAGCAAAAAAGTTGCTAAGATTATAGAAATAGCTATAAAAAGAATTTACATTCGTTTAACGAAAAATAAAAGAATATTATAACAAAAGCAGATTGTTAAAGCTAATTTTAAAAAAGGGGGATAAAGTCTATATTTTAAAACGCAACATTTAAACAAAGCGCAATAACAAAAAACTTGATTTTAAAAATATCGGACTTTTTAAAATTAAAAAAGTTATATTATTAATAATATATAAACTAAAGCTATTAAATACTATAGTTATCTAACTAATTTTTTATATATTATTATTAACTAAAGCGTACCTAAACGCTACGTTTAAAACCTAACTAGAAGCAGATGAAGATAAAGACATTTACGAGGTAAAAAAAATCCTAGATTTACGATAAGGTAAGAAGGAGTTTAAATATTTTATTAAGTGGGAAGGCTATACGTACGCTAAAACTACGTAGGAACTAAAAAAACACCTCACGAACGTAAAGAATTTTGTTAAAAATTTCCACCGACAATACCTTGGTCGACCGAAACTAAAAAGGAAGGGTCGACTACAGAAACATTAAAGTTGCTCTAGTCGAAAGAAAAAAAGGCCTTAGTATCGGCTTTTTTTTTCTCCTGTTCCGCAGCGTTTAACTGTTCTTTTTTTACCAAAATTGCGATTTCACGTTTTTTAAAAAACTTTTCCTGCTGACGGAGACGACGAATGGTGTATAACTCGTCGGACATTTTCTTTTATTCGGCCGTAAGCTTTTCTTAGCGCTTTAAAAGACTGTTCTTTAATGCGCGACGGCGCTTGGAGAGACGTTTGCATTTATTTATAATAGCCTTAAAAGAAAACATTAGGATTTTAATAGCGTTGTAGCTACGCTAGTATTAAATATAAAAGTAATAGCTAGAAATTTCGTTAATACGGAAATAAAGAACCTTGATGGTTAGGCAATAAATATAAGGAGGAATTTTAAAACCGTTTTAAAAAATAAATTTAGCACAAAACTTATAATTAATACGCTAATTAGGCCGGTAACAAGAACTAGAGGTTTTACGCATACGACTAGATATAATAAAGTAAAGAAGAAAGGGAAGTATATTTACCTAGAAGAAAAAACATAAAAATTTTAAATATGTTTATTAAGACAATAAACCTAGAAAAAGGAGAATAATGTTACGAACTAACAAAAGGATTAGGCCGCTTAAAGCGCAACCTAGCAAAAAGAGGGGCAGACCAAGTCACGTAATATAAATCTAAAAGATTTAAGATCTAACAGATCTAGTACATAGATTTAAAAGATCTAAAATCTAATAGATCTAATATGTAAATCTAAAGGATCTAAGATCTAACAGATCTAAAGAAATATAAAGATGAGGGAATAGTATAAAAAGGAAAGGATTTCTTATATAGCTAAGATATTCACTTATTACTATTCAACTTATGTCTATAGTTAGTTCTTAGAAATAACTATAGGAGAACATTCTCTACAAAACAGTCAATCTAAAATACTATTGTTCTTATTGCCCGCAATACTATCATTAACGTATACTTTAAACATAAAACGTAAAAATATCTTTAGTTATACTTTAAATATCTATAACCCTAATACCACAAAAGCCTATATAGTGTTAAACACTAGTGTATGCTTCGTAACAATTATAATTTTTGCAATATAGTTTAAATTTAATTAAATAATAACTTTTATAGCTATTAAAAATAAAAAAGCAATATTTTTTTTATACGACGCTTTATATATTTATCGAAATATTTAGTTTAATTTAAGCTTCGTTTATTTATTATTTAATTATTTTTTATAGTTTTAACTTTTTAATTACCGAGTAATTTAATATTTTTATATTAAAATAATATAAAGTAAAATAATATAGCTATATAACGATATATTTTAAATAACCGTAAACTATTTTAAATTATTTAATTATAAAGCTTTTAATTTTCATACGCGGTTAAATATAGTTATAATAAAATCAAACGTAATACGATTTATTATAAATTTAGTTTTATTAAAGTTATAAATATATTTTTTTTTAATTTTTAATTTTTATAATTACTTTTTATACAAAAACGAACTAAACGTAGTATTTAATTAAATTTTCGTTTAAAACTTGTTGTCACGGCCCGGAAGTCAGCAGTTGGTTCTTAGACCCAATTTATTGTATATTCTTTATAAAATAACTAAGATAAGGAAAAAAGGAAAGTATTTATTTAATAGCTGTAGTATAGGAATATATAAGTAGGGATTAGTGGGCTACTTGGATATTTTAAGTATTTTATTTACTAAGTAATTGTTCTACTATTTATTAAAATAATAAATAATAGCTTAACAACTGGTTAATCTGTTTAACAGCTGTAAATAAGATATTAGCCGTTATAATTCCCTTTTTTTAAAAAGTTGCGTCCTAAGATTTGGAAAAATTAAATTAAAAAGGACTAAGGCGTAACTTCGATTAAAATCGAATTTAAGGACTTTTAAGATTTAAATTTTGCAAAGCGTAAAGATTTAACCGGAATCGAACTTAAAAACTTTTGCGTAAGCCAACTTTTAGGCAATAAAAAGATGCTTTCGGTATACGCTAATAGGCTTAGTTTAAAGGGCTTTTATATTTTTTATACTTTACCCGTTGCGCTAATATGTATAAACTTATTGATTTTATTAGTTGTTTTTGTGTTTTTATTTTTTTTTAACAGCCGGCTTTTAACATTTCGGTTTTTTAACGCCGTTTTTTTATTTATGTAGTTTTTTTTAATGCCGTTTTTTTATTATTTTCGTAAAGTAGATTTATTTTATTTTTTTTTACTACTTTTAACTATTTTGCTAATTATATCGGTAGTTTTGCTTAGTTTAAGTTTTTCGTATAGTACTTTTAAACCTTTAACGTAAAGTTTTTTAAATAGTTTGCAAAATATTATTGTTTGTTAAAGTTTTATTTTTTTTTATTAAATTTAATAGTATAATTTATAGTAACGCATCTCCTACGTAAATGGGCCACCCAAGTGAATGGGCCACTTTCCAGACCTTCTTCGTACGTACATTCGCAAATAATCTAACAACAACATATTTGATTAATTTAAACTAGCTAAATTCTTATTCGCTAGACCTGTTTATACTATTCCGACAAGTTCGCGCATTATAGCTACGTTTGCTACAAGTCTTATAGCACCCAACGCAAGTCTTTTTTCCTTTCGTACGACGAACGAACCAACGAATAACCCGACGAACAAACCGAAAATATAAACAATTAATTCGAATTAATTAAATTTTTATTCGCTAAACTTGTTTATACTATTCCGATAAGTTTGCGCATTATAGCTACGTTTGCTGCAAGTTTTATAGCACCCGACGCAAGTTTCGACGCAAGTTTCGACGCGAGTTTCGACGCAAGTCCCGACGCGAGTCCCAACGCGAGTTTTTTTTTTTTTTTCGTACGATAAACAAACCGACGAACGAGCCGACAAACTTACATAACTATGTTTTTCGAAGCCCGTAAATCTTTTGCTTTTTATATAAACAATTATTTTTTTATAATTGCGTTTATTTTATTATCGGTTCGTTCGTCGGCTCGTTCGTCGGGTTATTCGTCGGTTCGTTTGTCGTACGAAAGGAAAAAAGACTCGCGTCGGGTACTATAAAACTTGTAGCAAAAGTAGCTATAATGCGCGAACTTGTCGAAATAGTATAAACAGGTCTAGCGAATAAGAATTTAACTAGTTTAAATTAATCGGATATGTTGTTGTTGGATTATTTGCGAATGTACGTACAAAGGTCTAGAAAGTGATCTATTCAATTAGGTGTTTTATCTAAGTGGGAGATGCGTTATATAATTTATTATTATAATACGGGTAAATTAATTTATTCGATTTTCGTAATGTTTTTCAAATTTTTTTATTTTATTTTTCGTAATTTATTTATATAAAATTTATAAATAAGTTTTTATTTATAGTCGCTTTTTCGGCTAAAAATATCGGCTTTATCGTTTTTTTTATTTTTAATGTAAATAATTTTAAAATTAAACTATAATAAAAATTCTGCTTATTGTATTTATCGTTTATTTAATATTTTTATAGTTATAAACGTTATAAAATTTTAATAATATTATAATATTATTTAAATAGTATTTTTATTATTTAAATATTTTAATTATTATTATAAGTTTTTTATTATAAATTTAATAGTTTAGTTTAAGTTTTAAAATTTTTTTTTAAAAAAATACTATTAAATATAGTTTACCGTTTTTGTTTTGTTAAATTAACTATTTTTTTATAGCGTAATTATTTACGTCGATTTTTATTTTGTATTTTTTGTTTAAATTAAGTAATTTAAATATTAAATCGCTTAAAATTGTATTTTTAAACGTATTAAATGCTTTTTATTTTTGTTTTTTTTTAATTAAGTTTATAAAAAGCGCTGCGGTTTTTTTGAAATTTTTAATAAATATATATATAAAGTTTATAAATTTTACAAACGACCGTATATTATTAATATTTTTCGGTACGAGTTAGTTTTTTATTATTTTTAGTTTAAACTATTAAATTTGTATTTTTTTAAAAAAAAATCGTATATTTTAAGAAATTTATTTGCTCTTTATAAAACTTATTTCTTTTTAAATATATTTTGATTTCGCTTTTTATAACGTTTAAAATATTTATTATATACATTTTTTGTATTTTTTAAATATTTTTAAATAAATTAAAATGTCGTTAAAATATATTATTATAAATTTATTAATAAATTTGCGTAATATATTTATAATTATTAATTAAAACGTCGTTAATATTTTAATAAAGCTAAAATTTATTATAAAAAATTTATATAGTTTATATTTTATAATAAACGCTATTTTTTACTTGTTGTTTTTTTTAATTTTAGTATAATAATAAGCTTTTAAAATATTAAGCGTTATTATTTAATTTACTTTCGTTAAACGATTTTTTATATTATTTATATAAAATATAAATTTTTTGTTTTTAATAATTATAAAGTTTAAATATCGCTAATTTTTTAATTTTTTTTTTATTTTCGTTTACTATTTTTTTATAGCTTTTTTAATATTTATAATATTAGTGCTGCTGCCGATGATTTAAAATATTATGTAAATTTTTTTTTAAGTTTTTATTAAAATATTTTCGTAGTTTTTCGGGTTATTTTTTGTTTAATTTATATAGTTTAAAAGCTTTAAAATGCGTTTTTTTTTTTTAAATTAATTGCGTAATTATATTTATTATGCTTTAATAGCTTTGCTTTTTATTATATTTTTTTATAAACAAGTTTTTAAATTTAGCGTATTTTTTTAATATTTCAATTGTAAATTTTTTGTTAATTTGCTGTTATATTTTATTTCATGTTTTATTTAATTATTGAAATTTGCGTATATTTTATAATTAAACTTTTGTAAAAATTAAGTTTTTTTTTAATTTAATTATACCGGGTTAATTTTATTAAAAACGGCTAGTTTTTTAGTTTATTTTAAAATTAATTTTTCGTAACTAAGTTAATTTTAATATTATATCGTATTATATTTTTATAATATTAAGTTTAAAACGTTTTAAATAATTTTAAATAATTATTAAAAGTTTTGTAGTGTTTTATGCAACTTTTTTATTATTATAATTTATAATTTTTTTATTAAAAATCGTAAATATATAAAGTTTTTTTTTTTTTTTTTTTTAATTTTTTAGTTTATGTTAAGTTTAATTTGATAATTAAATTTAAAAAAATGAAATTTTAATAAACGCTTATATCGAGTAAAACTTTTAACTTTTTTTTTTTTCGTAAATTACGTTTAATATTATTTATATTTTTTTAAGTTATGTTTTTATTTTATATAAAAATTTAAATATTCCGTAAATTAGTTATTAATTTCGTTTTATAATTGTTTTTTGTCGGTTTTGTTTTTTTATAAATTTTGCCGATTTATTTTTTTTTCGATAATTACGGATAAAAATTAAGCGTTTGTAATTGCTTTTTTTAATTTCTTTTTTATATTTTCGTATTAAAAATTTTTATAAAATATATAAACTGTATATTAAATATATTAATATCTTTTTTAAATCGTAAACTTTTTTTAGCAATTTTTAAAATATTGTAAATTTTGTTTAAATATAGTATATTTATAAATTGCTTTATATATTATTACTAATTTTTTAGTTTTAGCTTTTTTATAAAAATAATAAATTTTTAATTTTTTTTATTATATATTTTTTATATTTATATATTATATAATTTATTTATAATATTTCGTAATGCTTTTTATAGCGTAGTTATAATTATTTATCGTTATTTTTAAACATAGTTTTATTATATAAACGATTAATTAAAATAAAAATATTAAACTTTTTTGTTTTTAAAATATTTATATTTGTTTTAATTATTATATTTTTATATTTTTTATAATATTATAAAAGTTATTGTTTTAATTTAGTATTAAGTTTTCGTTATATTTTTGTTTTAGTTAACGCTATTATTTTTTATTTTAGGCAGAATTTATTTTTTTAAATATATTACGTAACTTTTTTTCGAGCTATTATTATATATATTATTCGGTTTAGTTATTTATTTTTTGTTTAGTAATTATATATATCGTAAAAGCATTTTAAGTTTTTATTTAAACATTTTCGCTTTTGGGTTAATTGAGTCTAAGTATTATTTTATTTTTAATATTTTAATATTTATATCGATTTGTTTTAGTTTATTATATTTTTATTTTTAATAATATTTTATCGATTAAAAAGTAAATATAATTTTTAAAATATTTTTTGTTGTTTTTAAAATTGTAAAGTTTTTCGTTTGAACTTTTTTTGTTTAGGTTAAAACTTTTTTATTTTTCTTTTTTTTAGTTTAGTTTTAGTTAATTATTTCGGGTTTAAGCATTTTTTTATTTATTTAGCGCAACGTAAACTTGGTGTTGTAATTTTTGCTAAATTTGTTTTATAATTATTTTTATAGCTATAGGCTTTTGTTTTAAAATTTATATTACTTTTGCTAAGTTACGTTTTAAACGTACCGTATTTTTAAGTTGTACTTTTTTTTTAAGTTGTCGGTAAACTATTTTTTGTTGTTTGGTTTATGTTACGAAGCGTACACCAGTGTTTAACACTATGTAAGCTTTTGTAGTATTAGGGTTATAAATGCTTAAAGTATAACTAAGGATACTTTTATGTTTATGTTTAAAGTATACGTTAACCATAGTATTTTAAATTAACTGTTTTGTAAAAAATGAATTTTTATAGTTATTTTTAAAAACTAACTATAAATATAAATTAAATAGTAATAAATAAACGACTAGTTATAAAAAAAAATTTTTTTTATATTTTAATTTTTTTTTATTACTTTAATTAGTTATGTTTTATATTAATTAATTTTGTTTAGTAATAATTAAGTTTAATTATAAATAATTTTTTTTAATTAATATTTTTTTTATTAATTATTATTAATTATTTACGATTATTTTTATAATTATATATACTTATATTTGTGTTTAGCTTTTTTTTTCCTTTTAGTTTTTTTATAAGCTTTTTTTTCGTTAGTTCGTAATATTATTTCTTTTTTTTTAAATTTATTATTTTTAATAAATATATTTATACTTTACGTTTTTTTTTAAGTAATTACGTATATTTTTTTTTTAACTTATTATATCGGGCCGCGTTATTAAATCGCGTAATAAACTGGCGCTATTTACTGTTTATTATATTGTTTTTATTATTTTTTTTAAAAACTTTAGTTTTAAAATTAAGCTTTATTTTCATTATTTAAACAAAAAATAGAAATATATTATAATAAAAAAACGTATAACGTTGCGAAAAATGCGTATAGGCTAAATATTTTTACGACAAAAAAAAAGGATTTTTTATTTTTTTTAAGGCATTCGTGCTGAATTTTAGCGTTTAAAACGCGAAAAATTGCTAGCAAAAAAGCGTATTTTAAAATTATATCGTTATTATTAAAAAAAGTTAAATAAACAAAAAAACAAATTCGATAAAACTTTTTTTCGTTTAATTCGGTTATAAACGATAAAAACTATAATTTACTTTTAAAAAATGAAGCTAGTTTAATAAAGTTTTCGTTTTTTAAACGAATTAAATAAACAAAAACGTTTTAAATTAAACGCTATTATTTTAGTTTAAGCGTTTAAAGCTTTAAATATTATTAATTAAAGTACTATAAAAGTTTTTTTAATGCTTTAAACAAATAACTTTTTTTTTTTTAGCTTCGGTCGGTTAAAATATTATTTATAAACGTTTTTAACGAAATTTTTTACGTTCGTAAAATATTTTATTAGCTTTTATATAGTTTTAACGTATATATATCTTTTTTATTTAATAAAATATTTAAACTTTTTTTACTTTATCGTAAATTTAAAATTTTTTCTATTTTATAAATGTTTTTATTTTCGTTTACTTTTAATTAAGTTTTAAACGCAACGTTTAAATACGTTTTAATTAATAATAATATTTAAAAAATTAGTTTAATAACTATAGTATTTAATAACTTTAGTTTATATATTATTAATAAAAATCCTTTTTTAATTTTAAATAGTCCGATGTTTTCAAAATCGAGTTTTTCGTTATTACGTTTTATTTGAATATTGCGTTTTAAAAAATAGATTTTTTTTTTTTTTTTAAAAAATTAGCTTTAATAATCTGTTTTTATCGTAATATTTTTTTATTTTTTATTAAACGAATATAATTTTTTTTTATAATTATTTTTATAGTTTTAGCATTTTTTTTGCGTAAATTTTTACTGCTAATATAATAATATTATTAATATAATATTACTATATATTTATATTATATTTATAATTTACTTTAAATAATAACATTTTTATTATTTCGTTTATTAAACTATTATATACTAATTTTGCATTTAATAATAATTTTACTTAATTATTTTAATATTTAATTTAATTTTTTTATTTAACTATTTATTTATAAATAATAAGCTATAAACATTTTATGCTTAATTTTTAAAATTTTAATAAATAATTACTAAAACTTAAATACTATTGTTTTTTTTTATTAATAATAATTGTTTTTAAATATTTATATTTATTAAAAATATATTTTATTATTATATATGCTAAGTTTTTTGCTAAGTTTGTTTTTTTATAAAATATAAAATAAACATATTTCGTAAATTTGTTTAATATAATTATAATAAAATCGAATTTTATTTTTATTATAAATTTTTTTAACTTTAATAATTTAATTATATAATTAAACGCTATTGTTTTTTATGTTTAGTTTAATATTAATATTAGTATTAAATTTTCGTATAATTTATGTTTTATAGCTTTAGATTTTTTGCATAAATTATATTTAGCGATTACGTTTTTTACTACTTTTAATACTTTTAAAAAGTCGTAATTTTTTTGTAATTTATTAAATATTTTAAACATTTTTTAATATTTTAAAAATAAATGTTCGTATATTTTTTTAACTAATTTATATTAATATATTTTTAATACGTATAACGCATCTCCCACGTAAATAGGCCACCTAAGTAAATGGGCCACTTTCTAGACCTTCGTACGTACATTTACAAATAATCTAATAACAATATATCCGATCAATTTAAACTAGTTAAATTCTTATTCGCTAAACCTGTTTATACTATTCTAACAAATTTACGCATTATAGCTACTTTTGCTACAAGTTTTATAGCATTCGACGCAAGTTTTTTTTCCGCTCGTACAACGAACGAACCGACGAATAGCCCGACAAACGAACTAATAAACAAACCGATAAACTTATATAAAATAAATAATTGTTTATTATATAAAAAACAAAAAGTTTACGGGCTTTACAGGCTTTGTAAACGTTAAAAAGCGTAGTTATATAGGTTTGTCGGCTCGTTCGTCGGTTTATTTATTGTACGAAAAGGAAAAAAACTTGCGTCGAAACTTGCGTCAAAACTCGCGTCAAAATTTGCGTCAAGTACTATAAAACTTACAGCAAACGTAGCTATAATACGCAAATTTGTCGAAATAGTATAAACAAGTCTAGCAAATAAAAATTTAATTAATTCAAATTAATTGTTTATATTTTCGGTTCGTTCGTCAGGTTATTCGTCGGTTCGTTCGTCGTACGAAAAGAAAAAACACTCGCGTTAAGTGCTATAAAACTTATAGCAAAAATAGCTATAATACGCAAACTTATCGGAATAGTATAAACAGGTCTAGTAAATAAAAATTTAGCTAATTTGAATTAATCGGATATATTGTTGTTGGATTATTTGCGAATATACGTACAAAGGTCTAGAAAGTGGCCCATTTACTTAGGTGGCCCATCTACGTAAAAGATGCGTTAAACTAGTTTTTTTTTGCTTTTAATTTAAACTGTTAAATTTGTACTTTTTTAAAAAAAGATTATATATTTTAAAAAATTTACTTATTATTTATAAAACTTACTGTTATAAAGCGTACACTAGTGTTTAACACTATGTATGCTCTTGTGGTATTAGGGTTATAAATACTTGAAATATAACTAAGGATACTCTTATATTTATATTTAAAGTATACGTTAAAGGATAGTATTACGGGCAATAAGAATAATAATATTTTAAATTAACTGTTTTATAAAAAATGTTCTTTTATAACTATTTTTAAAAACTAGCTATAGACATAAATTAAATAGTAATAAATAAATAACTAGTTATATAAAAAAACCCTTTTTTTATATACTTATTCCCTTATCTTTATACTTTTTTTAAATTACTTTAACTATAGTAATCTTTACGGTTACGTTGTCGCTCTTTATTTACGGAAAGGTAAAGATCACAATACTATTGTCGCGGATTACGATTTATTTTGTAATCTAAAAATTACGTGCCTTTTCTAGTCCGTACTTCTTTTTAGGCCTGCTAACAGGCCTCCACTTATTAATTCGTAACATTATCCCCCTCTTTCTATCCTTATTATCCTCAACAAATCTAGCCGGTAAATCTTCCTTTTTACCCCTTAGAAAGATTTATTAGTATGCCTAACTGTATATAAAAACCTCGCGCTCATCGTAATCCTTCCGATCGGTCTTCCAAGTCTAGCAAACGAGCCGCTTTCTATTCTTACGCTATTTCTTACGATATACTAGCAAATATGCCTTATACTTTTTGTTTTCAACACAACCTTTCGTCCTCTTGTCTTATCCTTAAAAATTCCAATCGCTATAAAACGTATATTTATCGCAGGCGTTTTTACGACAATGTCCTAGTAGCTTCCTCGCTTACCAAAGTATTAAAATAATAGCGCAAATTAGATTCCGAAAAAAGTAAAGCTAGCGAAGACCTTTTTAATTTTTACGAGCAAATGACCAAGATTTAATTTAAACTGGCCGCTACTGCAGACCGGTTAATATAAATACGTCGTATTTATTTTAAAGTAAAAAAGCGTAGTTTTAAGTTATTTAAGCGGGGTATGGTTAAATTAGACCGGGAGGACGGTGTTCTTTCTGCGTTAAATGGTTACGAAGACTGTTTTTTTCGCGATCTCCAGTCTATAGAAGTTCTTCCTAATTCTAACTAGTTAGAATTTGGTCTAGGGGGTACTACTTTTTTCGTGGTCGCCCCCGACTCCTCGGTTTCGGCCGGTTAGGGTGCTGTCGGTAGAAATCTTTAACAAGGTTTTTTACGTTCGTGAGGTGTTTTTTTGGTTCCTACGTGGTTTCGGCGTGCGTATATCCTTCCCATTTAACGAAGTATTTAAATTCTTTCTTACCCTGTCGTAAATTTAGGATTTCTTCTATTTTATAGATATTTTTATCTTTATTTACTTTTAATTAGGTTTTAAGCGCAGTATTTAAGTGCGTTTTAGTTAATAATAACATATAAAAAATTAGTCGAATAACTATAATGTTTAGTAGCTTTAGTTTAAATGTTATTAATAATATTACTTTTTCGATTTTAAAAAGTCCGATATTTTTAAAATCGAGTTTTTCGTTATTATGTTTCGTTTAAATATTGCGTTTTAAAAAATAGACTTTATCCCTTTTTTTTAAAATTGGCTTTGATAATTTGTTTTTGTCGTAGTACTTTTTTATTTTTTGTTAAACGAATGTAAGTTTTTTTTATAGCCATTTCTATAATCTTAGCAGTTTTTTTGTTTAGATCTTTGCTGCTAGTGCGGTAATATTGTTAATATAGTATTATTGTATATTTATATTATATTTATAGTTCGCTTTAAATAGTAATATTTTTATTGTTTCGTTTATTAAACTGTTATATGCTAGTTCTGCATTTAGTAATAATTCTACTTAGTTGTTCTAATTTTAATTAATATAGCAACGTAGGTATTATTTTAATGTTTAATTTAGTTTTTTTATTTAACCATTTATTTATAAGTAGTATATTATAAACATTTTATGTTTAATTTTTAAAGTCTTAGTAAATAATTGCTAAAATTTAAATGCTATTATTTTATTTTTGTCGGTAATAATTGTTTTTAAATAACTATATTTGCTAAAAATATGTTTTATTATTGCGTAAGCTAAATTTTTTGCTGAGCTTACTTTTTTGTATAATATAAAATAAGCGTATTTTGTAAGCTTATTTACTATAACTATAATAGAGTTAAACTTTATTTTTGTTATAGGTTTTTTCGATTTTAATAATTTAACTATATAGTTAAATGCTATAGTTTTTTATATTCGATTTAGTATTAGTACTAGTACTAAATCTTTATATGGTTTATGCTTTGTTATTTTAGATTTTTTGTACAAGTCGCATTTTGCGATAACTTTTTTTATTATTATAGATGCTCCCGGAAAATCGTAATTTTTCCGTAGTCTGCTAAGCGTTTTAAATATTTTTTAGTGTCTTAAAAATAGATATTTGTATACTTTTTTAACTAATTTATACTAATATGCTTTTAATACGTATAGTTTATTATTATAGTACTAGTTAGTTAGTTCGTTTAATCTTCGTAGTGCGTTTTATATTTTATAATCTTATTTTTTATAATTTATTTATATAAGGTTTATGGATAGGCTTTTATTTGCGTTTTTGTGTAATAGTATTTAGCTTTTTAGTAATATTTTTTGTTTATGGTCGCTTTTTTGGCTAAAAATATTAGCCTTATCGTTTTCCTTGCTTTTAATATATATAATTCTAAAATCAAACTATAATAAAAATTCTGCCTATCGTATTTATTGTTTATTTAATATTTTAGTTGTTATAAACGTTATAAAGTTTTTATAGTTTAAGTAAACTTTTATTAATGTTATAATGCTATTTAAATAATGCTTTTATTATTTAAATGCTTTGATTATCGCTATAAGTTTTTTATTATAGATTTAATAGTTTAGTTTAAGCTTTAAAAACTTTTTTAAAAAAAATGCTATTAAATATAGTTTGCTGTTTTCGTTTTGTTAAATTAACTGTTTTTTTATAGCGTAATTACTTGCGTCGATTTTTACTTTATATTTTTTGTCTAGATTAAGTAGTTTAAGTATTAGATTGTTTAAAATCGTATTTTTAAATATATTAAACGTTTTTTGTTTTTTTTTTTGTTTATTAAAAAGGTTTATTTTTTTTTAGTAAAGTTTGTAAAAGGCGCTGCGATTTTTTTAAATTTTTTAATAAGTGCACGTACGAAGTTTATAAATCTTATAAACGAGCGTATATTATTAATATTTTTTAGTATAGGCTAGTTTTTTACTACTTTTAGTTTAGATTGTTAAATTCGTATTTTTTTTTAAAGATATTATATATTTTAAAAAATCTATTTGTCGTTTGTAAAACTTACTTTTTTTTAAATATACTTTTAATTTTGCTTTTCGTAACATTTAAAGCATTTATCGCATATATTTCTTGTATTTTTCGAGTATTTTTAAATAAATTAAGATGTCGTTTAAATATACTATTACGAAATTATCGATAAATTCGCGTAGTATATTTATAATTATTAACTAGAATGTCGCTAGTGCGTTAGTAAGGCTAAAATCTATTATTAAGGATTTATATAGTTTATATTTTGTAATAAATGCTATTTTTTACTCGTTGCTTTTTTTAATTTTGATATAATGGTAAGTTTTTAAAATATCGAGTGTTATAAACTATTGTGCTTTTTTTAAACGGTTTTTTAAATCGTTTATTTGTAGTATAAGTTTTTTGTTTTTAATAGTAATAGAGTTAAAGTGTTACTAATTTTTACAGTTTTTCTATTTTCGTTTTTTATTTTTTCCTGGTTTTTTTAGTATTTATAATATCGGTGCTGCTGCCGATGACTTGGAATGTTATATAAATCCTTTTTTTAGATTTTTGTTAAGATATTTCTGTAGTTCGTCGAATTGTTTTTTGTTTAACCAGTACGGTTTAAAGGCTTTAAGGTGCGTCTTTTTCTTTAAATCAATCGCGTGATTATATTTACTATGCTTTAATAGCTTTGTTTTTTTACTATATTCTTTTGTAAACAAGCTTTTAAATTTAGCGTACTCCTCTAGTACTCTGATCGTAAATTCTTTATTAATTTGCTGTTATATTTTGTTTTATACTTTATTTAGCTGTTTAGGCTTATATGCAGCTCGTATTTAAAGTTTTGTAAAGGCTAAATCCTTTTTTAATTTAATTATTTCGGGCAAATCTTATTAAAAACGGCTAGTTTTCTAGTCTACTTTAGGATTATTTTTTTGCAATTAAGTTAACCTTAATATTATATCGTATAATATTTTTGCGATATTAAGCTTAAAGCGTTTTAAATAACCTTAAATAATTATTAAAAGTTCTGCAGTTTTTTGTATAACTTTTCTATTGTCGTAATTTATAATTTTTCTATTAAAAGTCGTAAATGTATAAGGTTTTTTTTTTTTAGTTTATATTAAGTTTAATTCGTTAATTAGATTTAAGAAAATAAAACTTTTGTAAACGCTTATATTAAATAAAGCTTTTAATTTTTTTTATTATAGATTACGTTTATTAATATTTATGTTTTTTTAAATTATGTTTTTATTTTATATAAAAACTTAAGAATTTCGTAAGCTAACTATTAGTTTCGTTTTATAGTTGCTTTTTGTTATTTTTTGCTTATTAATAAATTTGTCGTCGGTCCTGTCCTTTTGTAAATTTTGCTGCTTTATCGTTTTTTCGACGATTTTAAATAAAGGTCAATTTTTGTTAATTTTTTTCTTTAATCCTTTTTCTTATTTTTTTATACTAAAAAACTTTATAAAACATGTAAATTTTGCATTAAATATATTAGCATTATTTTTAAATCGTAAACTTTTTTTTGCAATTTTCGAAATATTAAAGATCTTGTTTAAATATAGCGTATCCGTAGGCTGCTTGGTATATTACTATTAGTTTTTTAATTTTATTTTTTTTATAAAGATTCCGAATTTTTATTTCAGCTATTCAGGCTAAAAACTAAAGATTTTTAATCTTTTTTATTATATATCTTTTACATTTATATACTATACAGCTTGCTTATAATATTTCGTAATATTTTTTATAGCGTAGTCGCAACCGTTTATCGTTATTTTTAAACATGGTATTATTATATAAACGATTGATTAAAATAAAAGTGTTAAACTTTTTTATTTTTAAAACATTTGTTTTTGCTTTGATTATTATATTTCGGTATTTTTTATAATACTATAAAAGCTATTACTTTAACTTAATATCGAGCTTTTGTTTTATTTTTTTTTTTAGTTAAAGCCATTATTTCTTGTTCTAAGCAAAGTTTATCTTTTTGCGTATATAAGTTAACTTGTCTTTAAGCTATTCCCTTTTGTACTAACTAGTTTAACTATTCGTTTTTGGTTTAGCAGTTGCAAGTTTTATAATAACATTCTGGGTTATCGTCTGGACATTCCTCTCCTTCTGGCTAGTTCCTTTTGTATATTATTTTGTCCTTTATGTCTCGATATATATATCGGTCTGCCTTTGTCTATTATATATTTGGTGTCGACATCGCTTTATTTACTAGTAAATAAACATAGTTCTGAAAATATTTTTTGTTGTTTTTTAGATTACTAGGTTCTTTATCTTAACTTTTTTCAGCTAAAATAGAGTCTCTCGGTCTCTCCTCTTCCCAGTCGGGTTCTGGCTATTTGTTTCGGGTTTGTACGTTCTTTTATTCGGTTAACGCAATAATTACCTTATACTATAACTCTTATTAAATTTATTCTGTAATTACTTTTATAGCTTTAAGTTCTTGTTTTAAAATTTATACTACTTTCGTTAAACTACGTTTTAAACGTACTATATTTTTAAACTATATTCCCTTTTCTAAACTATCAGTAGACCATTTTTCATCGTAAACAGCTTGTTCATAAATTTTTTTTGCTGTTTGTCTTAAGTGTAGCCGTATTATTAGCTGGTCCGCTAATGCGCGTATTTCTCCTTATACTGCTTAGTCTCCGGTTAATGCTTCATTGTTTTGCTCCACGTTTGAAACTTTATCGTTATAATAAGCTTGCATTATGTTGATCTGTTGGCTGCTTTTTTTAGCTTTCGATATTTTAGCTTCTAGTACTCGTAGATTTTTGCGTAGTTTTTTATCGCAGTTTCTGGTATAATACCCTGGCTTATTGCAGTTATAGCACTTAACGGTCTTTTTCGTCCTTTGCTGTCCTTTTCTGCCTTATTATATTTTATTAAGTTCTATTAATTTTGTATATATATTATATGCCGTAGAGTATTATCGTTTTTTAGAGTTATTAGCTTTATTCTAACTTTTTTTTTGATTTTTGTTTTTAAAAAAGTTCTATACTTCTTTTTAATATCGTTTAAATAATCAAGTATCGATTTAAATAGCTGTTAAGATATATTTTATAAATTTATTAAGTTATAATAGTTTAATAATTTCGTTTTTAACTTTATTTTTTAATTTACTATAGAATATTATAATTTTAGCTTAGTTATTAATGTTAAATATGGCGAAAATCTTTTAAAACTTAGTTATATAAATTAATGCAGATTTAATTTATTATAGCTTTTATAGTTTATTTTAAGCTTATCGTTTTTTTTTAAGGTTAAGGAATAGATTTTTAAGCTTAGTTTTAAAAAAATTTCGGCTTAAAAAAATCCTTTACGTATTTTCGGGCCAATTATCTTTTAGTTTATTCGTTGCTTTAGACAAGTGCAGTTTAAACTAGGTTAAAGCTTTTTTTTTTAATAATAACGCTGCATAGAAAATTTGTTTTTTATCGTTTTTAAAAACGTTGTTATAATAATATTAATACGCTTGTATTTAAACTAAGAATTTTTTAAACTTATTAAAAGTTCCGTCGAATTTAAATAGTTTAGCGATTTTTAGGTTTTTTTTTAATATTTATCGTTCGTTATTTTTAGCGTTTAGCTTTTTTCGAAAGTTTTTAACTACGTTTACTAAATAATTGTACTATTTTTCGGTAATTTTGAACTTGTCGTTTTTTTTTTCGGTTTTTATAGGATGATTAGGGCTTGTTGATCTTTTTAAGGGTGGTGTTGCAACTTGCGATAGTCCCGCATGCTTTTGGGTTATTGGTGCCGATATAGTTTGAATATTGTTTTAGTTAACCGTTTAACGTAGAATAAGACTATTTAAAGTGTTATAAAGCGTATACTAGTGTTTAATATTGTGTATGCTCTCGTGGTATCGGGGTTATAAATACTTAAAATATAACCAAGGATATTTTTATGTTTATGTTTAAAGTATACGTCAAAAAATAGTATTACGGGTAATAAAAACAATAGTATTTTAAATTAACTGTTTCGTAGAAAATGTTCTCTTATAACTATTTCTAAGAACTAGCTATAGACATAAATTGAATAGTAATAAGTGAATAACTAGTTACATAGGGAAACCTTTTTTTTATATGCTCATTCCCTCATCCCTATACTTTCCTTAGATCATTCTAACTATAGTGATCTTTACGGTTGTGTTGTCGCTCTTTACTCACGGAAAGGTAAGGATCACAATGCTATTGTCGCAGATCACGATTCACTTCGTAATCCAAGAATCACGTGCCCTTCCTGGTCCGTGCTTCTTTTTAGGCCTGCCAACAGGCCTCCACTTGTTGGTTCGTAACACTTACCTTTTTTTAGATATATTTTTAATTTTGCTTTTTATAACGTTTAAAATATTTTAAAATAAATTAAAATATTATCGAAATATATAATTACGAATTTATCGATAAATTTTCGTAGTATATTTATAATTACTAATTAAAATGTTGCTAATGCGTTAGTAAAATTAAAATTTATTATTAAAAATTTGTACAGTTTATATTTTATAATAAACGCTATTTGTTATTTATTGTTTTTTTTAATTTTAATATAATAGTAAGCTTTTAAAACGTTTAATATTATTATTTATTTTATTTTCATTAAACGATTTTTTATATCGTTAATACGTAGTATAAGTTTTTTATTTTTAATAGTAATAAAGTTTAAATGTTGCTAATTTTTATAGTTTTTCTATTTTCGTTTTTTATTTATTTTTTTGGTTTTTTTAATCCTTATAATATCGGTATTATTGCCGATAATTTAAAATATTATATAAACCTTTTTTTTTTAAATTTTTATTAAAATATTTTTATAGTTTTTCAAGTTATTTTTTATTTAACTTATATAATTTAAAAGTTTTAAAATGCGTTTTTTTTTTAAATTAATCGCGTAATTATATTTATTATGCTTTTGTAGCCTTATTTTTTCGCTATATTTTTTTTGCGAGTAAGCTTTTAAATTTAACGTACTTTTTTAATACTTTAATCGCAAATTTTTTATTAACTTGTTGCGATATTTTGTTTTATATTTTTATTAGCTGTTTAAATTTATATATAATTTATGTTTAAAGTTTTGCAAAAGCTAAATCTTTTTTTAGTTTAATTATACCGGGTAAATTTTATTAAAAACGGCTAGTTTTTTAATATATTTTAAAATTACTTTTTCGCAACTAGGCTAAACTTAATATTATGTCGTATAATATTTTTGCGATATCGAATTTAAAGCGTTTTAGGTAATTTTAAATAATTATTAAAAGTTTTGCAGTTTTTTATATAGTTTTTTATATAACTTTTTTATTATTATAACTTATAATTTTTGTATTAAAAGTTATAAATATATAAGGTTTTTTTTTTAATTTATATAATATTTAATTTATATAATATTTAATTTATATAATATTTAATTTATATAATATTTAATTTATATAATATTTAATTTATATAATATTTAATTTATTAATTAAATTTAAAAAAATAAAACTTTTTTATACGCTTATATTAAATAAAGCTGTTAGTTTTTTTTTTTCGTAAATTACGTTTATTATTAGCTGTTTTTTTTAAACTATATTTTTATTTTATATAAAGACTAAAAAACTTTATAAACTAGCTGTTAGTTTTATTTTACAACTGTTTTTTATTGTTTTTTATTTGTTAATAAATTTGCCGTTAGTTTTGTTTTTAATATGGTGACTTATGGGTAGAAAGTGTATGTATTATAAAAGATAAAGATTTAACTATCTAGTTGTGCGATGTTTTGCCCTTATATAGGGCTGTGGGGCCCCAGCCCCACACCCTAGGCCATTGTGGCCACACAATGGCTATTATACACAATGGCTATTGTACATTATAGCTATTAAGCCACTACGTGGCTATTCATGCTACCTATGCCCGCGCGCATCAGTTTTTTTATAAATTTTGCCGAGTTATTGTTTTTTCGACGATTACAGATAAAAGTTAATTGTTATCAATTGTTTTTTTTTAATTTCTTTTTTTTTATATTTTCATATTAAAAAATTTTGTAAAACATGTAGATTATGTATTAATTATTTTAGTATTATTTTTAAATCGTAAATTCTTTTTTACAATTTTCGAAATATCGTAGATTTTATTTTAATATAGCGTATTCGTAAGCTGTTTAATATATTACTATTAGTTTTTTAATTTTAGTTTTTTTTATAAAAATATCGGATTTTTATTTTAGCTATTTAAGCTAAAAATTAAAAATTTTCGATTTTCTTTACTATATATTTTTTATATTTATATACTATACAGTTTGCTCATAATATTTTTGAATATTTTTTATAGCATAGCTATAATCGTGCGTCGTTGTTTTTAAATATAGTTTTATTATATAACTAATTAATTTAAATAAAAGTGTTAAATTTTTTTATTTTTAAAATATTTATACCGGTTTTAATTATTATATTTTTATAAATTTTATAATATTATAAAAGCTATTATTTTAATTTCGTATCGAGTTTAATTTTTATTTTAGCTATAGTCAAAGCTATTATTTTTTGTTTAAAACGGAGTTTGTTTTTTTAAATATATAATATAACGTCTTTTTAAATTATTACTATATATACTATTTAATTTAGCTATTTATTTTTTAATTAGCAATTATATATATTATAAAAACATTTTAAATTTTCGTTTAAACATTTTTTTGAGCTAATTTCGTTTATATATTATTTTATTTTTAATATTTTAATATTTATATTAGTTTGCTTTAGTTTATCGTATTTTTATATTTAACAGTATTTTATTAATTAAAAAATAAACCTAATTTTTAAAATACTCTTTGTCGTTTTTTTAAATATAAAGTTTTTCAATTAAACTTTTTTTTTTAAATTAAAATTTTTTACTTTTTTTTTTTTACTTTAATTTTAGCTATTTATTTCGAGTTTAAATGTTTTTTTAATCGTTTAATATAGCGGTTATTTTTTATTATAACTTTTGCTAAATTTGCTCTATAATTACTTTTTTAGCTTTAAGTTTTTGTTTTAAAGTCTATATTATTTTTGCAAAGCTTTGTTTTAAACGTATTAAATTTTGAAATAATACTTTTTTTTTTAAGCTTTGAGTAAACTAGTTTTTGTTATAAACAATTCGCTTATAAATTTTTTCCGCTGTTCGGCTTAAATATAGTCGTATTATTAAATAGTTTGCTATTTTGCGTACTTTTTTTTAAGCTGCTTCGTTTTTTATAAATATTTTACTATTTTGTTTAACGTGTAAGCTTTTATCGTCGTAATAAATTTGCATTATACTAATTTATTAGCTTTTTTTTTTAGTTTTAAATATTTTAGCTTTAAATATTCGTAAATTTTTACGTAGTTTTTTATTGCAATTTCGGGCGTAATATTCAAGCTTATTATAATTATAACATTTAACGTTTTTAAATTTTTTTTTCTAACGTTTTTTTTTTATTGCATTACGTTAAGTTTTATTAGTTTTAAATATATACTGTGCGCCGTAAATTGTTAAGGTTTTTTTTTTTAATTAGTTTTATTATTATTAGTTTTTTAATTAAAAGTCTTTTATCGTTTTTTATATAGCTTAGTATTAATTTTAATCGCGTTAGTAATATATTTATTAAAATTATTTAATTAAAGTAATTTAATAATTTTATTTTTAACTATATTTTTTAATTTATTATAAAATATTATTACTTTTGCTTAATTATTTAAATTAAAAATAGCCGCAATTTTTTAAAATTTTATAGCGTATATAAATACCGATCCCGTTTATTTTAGTTTTTGTAAATTATTTTAAGCTTAACGTTTTTTTTTTTAAATTAAAAAACAAGTTTTTAAGCTTATTTTTAACCAATTTGTAATTTAAAAAAAAATTTCGTATTTTCCGGATATTTATTTAAAAATAGCGTTGTTGCTTTAAACAAATATAATTTAAACTACAACAATATTCGTTTTTTTAACAATTTTACTATCGTACTAATCTTTTCTATTTTATTTCCTTTTTAAAAAAAGTTTTTATAAAAATGCAAGTAAATTTTAGCTTAAGCTAAAAAAATTTTTAACTTTTTTAGCGTATTATCGAATTTTGCTAAGTTTAAAAGCTTTAAATTTTTTGCAAGTTTTTTTGCAATTTCTATATTTATTTAAATATCTTTAAGTTAAATGTTTTCTTTATTAACTTTTTTTTTTAAAAAACTAATTCTATTTTTCTAAATTTTAAATATTAGCTTTTAAATTTTAATTTTAAGTCTTAAATTTATCGGCTTTTTTTTTAACTTATTGGTTTAATTAGTAGTTACGTTAAAAATGCTAGTTTATTTATTAAACTTCTATTTTATTGTTCGTATTTAGTTATATATTGCCGTAATTTCTGCTTATAATGCAGCGATAATATTTTGTAAACTAAATAAAATAATTAGCGTTATAATTTAAATATTACCTTAATTAACCGCTTAATATAAAACAAAACTGTTTAAAATATTATAAAACGTACACTAATATTTAACATTATATATACTTTTATAGTATTAAGGTTATAAATATTTAAAGTATAACTAAAAATACTTTTATATTTATGTTTATAATATACGTTAAATATAGTACATAAGCAATAAAAATAATATTATAAAATTAACTACTTCGTAAAAAATAATTTTTTATAGCTAATTTTAAAAACTAGCTATAAATATAAATTAAACAATAATAAATAAATAACTAGCTATATAAAAAAACCCTTTTTTTTATACCATTCCTTTATTTTTATATTTTGCGTAATTTTAATAACCTATTTTTTTTTAATAAATTACCTAAATCCTACTTTTTAGATCTATTTAATTTTAGTAATCTATAGATCTTTTAAATCCTTTAAATCATCTTTAGTCACGTAACACCAGGGTGCCACGTCTTCGTCCCCCGCAGTGGTTTTCCCCTCATAGCCTCCTTCCTGGCCATGTACTCCACTGTTGGTTCGTAACAAATTTTTTATGCTTAAATATTTAATCGACGATAATCCGAAACTTAAGATTTTTAAAATATATTTAATATTAAAAATTAAAAAAACCAAGCGATTTTTTTAAACATCTTACAAATTAAAAAATTTATTTATATATTAAAAAAGCTATAAAATATTAAGCGTTTGTTTAAATCGTAAATAAATTCGATATATAAACTAATTATAAACCGGTTAACATATTAAAAAATAAACAGTTAAAAATACTTTTAACAAACGAATAACAAAATTTAAGCCTAATTCGAAATATTACTTGCTAAGTTAAAAAAACATAAATTTTTTTAACATTATATACGACGATTTATATATATAAAATAAAATAAAATAAATCGACAAATTAACGTTTTTTACATATTTTATTTTCGTAGTTTAAAAAACGGTAAAAAAAAATAAAAAAAAAGTTGCGTTATAGCTAATTTAAAAACGTTAAATAAAACTATTATTTTAAATAATTATTTTTTATTATTTTAAGCCGAAATTATAGCATTTTTACGCAAAAAAGTTTATATTACGGTCGTTAACATTCCTAAGTTTTTTTATTAGTTTAAAATTTATTTTAACTATCGAAATCGATTTATAATAATTAGTTTATATAAATTAAAAAAATTTATAGTTGCATTAATAAGATTTCGGAATTTATTTATATATATATAACGCTATATAAATCGATTATTTCGTAAATATAATTATTTCGTTTATATTTTTATTAACGATATCGTTATATTTTCGGATATTTTTAAAAAGCATAAAAAATATTTAACAAAAATATTTATTATGTTTAAATAAAAAAGTATTGCAATATTTTTTAAAAAGTCTTTCGTAAAATACTTGTGTATTAAGCTTTTAAAATTTTACGTTAATGTTTTAAAATTATTAATTACCGAAAAGGGTTTTATAGCTATTAAGTAAATTGCATTTTTTAAATAGTTAAAAGCTTTTAAATAATATATTAATGCTATTAAATTTTTGCGTAATTTTATACTTTATTACGCTTAATTAATTAAACTATTATAAAAACGCAAAATAGCATTTTTTGTAAAAAAACGAAAACAAAACAAAGTTATTAACGGCAATTTAAAAAAACGAAAAGTATATTATAAACGTATTTATTATAAGCTAATATTTATTAAATTAATTTTGTTTAAAACGGTTTAAAACGATATTATATTACTATAACTTAAACTAACTTTTATTTTTACAAATTAACGGTATAATTAAATAGAATTTTAAAAACTATATTTTAGCTATAAATATTTAATTTATTATGTTTTTAAATCGATGTAACCCATCTCCCACTTGGATAGGACACCTAATTGAATAAGACACTTTCCAGACCTTTGTACGTATATTCGTAAATAATCTAAGAATAACAAATCTGATCAATTTAAACTAATTAAATTTTTATTCGCTAAACTTGTTTATACTATTCCGATAAGTTTGCGTATTATAGTTACGTTTACTATAAGTTTTATAGCATTTGACGCGAGTTTTTTTTTTTTTATACGACGAACGAACCGATAATAAAATAAACGTAATTATAAAACGAATAATTTTTTATTATATAGAAAACAAAAGATTTACGGGCTTTAAAAAACGTGTTTATATAAGTTTATCGGCTCGTTCGTTGGTTTATTTATCGTATAAAAAAGAAAAAAATTCGCGTCGAGGTTTGCGTTAAAATTTATATTAAAATTTACTTTAAATATTGTGAAACTTATAGTAAACGTAACTATAATACGTAAATTTATCGAAATAATATAAATAAGTTTAGCGAATAAAAATTAAATTAGTTCGAATTAATCGTATATATTATTATAAGTTTATTAGCTCGTTTATCGGTTTGTTTATTATACGAAAAAAAAAAATTCGCGTCGGGTGCTATAAAATTTACAGTAAACGTAGCTATAATACGTAAACTTATCGAAATAGTATAAATAAGTTTAGCGAATAGGAATTTAATTAGTTTAAATTAATCGTATATATTATTATAGGTTTATCGGCTCGTTTATCGGTTTATTTATCGGTTTATTTATCGGTTCGTTCGTAAAAAAAACTCGTGTCAGGTGCTACAAAATTTGCAGTAAACGTAGCTATAATGCGCAAACTTGTTAGAATAATATAAATAGGTTTAGCGAATAAAAATTTAATTAGTTCGAATTAATCAAATATGTTATTGTTAGATTATTTGCGACTATACGTACAAAGGTTTAAAAAGTGTCCCATTTAATTAAGTGTCTTATCTAAGTGGGAGATGTGTTATATTAAATGCTAAAATTAAATATAAACTATTAAAATTTAAAATAGCTTATTTAGTATAAATAGCAAAAAAAAAATGCGTACAATTATATAATTTAATAAATATCCGGTTATTGCTTTAATAAACTATTTGTTAATAAAAAGCATAGTTAATTAAACGATTTTAAATACATTAATAACCGATTGCGGTAATAAAAAGCTAATTAATTTATTTATATACGTTTTGCAATATAAATTTTAAATATATTATTCGCTTAAAAAAAAAACTTTGTATTAAATGTTTTTAATCGCTTACGGGCTATAATTAACGAAATAAATAAAAACGGTCGGCTAAAAAAAAATAATAAAAAACCCGTTTTTAATATTATTTAAAGCGTTATAAAAATTATTATAAACGAAAAAATGCGTAAACGTTATTAAAAAACGTATTAAAATAACATAAAATACGCGAAAAGTTTTAAAAACGCTAAAATAAACGAAAACGTTTACAATTTTTCTATTAACGGCAACTTTTTTACAGTCGTTAATAATATAATTTATAATTTTTACAATGAAATAAAATAATTATATATATTTTTATAATATAATTAAAAAAATGTTTTATGCAGTTTATAATAAAAAATATTACTTTAATATTTTTTATATAATAAGCGATTTAAAAAATTATTTAATATATTGCAAAAGTTAAAAAATCGAAAAATACGTTTAATATTGCCTAGCGTATTAAGTTAATTAAATTAATCGTTAAAAGCTATTTAAAAAATTATAGCTAATTAAACCTAAATATACGTTATTAATAAATATAATAGCTATAAACTTTATTTTCGCATAGCTAAAAGTTAAATTAAAAAATATCTTTTAATAATTTAACGGCGATAAAAACTATTACGACATTTATAATGCGATAATAATAATATCGTGTTATATATTTAAACGAACCTTATTTATTTTTAAATACAAAAAATATATTGTTAAAAAATAAAGCACAGCTTTAACTAAACAGTTTATATTATATAATTAAAAAATATTTAAAAATATTATATTTAATCGTAATCGCAAATTTATATCGAAATTCTACACTAGTATTTAAAAAGTTTTAAATATAAAACTTTTAATAACTATTATATATTATTTTTAAAAAAACGGTTTATTT
The DNA here is from genome assembly GCA_025201745.1 of Xylariaceae sp. FL1651. NCBI lineage: Eukaryota > Fungi > Ascomycota > Sordariomycetes > Xylariales > Xylariaceae > Xylariaceae sp. FL1651. The sequence goes on along the minus strand of MU624259.1, from coordinate 73,145 downwards.
AAACGCAAAAATTAAACCGTTAAATTAACTATAAAATTTTATAACTTTACTAACTTTAAGGCCAATTAAATAAACACTATCCCGTTTTTGTAATAAAACTTAAACGTAACGTATTTAAAAATAACGCATTTATTCGTATATAAACAGTTATTTAAATTTAAATAATTTAGTTTTTTTAGATTTATTAAAAAAAGAAAATTACAAAAAGTTTAACAATATACGGTTTATACGCGATTATTTAAAAAAAAAAAAAAATGCCAAATTAGCTATAAATTTTGCTGCTTTAAAAAATAAACGTATTTATAATCGATAATACCGTATATTAAAACTTAAACTTAATAATAAAATATTTTTAAAGTTATATAATAAATATTATTTTTTAAAAAAGCTTTTAAAAAAATATTTACAGCAGCACACTAGTTTTTTTATTATAAAAAAAAAGTTAACAAATTAGCATACAAATTTAACCTTTTATTTAACTATTATATACATTTAATTATATTAATAGCTTATTTAAAAACTATATTAAACGGACTTAATTTTTTTAATCGGTACATTTTACTTTTAAAACTTGTTAATGCGGATTAATTTAATAATAATAACGCTGAAAATATATATAAAATAAAAGTTATTTTAAACTATCGCTAAAACCGTAAACGTAATAGCTATAACTATTTTATTAAATAAAAAAAATAAAGTTATAAACATAACGTTTAGCGATTTAAAAATAACTTAAATTATTTAAAAAAGTTAATTTAAAAGTATTAAGCCCGATTATTTTATATATTTTAACTACTTTTTTAATTATTAAATAATTAATTAAAGGCTAGTAAAGATATATAAGCTTTTAAAAAACGTAAAAAGCTCCGGAAAATAATCGTATTAATTAATTAAAAAGCTTAAAACCGGCTAAATAGCTTTTTAAAAAAATTAATAAAATTATAAAGCTTAAAAAACTAGTTAATTATAAAATTAATAAAACGAGCTATTTTTTAATAAACATTGCTATAACATTAACGTGTTATACTAGCCTATTTTTAACACAAGCCTATTTCCAACTTTTTGGCACTTTTGTACGAACATGTAACATTTACAATTTTCTCAACCACTAACAATGCCGTACGATTAGAATAAAGAAAATATATAGCTTGCATTATAAATTTTTAAACGCAATTTAAAATTAACTGTTAATCGTGCGGCGTAAACTTATAATATCTTTTGAAAAACGCTAAAAAACCGCTAATTTAGTTTACTTTTATAACAAAATATAAGCTTATTATTATACAAATTAACCGAACTAAAAAAGCAATTAATCGTACGATATATAGTCGATTTAATAACGCGATCGTTTTTACTTCGGTTAAGTAGTGTTAAAAATATAGCTAATTTTTTTTTGCGTAAACGCGACGCGACCGCGGTCGGTTTTAACTAAGCTTTTAACTTTATATAACGCTAACTATTTTTTTAAACGCGTTTTAATCGAAAAATCGATTATTAACGAGTTTTTTGCAAAAATTTTAATACGTATTAATAATACTTTAACTTTATACGATTAATAGTTGCCCGGTTTAGTATTATTAAAAATAATATTTATAATTTCGACAAAACTAGTTTTATAATAAATAAAATGTCGTTTAAAATAATCGTTATAACTTTTAACCGACGTAAATAACTAAAATTTGCAGTATAAAATAACTATAAATAGTTAAATATATTTTAAAATATTAAATCGTACGGTTTTATAATCTCGCCGTATATTATTTTAGCGAAAAAAACCTACTTTTAGTTTTAATATACAAATAGCAAATTGCTAAGCGATTAAATTATTTCGATAATAAAAAACGGCTAGATAAATAATAAACGAAATTTAAATTAAATTCGGCATTTCGATAAATATATAGCTAGTCGTATAAAAAGTTTTTACCGTTTATTAATTTTCGATAGCTACGAAAGCTACTACTTTATTAAATTTAAACTATATGCAAAAAAATATAATATTATTATTTTATAAATACCGGTTTATTTATTATATAAGCTTTAATTTTTTAATATTAATTATTTTAGCCCGTTAAAACGAACGTACGGCAAAAAAATCGACGATTTAATATAAGCATATATTATTTATATTAAAAAAAAAATTTTTTTTGCAGCATTTTATTAAACGTACGAAGCTTTAATAATTAAATTAAATATTTAAAAAAGCTTTAAAAATATTAAATTAGTATTATACGATTTAAACTATATATTCTTATAGCTTAAAGTTTAATTGCTAACCGAAATATTATTTAAGTTATTAAAGTTAGCAAATAAATTTTTACTTATTTAATAATCGAAAATTTTTTATACTGTAGTCGATATATAATTTTAAAATAAATATATTAAAAATAAAGTCGTATAATACTAAAATAGCTTATTAAACGCTATTTTAAATGCAGTTAACTATATTATAAAAAATATAACGTTATTCGTATATAAAATTATATTATTTAAAAGCAAAATTACTATATTACAAAAAGCAAATTAAATATTTAGCCGACGTCGTCGTACGAAAAACAAACGTATCTAAAATAAAAGATTATTTACTATATAAAAAAGTTAAAATTTTATAACCGAATATGCTATTAATAAACAAATATCGCAAGGAATTTGTACAAATAAACGTTTTAATAAAACAAATATATCGCGTATACGATAATATAGCATGTTACGAACTAACAAAAAAAAAGCCCGTTAGCAGGCCCGGAAAAAAGAACAAGTCATTTACCGAAGATACGGATATAATAATATGCAGCAATAAAGAAGATCTGTAATAATCAAAAGGAATGTACTAATTATAACTAAACAACACAAATCTCTGGTAAACTGATCAACAGTAATCAAAAAGAAGCCAGTAATTAAAAAAGATTATCGGTAATCACTAAGGATAAAGGAATAAGCATATAAGGAAGGGGTTTTTTCTATAACTAGTCATTTATTTATTATTATTTAATTTACGTCTATAGTTAGTTTTTAAAAGTAATTATAAAAAAACATTCTTTACGAAACAGTTAATTTAAGATACTATTATTTTTATTGCCCGCAATATTATCTTTTAACGTATATTCTGAATATAAACATAAGAGTATCGTTAATTATACTTTAAACATTTGTAACTTAATACTACGAAAGCATATATAGTATTAAACACTAATGTATACTTTGTAATATTTTGAATAGTTTTATTCTACGTTAAATAGTTAATTAAAGTAATACCGAAAACTATAGCTACCCTTTAACCTAATAACCCTGCGATAAATGTCGATAGCAAATCGGAAAATAATAACAATAAAGTTACTAGAAAAGAATACGATATAATAGTTAATAATTTTACTATTTTTAACAATAAAAATTAACAGCTACGACAGCAATTTAAAACGTTGTTTAACCGACTCGACAATATGCTACTATAAGTTGTATTTACGATTGCTATAGGTACTAACGTTATGCGAACTAAACCTGGCCGAAATTTAAAGTTAACTAAGCTACTTAAATTTAGCAGAAAACTTAGTTAGCTTAAAGGGTTTTTAGCATAAGTTAAGGCGTATTAAACATTTTATAGTAAGGCATTCCGAAACGACGATAAAAAGATTAACTATATCGCGTCACTATTAGAAAAAAAAGCACTAGCCTAGTTTAAACTACGACTGTTAGAAGTTGTTACTAAGAACCGAAAAGACTGGAAGTTTAAAACCAAAAAAACGTTTGCCTCGTATAAATTATTCGAAAAATCATTTAAAAATATGTTTTTAAATCTAGCAGAAGAACGCTAAAAGCAAAATAAGCTGCATTATTTGCGTTAGACAAAGTTAATATCCGTATATGCAGCTAAATTTTAAAGGATCGCAGCTTTTTTTGATTTTAATAACAAAGCAAAAATTATAATGTTTTACGTAGGACTTAAACCTAGCGTTAAAAATAAAATTGCTAAAATAGACTAATTAAAAAGATTTGTAGACTATATGAAAATAGCTATCGAGGTTAATACTTGACTTTTCGAACGAAAAAAAGAGAGCTTATAATATACGTTTACTAAAAACAATTATAAGTTTAATTAAAAGAAAAAGCGTTAATAATTTACGGCATACGGTATATACGCAAGACTAATAAAACTTAGAGCAATGTAATAAAGATGAAGAAATTAGAAAAAAAAGCCTAAAGATTTTAAATGCTATAACTGTAACAAACCAGGACATTACGCTAAGAATTGCGAAGAAAAGCTACGTAAAAACCTGCGAGTACTAGAAGCTAAGATATCTAAAGCTAGAGAAGATAGTTAACAAAGTAACATAATGCAAACTTATTATAACGATAAAGTTTTAGATATAGAGTAAAGTAATAAAGCATTAACCGGAGACTAAGCAGCATAGAAAGAAGTGCGCGTATTAGCCGACTAACTAATTATACGGCTATACTTAGGACAAATAGCAAAAGAAATTTACGAACAAGCTGTTTACGACGAAAAATGGTCTACCGACAGTTTAAAAAAAGGAGTACAACTCGACAAAACAGCACGCTTAGAACGCGGCCTATTAAAAGTAGTATAGACTTTAAAATAAGAACCTGAAGCTATAAAAATAATTATAAAATAAATTTAACAAAAATTATAACACCGAGTGACTATTGCGTTAAACGAACAAAAAAGCGCATAAACTCAAAATAAATGGCCAAAACCCGAATAGGAAAACGAGCAATAAAAAGACCTTAACCTAAAAGTAAGTTAAAATAACGAACCTTACGATGTAGAGAATAATGAAGAATATTTTTAGAATTATGTATACTTTTTAGTTAACAAAGCAATATTAATATTAAATATACGATAGACTAAAGTAGACTAATATACGTATTGGAATATTAAAAACAAGATGATATGTAAAAAAAACTAGCTAGAAAAAAAAGAATGTTTAAACGATAACCTAAAATATTATTACGAAACTTGCGATTGCTAAACCAGAAATAAATAGTTAAACTAATTAATATAACAAGGGATAGCTTAAAAACGAGTTAGCTTATATATATATAAAAATAAACTTCGTTTAAAACGAAAAATAATAATTTTAACTAAAAAAAAAATAGAACAAAAGCTCGACATCGAGTTAAAATAATAGCTTTTACGGTATTACGAAAAATGCCGAAATATAATAATCGGAGTAAGCATAAATGTTTTAAAAACGAAAAAGTTCGATACTTTTATTTTAATTAGTCGTTTATATAACGGTACTATATTTAAAAACGACGACAAACGATTGCGACTACGCTATAAAAAATATTACGAGATATTATAGGCAAGCTGTGTGGTATATAAATGCAAAAGACATATGGTAAAAAAAATCGAAAACTTTTAGTTTTTAGCTCGTATAGCTAAAATAAAGATTTAATATTTTTATAAAAAAAGCAAAGTTAAAAGACTAATAGTAATATACCGAACAGTTTACGGATACGCTACGCTATATTTAAACAAGATTTATAATATTCCGAAAATTGCAAAAAAAGGTTTACGATTTAAGAACGATGCTAATATATTTAGTGCAGAATTTATATGTTTTATAAAGTTTTATAATACGAAAAAATAAGAAAAAAGATCGAAAAAAAGAATTAACAAAGATTGTTTTTTATTTAAAACCGTCGAAAAAATAATAAAGCAGCAGAATTTACGAAAAGACAAGACCGGCGATAAATTTATTAGCAAGTAAAAAACGACGAAAAGCAGCTGTAAAACGAGACTAACAGTTAGTTTACGAAAATTTTAGGTTTTTGTATAAAATAAAAACGCAATTTAGAAAAATATAGATATTAGTAAATATAATTTATAATAGAAAGAAACTAGAGGCTTTATTTGATATAGGCGTTTACGAAAGTTTTATTTTTTTAAATCTAGTTAACGAATTAGATTTAGCATGGACTAGAAAAAAGAGACTTTATATATTTACGACTTTTAATAGAAGAACTATAAATTACGATAACGGAAAAGTTATATAGGAAATTATAGAACTTTTAGTAATTATTTAAGATTATTTAAAACGTTTTAAACTTAATATCGCAAAAATATTATACGATATGATATTAAAGTTAATTTAGTTGCGGGAAAGCAATTTTAAAGTGGATTAGAAAACTGGCCGTTTTTAGTAAGATTTGCCCGAAGCAATTAAACTAGAAGAGGATTTAACTTTTGCAAAACTTTAAATACGAGTTATATATAAATTTAAATAGCTAAATAAAGTACGAAATAAAATATAATAGCAAATTAATAAAGAATTTACGATCGAAGTATTAAAAAAGTACGTTAAATTTAAGAGCTTGTTTATAGAAAAATATAGTAAAAAAACTGGGCTATTAAAGCATAGTAAATATAATTACGCGATTAATTTAAAAAAAAGGACGTATTTTAAAGCTTTTAAATCGTATAAATTAAATAAAGAACAATTTAAAAAACTACGAAAGTATTTTAACAAAAACTTAAAAAGAGGGTTTATACAATATTTTAAATTACCGGCAGTAGTACTGATATTATAGGTATTAAAAAAACCCGGAAAAAATAAAAAACGAAAATAAAGAAATTGTAAAAATTAGCGACATTTTAACTTTATTACTATTAAAAATAAAAGACTTATATTTTAGATAAACGATTTAAAAGATCGTTTTGGAAAAGCATATTAGTTTATAATATTCGATATTTTAAAAGCTTATTATTATATTAGAATTAAAAAAGGCGATAAATAAAAAACAGCATTTATTACGGAATATAGATTATATAAGTTTTTAGTAATAGATTTTAGCTTTATTAATATATTAATAACATTTTAATTAATAATTACGGAAGTACTACGCAAATTTGTCGATAAATTTATAATAATATATTTAAACGATATTTTAATTTATTCAGAAATATTCGAAAAATATAAAAAATATATACAATAAATACTTTAAGCGTTATAAAAAGCAAAATTAAAAGTATATCTAAAAAAAAGTAAGTTTTATAAATAATAGGTGGATTTTTTAAGATATATAATATTTCTAAAAAAAGTACGAATTTAACAGTTTAAACTAAAAGCAATAAAAAACTGGCCCGTATTAAAAAATATTAAAAATATACGATCGTTCGTAAGATTTACGAACTACGTATATATACTTATTAAAAATTTTAAAAAAATCGCGGCGCTTTTTACAAACCTTACCAAAAAAGATAAACTTTTTTAATAAACGGAAAAAAAGCAAAAAGCGTTTAACACATTTAAAAATGCAATTTTAAGCGATTTAATATTTAAACTACTTAATTTAAACAAAAAATTCGAAATAAAAATTAACGCAAGTAATTACGCTATAAAAAAATAATTAATCTAACGAAATAAAAACGGTAAACTATATCTAATAGTATTTTTTTTAAAAAAACTTTTAAAACCTAAATTAAACTACTAAATCTACGATAAAAAACTTATAGCAATAATCAAAACATTTAAACAATAAAAGCATTATTTAAATAGTATTATAGCACTAGTAAAAGTTTATTTAAACTATAAAAACCTTACAATATTTATAACTACTAAAGTATTAAATAAACGACAAATATAATAGGCAAAATTCCTATCTTAGTTTGATTTTAAAATTATTTATATTAAAAGCAAAAAAAACGACAAAGCCGATATTTTTAGCCGTAAAAGCAACTATAAACAAAAAATACTACTAGAAAGTCAGGTACTACTGCATAAAAATACAGACGGAAGCCTATCCATAAATCTTATGCAAATAAATTACGAAAAATAAGACTAGAAAATACAAAACGCACTAAAAGGACTAAATAAACTAATTAACTAATATTATAACGACAAACTATACGTACTAAAAGCATGCTAATACGAATTAGTTAAAAAAATACATAAACATCTATTTTCAAAACATTAAAAAATATTCAAAACACTTAGCAAGCTACGCAAAAGTTACGACTTTCTAAAAACATCAACAATAGTAAAAAAAGTTATCGCAAAATATAACTTATACAAAAAATCTAAAGCCACAAAACATAAACCATATAAAAACTTAATACCAATATTAATACTAAACCAAACATAAAAAACAATAGCGTTTAACTATATAATTAAGCTACTAAAATTAAAAAAACTTATAACAAAAATAAAGTTTAACTCTATTATAATTATAGCAGATAAGCTTATAAAATACGCCTACTTTATACTATACAAAAAAGCAAGCTCAGCAAAAAATTTAGCCTACGCAATAATAAAACATGTTTTTAGCAAACATAGTTATTTAAAAACAATTATTACCGACAAAAGCAAAACAATAATATCTAAATTTTAACAGTTATTTCCTAAAACTTTAAAAATTAAATATAAAATATCTACAATATACTACCTATAAACAAATAGTTAAATAAAAAAGTTAAATTAAACACTAAAACAATATTTACGTTATTATATTAATTAAAATTAAAATAATTAAGCAAAATTATTATTAAACGTAAAACTAACATATAATAGTTCGACAAATAAAACAATAAAAATATTACTATTTAAAGCAAACTATAGATATAATATAAACATACAACGACATTACATTAATAACATTACCGCACCAGCAGCAAAAATCTAAGCAAAAAAGTTGCTAAGATTACAAAAATAATTACAAGAAAAACTTACATTCGTTCAACAAAAAATAAAAAAATATTACGACAAAAACAGATTGTCAAAGCTAATCTTAAAAAAAAAGGATAAAATCTATTTTTTAAAACGCAATATCCGAACAAAACGCAGCAGCGAAAAACTTAATTTCAAAAATATTAGACCTTTCAAAATTAAAAAAATTATGTCACCAATAACATACAAACTAAAGCTACTAAACACTATAATTATCTAACCAATTTTTTATATATCATTATTAACCAAAACGCATCTAAACGCCGCGTTTAAAACCTAGTTAAAAGCAGACGAAAAAAAAAACATTTATAAAGTAGAAAAAATCTTAAATTTACGACAAAGTAAAAAAAAGTTCGAATATCTCATTAAATAAAAAGGCTATACATACGCTAAAACTACGTAAAAACTAAAAAAACATTTTACGGACGTAAAAGATTTTGTTAAAGATTTCCACCAACAACATCCTAACCGACCTCGACCGAAACCAAAAGGTTAACCACCTAAAAAAAAAAAAAAACCCCTATAATACTCTAATTAATTACATTAACCACACCAGCGGCACGAGCAAAAATCACCGCCTCCGATTCTAAACGTTCCTGCTCGTCCAGCTCGTCCAAAAAACGAAAGCCTCGTTAAACCAATTTAACTTTTTAAAACTAAGCCATAAACTTTAATTTACGAAAACGAATAAGCCAAAAGATTGCCTCGTCCGCCTTATTTTTCTATCGCTCTAGCTTTTCGCGGTAGCGACGTTATAATTTAATAAAACGCTTTTCCGCTAAAACCTTTTCACGGGCTAAACGTTAAAACTCCGCCTAAATCCGCTAAAAAAAAAATAACGGGACACCGTTCCTATTACAAAAACCACTTATACAAACATACTCTTCGCAACGCTTAACACCCTCCATTATAACATATTTCTAGCTTTTATTAAAACAGCAAAAGCAAAGCATAACTTTAAAACCAAAATCCTCAAAAAAATCTGGAAAATCGAGCCGACAAACGGTAAAAAAAGCAAGTTTACTGCGGGATTTAATAATGCAACTTAATATAATAAAAGAAAAAAAAGTTAGCAAAAAGGCACACAAACATACCAAAAAAAAGACACTAACCTATTTATTTTATTAAAACAACAAAATCGGAAAAAAGAGAATAATGTTACAAACCAACAAAAAAAAAGCCCGTTAGCAGGCCCGGAAAAAAAAACAAATCATCTACCGAAAATACGAATATAATAATATGCAGCAATAAAGAAAATCTATAATAATCAAAAAAAATGCACTAATCATAACTAAACAACACAAATTTTTAGTAAACTAATCAGCAGTAATCAAAAAAAAGCTAGTAATCAAAAAAGATTATTAGTAATTACTAAAGATAAAGGAATAAGCATATAAAAAAAGGGTTTCTTCTATAACTAATCATTTACTTATCACTATTTAATTTACGTCTATAGTTAGTTTTTAGAAATAACTATAGAAGAACATTCTCTACGAAACAGTCAATCTAAAATACTATTATTCTTATTGCCCGCAATACTATCCTTTAACGTATACTCTAAACATAAACATAAAAGTATCGTCAGTTACACTTTAAACATTTATAACCCAATACCACGAGAGCATACATAGTGTTAAACACTAGTGCATGCTTCGTAACATAGCATATACAGCAACACTAAACATAATACGCGCATTTATTAAAATGCTGCGGAAATATTTAGCAATTACATATTTAATTAAATTTAATTAGTTTTTTATGTTGTGGTAAAATTATTAAACATATTTATACAAAAGTGCTAAAAAGTTAAAAATAAGCTTGTGTTAAAAATAAGCTTATGTAATACGTTAAGTTATTAAATAAAGTTAATCTAAATTATATTAAATAACTGCAAAAATAGTATTTTTAAATTAATTAAAATGGTTTAAGTTAAAAAAACTAAATAAAAGCTTATTTAAAAAAAAAAAAAAAAAAAAAAAAGCCTGTAATTAGCTAAATTATTGTATATTAGCTATTATTAAAATTAGCATTTTTTTTTACGGCTGGCAATTTGATATTTAATTGTAAAAAGCGTTAGTTAATAATATTTGTATAAAAGGTGCTTATTGTTATAGGCTGCTATTTAACACTATATAAATTAGATAAAGATGGATAAAACCAAGCTTTAGTTAAGGCTTGTGTCACGGCCTAGAAGTCAGCACTTGGTTCTGAGACCAAATTTACCGTATATTCCTTACGAAATAACTAAGATGAGGAAGAAAGGAAAGTATCTATCTAACAGCTGCAGTACAGAAATATATAGGTAGGGATTAGTGGGGTACATGGATACCTTAGGTATTCCATTCACCAGGACAATGAACAATAGCCTGACGGCTGGTCAATCTGTTTGACAGCTGCAAATAGGACACCAGCCGTCACAGCTTGGTCTTTTCTCACTTACTTTACATCTATATTATTAATTCTACTACTATTTACATATATCCCTAAAGACCACCTTTTATAATTTTAAAAACTAACTATAAATTTAAATTAAATAATGCTAAGTAAATATCTAGCTATATAAGAAATCCTTTATATATACTTATTCCTTTACCACTATTATCTATATTAATCACTTAATCACCTTTAGTAATTCCCTTAATCACTCTAGGTCCCTAGGTGATCTTTGATCACTCGTCACCCATGGTGATGACTCTTAATCACCTGTCTCTACCTAGTGATTTGTCACGTGATCTTTCTCCTTAGTGCCCCTCTCTTGGGTCGTCCCGTTGGGCGCCCTAGCTTCCTTCTGGCACCTGTTGGTTCGTAACAATACGGTATACTAGGCCTTCCCTTTCGCCCTCTTCCTTGCTAATCCACCTAAGCTTTAACGCAGCTGCGCCAAAGCCGCTTTCCTTTCTTTTCAACCTAAAAACGTGATGTTCCGCTAAAGCAACCAGCCTTCGCCATATCTCCGCAACGCTATACGCTAAATCGAGCATTCGTTTGTTTTCATACGCTTCAGGGCCCAAAATAGGGCGCTTTTGCACAGAGTCATCTACGTATTAATAAAGGAACCCGCGGAAGGGGGCCTAAGCTTTGGCCTTCTCCGGATGCTACGCGAAAACAACCCAGACGTCTTCATTATTAAGCGTATAATCATCACAGAACCTGGGCACCAGCCGGTCAGCCTGCTCTCGTCGCAAGTGCTTCTTAAAGCAACTAGACAATAACTAATAAGCAAAAAAAGTGCTCACCCAGTCCAGCTGTTCCATACGCGATTTCTTTCCTTTAATATATCTCAAGCAACGAATAGAGAGTCGTCATCAGGTTGGTTAGCGTACATATCGAGGTAGTGGATAGCAGGCAGCTGTGCCAGTCCTCTGGGTAGTTGCTCGGGGCGGCCATCCCCAATGCATACTGTAGGAAACGCGGACATATCGATGCTAAAAGCGTCCTAGATACTAAAAGTGCACGAGAAGATTGTGCCTAGCAATGTGCAAGGCGGGAACGAGAATGAGGGGGAGAAGAGCGTGAATTTATGGGCCGCAGCCATGACTTCGGGCCAGAGAGTCCACTCCCTCGCACTAGGAATACAAGACGCCAACTACTGATGGTAGGATCCCTCGACCCGGGCGCCTCGAGCCACGATGGGGCCGACAAGATTAAGGGGGGAAGGGGAGAGGGGTAAAAGGAAGGGCGAACAAAAGTGTACGTCAAGTAAGACAGTATCGCCCAGAGTCGAATCTGCCCCGGCTGCTCGCTCCGTATTCTTTTAAAACGGTTCTCTGGGCGGGGTCTAGCGCCGAGACCACAACGGAGCAGCGGGCGGCTAACGGCCAAGACTTGCCGGTGTGGCGCCGCCGGACCGGGGTTTTAGTCAGCAGAGACGCCCGCACCGGTGTTGGCCATATTGCTGATTGCATGGAGATGGAAGTTCGGAGGGTCAGGGCGGAAACGGTAACCATTTGTGTCAATCGACCGCTAAGCAAGATTGCACGCCACGCGTGGGTAGCAGCTTGACTTCCTGGCTTACTCCCGTGGCCGAACCATAAGAAGGTGAGAAATCTTAGGGAAGAGAAAGAGGCAATCGTCCCCAAAATAATGATAAATGTGTTGAAGCCTCCAATTGACTTATAAATTGAGAGCTTTACGCGTTGGCTTGTTGGTTTTCGCGGCATGCTGTCTGATAGATCGCTTGCTGTTGGGTCGCATAAAGATATGCGAACTTCTGTCACGCAACTGGGAAGATCTGCACCACTGGCTGGGATCCCTGTATAAGGCCGATTTGTGACCTCTGTCGCGGCTAATATCTCTGAGGTCGGTGTCAAGGTGACATCAGAGGCAGATGCTTCAGATGGCGGTGATGTGCTTTCCAAGTAATCAAACGAACGGCGGACGTTGTCATCAAATACATCACCAAGTTCGTAGTAAGGCGCGTCTCCAAAGGGGTTGTCCATTTTTTTTTCCGGCTATAGAGGATAATGATGAAGTAGTAGAGATCGAGAGATATAATTATCGCCCGGGAGAGAATGATTACCTTTCGTAGCTCTTTTAAATACTCATAAAATCGGAGCGGGGAGGCCATTTCTATTATGTCGCGATGAGCTCCCTATAATACCTATACGATCCAATCATACATTATACTATTTATAAAACAATATAAAAGTAGCTTCCTTGATTCGTTGACATTGCCCCGACCCTGCGCCTTCTTATTCCTCCCATTGAAAGGATTCTTTGATTATATGTCTTCAGCGAGGATGAAACAGCATATTCTAATAATAATACTTGGATGCTACCACATAGGGTGGCAACAGCAAATACAACTTTCGCTCTGCATCGTAGTTTGCCCCGTGCGAGGCTATTTCAAAAGATTGTCGAGGCGGCTATCATATTAAATGTCTCCGTAAAATAGGCATTCCGCACTAAATAGCTACTTTCATAGCTAACTTATACTCGAAAACAACGATTTTAGTAGAGGTGTAAATAAAAGTGCTATTTTTGCTAATAATTATGAAAAAAAACCAAATAGGTTGGTCAAAATAACAATTTTTAACGATTAATTGTTAAAGTAGTATTGAAAGTTATGAGGTACGTTAGGTGGGGTTAGTAAGGGGATATCAAAAAAAAAAAAAACCGGTGTTTGCGGGGACATTTAATTTGATACCCGCCTCGATTGTGTGGTCTATTTTAGGTGCTAGATAGTAGGCTACGCTGTTGTGATCTCATTGCGCTGTAGCTGAGTGCTTGGACAGGTCGAGCTGCGTTACAACGCTATGTAATGGTCGTTCGTAATGATTGGTTTATGCTGTTACAAAAGTGCAGTGTAATTGCACTACTAAAAGAGATACACTAATAGCATATTCATCCCTTGGATTTGCTACTAAGTAGACGAGAATAAATTCAAAATAAAAGGTTTAACTTGACTGAAAAGTGATCATTGGCTAAAATGTAATTCAATGATGTGTAAAAAGAACGTGAGTGCTGCTAACTAATAGAACAACGCGATGAAATAATGGCTTTATAACCGACTCGTATACGCCACGTGACCAATCTACCAATTACACTGCTCCATTTCAACGTTAAGCAAGTCTGATACGACTCTATACAATCTTGCTTCTATTTTAGGTAAAATACCCTATTCAGCTCTGCAACGTAAACTAGTCATTGTGATAACAAAGGGCCGATTGAAGGTCTAGGATATGAATCGAGTTTGCCTGCGACAGTCACTCTGGCATGAAAGCAGGCTCCGCCGCGATATCAAGTAACACTAGCTGAATTAAAGTAAAACTGTGGTTTTGAAAAGTATGGAGTCTATCAGTTATGCACTTTTAGATCGGGCCTGTCATGAAAATGTATTTGCTTCATATCTTATGTATAATATTATCTGTATCGGGTATAGTTGGTAGACCCCTTCACGCCCCGCGCCCCTATTGTATAATAACCCAGAGGTCAAAGTCCGTAAATACTACGCTTGAGTCCTCCTATCTTAATTGGGCAAACTAGGATCCCCAGCCCTAATGAACCCAGCAAACTCCCCATCACGCAGCGTCTGAGCAGTATCCGTCAAGAGGCGGACGCTGTATAATGGAGACTGGCTATCGAGCAGATATGCCCACGTCGTGAAGTTGTTCCAGCCGAGAAACGTGCCGTCCTGGCGCGTGCCGTTGGGATAGTAGTGCCAGTGCGGCTCGATGGGCGCGCCCCGCGCCACCGTCTTGACGAACACCAGCCCGTCGTACTGGTGGTAGATGTACTCGGAGATGCTGAGCGGCTGATACGCGCCGTCTACGTTCATCGCTAGCATCTCGGCGGCCCCAAAAGCCTGGCACTGCACCTGGGAGGCGGCGGCTCCTGGTTGGGAAGCTATAACGGCCTGTCATTGTCAGCCTTGTGATACGGAGAAAGCTGTATTAGGCATTAAATTTCTTACCCGACCAGTGGCAATGCTCGGGTCGGAGATCGTGACATAGGAACCCCTGTTGCCGTCGATCGCCGTCCCTGTCGAGTCGGCGAAGATGCTGAATGGGCCGGCGATGCTTGCTGTCTGCCGAAAGAATGGCCAGTTACTGCATGTGTTCTCTTTTGGAACGACGGTGACCTCGGGGATAGCGCTGACGGCAGCAGCCGCTGTGAGCGCGAGAATGGTGAAGCGCATAACGAGAATTCGGAGGAAATTATTCTAAGTCTGACCCAGTAATTACTTCGAAGATTGAAGAAAGCCTTTTGATGAATGATATCGACTATCAAGCTCTTTTATACTCAAGCTCATGATAGTTATGGACTCCTGCGTGCAAGCAAACGCGGTGACTCATCTCACCGCAAGACGAAAAGAAAACACTTTTCTGTATGTAACGTTAAAATCTGCCTGTTCTGAATACGAGACATGGGTATATTCTTTACTTGTGATAGATGTTGGAACGCTTCCAATGGAAGCGTGAACCAAGGTTCTTTAGAGGCGCAGCTGTTCAGCTTGGCCAGGTTGATGATTATATATTGCGGCACAGCAGAAGGCCTAGCCGAATGATTCACGTCTCTGCGCTTTACCGCAATTAGTAGCTGTTCCTGATTTGCGTTTAGACGAGGTGAAATTCGTATTTTCCCGGGCTGTCAACTTCTACTGCCGCTGTCTCTTCGCAATGATCTATTGTGGGTAGTCAATTAGCCCTTTTGAGTAATTACTCGCGAGACCTTAATTTTGAAGACAAAATTTCAAACAAGTTCGTAACCGCCACCAAGCTAAGAACATAAGGAAGCCTAGCTTTGGGGGTTTGGTTTAGTGATAATAGCTTGGCTTTTATTGCTCAGGGTATGAAATATTCGCCGTGAAGCTCCAGCATGGCAGTGTCGGTAACTAAATGTGGGTGCGGGCCAAAAAAAAAAAATGATGACACCCCAGACAGCGCTGGAAACGTTCCGTAATACTTGAATAGGCGCCAAGCTTGAAAAGTGGGCAGGAGTTAGGAGCATGCCGAGTATTTGTTGATAATTAGAAGTTAAAGGTAAAAGTCCATCGTAAAGCCGATCTGGGTCGAAAATGGGCAATTGCATGTCAATCCAAAATATGACCAGCATAATCACAATCCTGCTATCAACGGGTGAGTCTTAAAACATAATTACCAAGTGGTTTTGCTCTGTCGCACTATCCATCTATCTACTCCTGTTAAGCTTTGATTCTGAGAAAGTCTCAGCTCTTAGGGGAGGATTAAACAAACCCAACAACCTATCGTATGTCCGCTTCTGTCACACGGATCAGATCGCCAAGATCGCCAACTAGCCACTAGGCCCAATACAGGACTAACAAGATGTATGAAGACTTAATAGATCTGCAGGACAACTAAATATTACAGATTGGCAGTTAGGCCGGCGGTTAGGTTTACTAATAAGAGGATTCCTAGGGATGTTTAAAGAGCCTATCCTCCTAAAGGAAGATGAAGATAGACTGTACTTACAGGACTCTTTGAGACCCTTATGAATAATGACTACGTTCCAAGCCCTATATACCAGCCCTTATCACAGCTTCTCAGGCCTTGTAGATAATAGATTAAATTACGATTTGTAGGGGAATAGTTGGTAGGTGCTGCAAGAACCTTCTGTTATGTTACCTTTGAAGTCTAGCACAAAGGTAAATAGGCAATAAGCACACTTGTAGACAAAAGAGCCCTTACTATATAGGGAGCTATAGATCGAGCAGTAGGATAGGTAGCTTTTAGATTATTTAGCTTTATATTTTTATTATTGCTTTCTAGTTATAAGTTTACTTTACAATATAATTTGTCTAATTGTAAGTTATAGTTTATTTAGTTATGCGGAGCTTTAATCGAGGTGTTATAGTAATAAATTTTATATAAGCATTTAACGCAAAAGACTTTGCGGAAATTTGTCGTTATTAACTAATAGGTAAACGAAATTATTTTAAAGCTTGTATATATTTTAATCGTACGGCTAAACATTTCGGTATTTAGGATATTTTTAACGGAAAAGAAAAAATTTAAATTAAGGTATTTACTAACGACGAGTTTATTGTTTTTATTATTATACAAATTTTAACAAAAATAGCAAACGATTTAATAAAACTAAAGGTTAATTTTATAAAAGTTATAATTAGTTTTGCACGAAGTTTTTTTTGTTTTTAACTAAATTTTTATAAATTTAAAGTTTATTACGTTAAAATTAAATTTATTTAACGATTTGTTAACAAATTTATTTACGAAGCTATTAAAATCGAAATCGAAAATATCGTTAATTTTTACGAAGTTTTTAATTATATTAAAAATTACTATAAAGTTTTAAACAAAATTGTTCGCGTTTAGTTGCGATAAAAAGCAGTTATTACGACGTTTATATTTTTTTAAATTTGTTACAAAGTATATAAATAAATATTGCAAAATTTTTTTTACATTTAAGCGTATTAGTAATTTTATTATCGATTTTATTTTTATTACTAATATTATAGCAGGATTTTTTAATTTATATTTTTTTTTATTAAATAATAAGAATAAGACCGAGCTAAATATTTTAAAGACGACTTTAATTATTATTCTTTTTGCAACCGTTTTTTAATAGCCGAGCTAGATAGTTTTAAATTTTATAAGCGTAATAAAAATAACAAAAATAAAAGAGATAAATTAACTAAAACATGCATTTTTTTCAGATATTTTTAACTTAAAAGGTATATAAAATTTAAATATTAGTACGTATATTTTATAAAAAAGCTTTAGTACGCTATAAATTGTAATGTTAAACGCGCAAAAAAAAATAGCTAAAAAAGCAGCCGAAAAAACTGTTAAAAAGGCTAAAAATAATAATACAAAAGCAAACAATATTAAACAGGTTATTAAACGCTAAATTATTGCGATAATTTATAATGTTAATTAAAACTTTAATATTATGCTAAAAAAAAACTAAAGCACGAAATAACAGAATTATTAATAATAATTGTTTTATTATATTAAATTAATTATTATTAATATTATATATAGTTAATAGTATAATTTACGATATATACAGAAATATAATTACAAATAGCCCGAAAGAAGTTTATATTTTTGTAGTAAATATTTTTATTAAAACATTTAATTAAAAGAAGTTAAAATTTTATATTGTTAATTAAAAAGAGTTTTTTATTTTAATTTTAAATGCTTTTATTAATATATTTATTTAAGGGGAGCTAAAGTAGTATATTATTTATTAAAGGGAGTATGTTTTTATTTTTTTAATTATTTAAGGGAAGTCGGAACACGACAAATGTTATTTTAGTCGATTTATTTACGGAAATAATTAAATGTTTAATGTTATAAAAAATTTGATTTAAATTGAACACGAATATATCGAAGCGTTTAATTAAATTAATAATTTTGTTTACGAAATATTAGATGGTACGATTTTTTATTTTTCGTTTGATTTTAAGTTTTTTGTTGATTATTTTTAACAGTTAATTTTTGATTAAAAGGGATCGTTTTAAGCTAGGATAGACAGGAATAAGTGTTCAAGTACAGGTAAAACGTTAAATAGTGCGTTAAATAGATATTTAGTATTTTTAATAACGTTAAAAAGAGCATTAATAAATTATAATATATAGCTACTAAATATTAGCGCTAATATAAATATTAGTAATAATAAAAAATAGTTTATTAAACTATATTTTTTTGTATATAGTATTAATATTTGTGATAAATTTGCGTTTTTTGATATATAAGGTGGTGGAAAAGTTGCTATATTTTTTATTTAACAGAATGTTGAGATTATAATACTGGTATTTATTAAAGTAGTATACGTTTTTAATGTTTTATATAATTTTATATTTTCGGGACTTTTAGTAAGAAAAGCGTATATATACGGTATATAAGATGTTGTTGGTATTGTATTTAAAGATTAAGAAAAAACTAATGTAGGATATTGTATATAAAAGGACAGCTTTTATTACGTCGAATGTATTGTATTTATTAACGACGTTAATTAAGAAATCGGACGTTTTGTTATATTAGCTATAAATTTATAGGATAAGACGTGGTTGTGGTATTGACGTTTCGGATATTTAGGCTGGGATAGTATGAGGAAATTACTAAAGATGAGTATCGGGTGTGATTTTATTGATAAGCAAGTAGAGTTAATGTTTAGAATTATTTGTTTTATTTGTGCCGTAATTAAGGTTTTTGTAATTATTTTACGCGACTTTTTGAGACGACGTGTTAAAAATTTTGGTGAATTTATATACGTTGATTAATGGGGGCTATATTAAATAAATGGATATAACGGTTGGCGTTATTATTTATTTATAACGGATGATAGTAAAAGGTATATTTAGTGCAACGGTTATTTAAAAGCTAAGGATATGCTTTTTGTTTTTAAAATAATGTATAAAAAAATCGAGAATGTTTATAATATATAGATTTAAAAATATTGCTTTAATAATTAATTTAATAAAGGCGACGTTAAAAGGTTTGCAGAAAAAATAAATTTTATAATAATGGAAATTAAAGTTGGCAGACGTATGGTTTATATATTTTTTAAAAAATTATAAGAGTTTTTTCGAAATTTTTTAATATTAGAAATTATATGGCTATTAATTGTGGAATATGCTATGTAGTTACGAAATAGATTATTTACTAAGGCTGTTAAAGGTATGACTTTTTGGAAAGTAGTATATAGCATTAAACTAAATTTAAAAAAGGAGTATGTTTTTGTAAATAAAATGTACGTTATATTTATATTAAAAGTAGGAAAGGATGTTGTTTTGAAGTTTTACGGTAAAAGAGGCTAGTTTAGGTATTATACGGGCTGCGAATTTAAAAGCGTGTATAAAGTGTTTAACGAAGAAAAATATAGAGTTTTTAAGGTATTTATAGTACGTGTAGATAAAAATGTTGGAATTGACGATAAATATGATTAGCCGTTTTTGTCGGAAATTTAACTTTTTTTTTTTAATATTGTTATAAATGGATTAGCTATCGACGATAATATAGTATTAAAATTAGTTTTAAATAATAATTTTAACTTTAACGCAGATTTATTATTAAGCAATTTTAATTACAGGGATTATAGTAAAAATTACAATTATTTTAATGCCGAAATTAAAAAATATTAATTAATAAATTATATTAATTTTAATGTAAATTTTTTTATAACAAATTTAACTTAAAAAGTTAAATATATTTTAACTGTTATAAAAATATATATAATGTTTTATTATTTTATTATAAGCTGGTTAAATAAGTTTTTATTTTATTAAATAAAAATAGTAATAAATCCGTTATTAAAAAATAAAGTAAAATTACGTTTTACTTTTTCGGTAAAATAGCTAAAATAAGTAATAAATAAAAAAAATTACTAATTTTATTTATTTTGTGTCGATAATATTATAAAAAAAAAAAATAATATATCGTAAACAATTTTTTAACGATAAATACGTTTAGTATATAAATAAACGCAGCAAATGTATTAACGATTTTACTAGTATTATTTTTAAAAAAAAAAAAAATAAAAAATTTAAAAAAAAAAAAAAAAACAAAATAATAAACTAATAAATTATATTATAAAAAATTCGTGCAGATATTATACTAAAAAATTTTATTTTTGCCGTTAAAATTTTTTAAAATATTAAAGCTATATTTAAATTTATACGATTTGCGTATTAACTATATAAAAAAAAATTAAAAGCTTAGTAAAAATATCGAAAATAAATAATTAATAAAAAAAAACGAATATTTTAAAAAAAGCTTTGTAAATTATATAAAAAAAAAAAAAAAGTTATTTACAACGGAAATTAGCTATATAATAATTATAATAACGAAAATAATTTAATACGAAATTTTAATAAATATATATATTACGTCAAATAACGTTATATTAAATATATTAATAAAAACTATATAAAAAAATGCGACGGTAATAAATTTTGCAATATATATATTACTTTTAAATATATTTGCTTTTATTTAGCTTAAAACGGAATAATGCTTTAAAAATACAAAAGCTTTTACGTTAAAATAATGCTTAATAAAACTATAAAAAACACTTTATTTAGCAAAACGTAAATAAATATTCGAAAAAAAAACGATACAAAATATTTATAATATTAATAAAAAAAGCGCTATTATAACAAAAACGAGCTTTATTATTAATGCGTAAAATATAATTAAAGCTTATATTTTTATACAAAAGCAGGTAATTTTATAAAATAATTTATAATATCGTTTTTTTGTTTAAAATTAGCCAAAATATTAAAAAAAAGCGGCTTTTATTAATAATAATTTTTTTTAAAAAACAGTATGAAAATAAATAAAAAATAACTTTACGCAATAACTAAAAATAAATTAAAGATTTTTAAAAGCGAATAAAATAAAAAGCTAAAATTAGTACAAAACAAAAAAAAATTAAAAATTTATTAAAAAAAAGCGATATAAATTTTAAACTATAAAAGCGATTTGCTTTTTTTATTGTTAATAATAATATAAAAAATTTCGTCGAAAATAGTAAAAATTTATTAAAAAAAAGCAACGAAAACTTTAAGCTACAAAAGCGATTTGCTTTTTTTAAAATTGATAATAATATAAACGATTTTAATAATTCAAAATTTATACGATATAAATTGCGTATAGCTAAAAAAAATTAACATTAACAATAGAAATATTTAAATAGTAATAATAGTTATAGTAATTTAAAATTTAAATAAAAATATTTTAATATTATAAAATTACAAATAAGCTGTTAAATTTAAACATTTAAAAAAATAGTTAAAATCGATTAACGAAAAAAACGATAGCTTTAAATAAATAAAAATGTATAAAATTGTAAACAAAAAAGATATATTAATCGAATATAATATTTTTATAAAACGATTTATATTTAAATTAAAAAATTAATATAATTAAGCTTTTAATAAATACTATTATAAATTTAAATATTATATAATAATTTAAGGTTTTTAGCAAAAATATATAATTAATTATAATAAAACGTATTTTATTGTAATAAAATTAGCTTTGTATAAAACGATTATAGTTTTATTAGTTTTTTTAAGTTTTATAATTTATTTTATAAATATAAAAACAGCGTTTTTATACAAAAACCTAAAATATAATATTTATATAAAGCTATTTTTTAAAATAAAAATATTTTAAAGCAAATTTATTAAATTTAAAAAAGTTTTATATAAACTAAAATAAGCGCTAAAAACATAATATTTTAAATTGTTAAAAAAAATAAAAAACTTTAAATTTAAAATGTCTAGCTTTAATTTTTATGTTTTTATTTATTAATATTATTTAATTATAATTACTATATAAATAAACGATCTATTTATAATAACTAAAAAATAAAAATGCAGCGAATAAATTTAAAAAAAAAAATAAAAAACTTGTTTAAAATAAGCGATTAAAAAAAATATTTATATTATTTTAATATAAATATAAACAAAAAACTAAATAAGATTTTTATTTATTAAAAAAAAAAATGCAAAAAAAATGCTAAAAAAATTTAGACTATAAAATATTACTTTAGCTAAAATACCGCTTTTTTACAAAATCGTATTTTAAAAAACAATCGAAAGCGAATAAATAGTTTTAATAATTAAAAACTTTATAATAAAATAGTAAAAAGCTTTATATAATTAGCAAATTAAACTAAACTAAACGTTACACAATTAATAAACTACGTTACTAAATATATCGTAAATTTAAATTAAATATATATAAACGTAATTATATATATTATAGCGTATATAATAAACATTTTTAAATAAAAAATTTTTTACAAAAAAAATTAAATTTAAAAAAATTACTATTAATAATTTATTTAAATACTAATTATACTAAATACTTCAATATTTACAAATTAATAATTAAAGCAATATTTATAATAATAAAAAAATTTAAAATATAAATAAATAAAAAATAAAAAGCTATATTTACTGCAACTATAAACGTTAAATATATAGCTATTTATAATATTATTAAAAAGATTATATAATTACGGCGTTTTATTAATAATTTAAATATTTTCGAAGTTTATATAATAAATATACTTTTAACTATTAATAATTAAGTTACGCTAAGCTTAACTAAAAATTTTATTTAATACAAACGAGCAAAATATATTAATATACGTTATTATTTTATTAAAGAACGGGTTATTAAAATTAAAGATATAAAAATACGTAAAGTATTAATTAAAAATAATTTAGCAGATATATTTTTTAAATTACTACTTGTAAGAAGGTTTGAGGATTTGAGATATCGTATAAGCATAAGGCTATTCGCTAATAGACTTTGAGAGGATGGTATAGAAACGCAGGTTTATGCAGAGGGAGAGAGTTGGTAGGTGCTGCAAGAACTTTTTGTTATATTACCTTTGAAGTTTAGCATAAAGGTAAATAGGCAACAAGTATATTTGTAGACAAAAGAGCCTTTATTATATAGGGAGCTATAGATCGAGCAGTAGGATAGGTAGCTTTTAGATCATCTAGCTTCATATTTTCATCACTGTTTTCTGGAATATTGTGTTTGAAACTGAGCACATAGGCCTGTCTACGCGGCACAGACCCTTTCAGTAAGCAGTACGTCAACACACATGGATTGTAAAGGCCATTGGAGTTAAGAGAAAGCGAAAAGAATGCAAAATAGGTGCTGCATGAAAACGAAAGTTCGATAAGGAGGTAGATATGTGTCATGAAGAAAGAGGCTTGTAAATGATATAACAAGTTTATCGGAAATAGGGGAACGTAGTAAGCTAACCCCCCCCCTCCCGGGCCACCCCCTCACGGGCCACCTGGCCACCAAATCGCTATTTACATGGTTTGGACCTCAATGCAGCCAGGTTTTGGCTGTTATCCCGTATTCTGTAGCCTCTAGCGGGCGTTTAGATGGCTGTTGGGGCCAATTCAGCGATAAAATCGGGCGTTTTGGGACGTCCAAGTTAGCCGGTTTATCTAAGCGTTCAAGGCCACACCAACCATTTCCAAATAACGTATTTAGAGGATAACGCTTAGGATTTATCCCTTTAACCTATCCCAGCCGTTTTTTAGGCCTTGCTGATGTTTTCGACGTTTAAAAATTTATCCCGGGCCGGGCGGTAGGCCTTTAAAACGGCTGTTTTTATTGGCTTTAGCCCTAGGTTATAATTTAAGCTGTCCTTAGTTAATAACTTCAGCTTTTTTTTAATAGGCCAAATACTTTTACATCTAAGACCTATACTACGTAACTACAGTAAAGCTCGTAAAAAACTAGCCATATCTTATTAAGCAAGCAATTCTAAAAAAAGTCTTTGCTAATATATAAATCGTAGCCGTCGCAAATTACTACTACTTATTTATTATTATGTTAAGCCCGTATATGTAAAATAAAAATGTTTAATAGCTAATTTAAAGTTATATAGTTGTTAGTTCATCCTTTCGGAAAGTCCTAAACCGCCAGTCTTTTAGCAAAAACCTTTTTTCGTAAAAAAAAACCACTATGCTTATACGTTAACACCCTTAAATATGATAACTGGCGGAAGGCTTATTTTAATAAACGTCCTAAAGGCCTACCGCCCGGCCCGGGATAAATTTTTAAACGTCGAAAACATCAGCAAGGCCTAAAAAACGGCTGGGATAGGTTAAAGGGATAAATCCTAAGCGTTATCCTCTAAATACGTTATTTGGAAATGGTTGGTGTGGCCTTGAACGCTTAGATAAACCGGCTAACTTGGACGTCCCAAAACGCCCGATTTTATCGCTGAATTGGCCCCAACAGCCATCTAAACGCCCGCTAGAGGCTACAGAATACGGGATAACAGCCAAAACCTGGCTGCATTGAGGTCCAAACCATGTAAATAGCGATTTGGTGGCCAGGTGGCCCGTGAGGGGGTGGCCCGGGAGGGGGGGGTCAGCTTATTACTTTACTTATACTTCAGGGTGAGCTGTGTCTATTGCCACTTCGGGCATTAATTGGTTAGTAATTGCTTGAAGAAATGCGATTTGGGAGCGATATATACTACCTCTATCCATTCAACGTCGGCGAGTTTGAGTTTTACGGTCCAACAGAAATATAAACACCATATTTAAGCGTACTAACAGCCCATGTCTTTAAGAGCTTTTGTTAAGAACTGGATAGGTCAGCTTACTAACATAGTTGTGTGAAGAACTTAGACCTAGCTTTTTGACCATGGCTGGAGATGCTTTACAAAGACCTAGATTCGAGTTTCGTTATATCAACTTCATACCTGTAAATCATTATAAGGGTGAGGACTTATTTCAGTTTTCTTACTTGCATCATTTAGCTACCACAGGCTTGTCGTATGCTGATATAAATATGAAGAACCTAATCGCTGCCATCACGGAAGGACATGGATAATGCGTTTGTAAATGTTGGTATTCTTTGGGTCTAAGTGGGGGGCCGTGCTATCACTGCGGCCATAATACACAAGCTAGTGATCGAATGATCGTAGACTAGTAGTGCAACAATTATGTAACGGTACCTTTCTCTCTTAACAGGAGCTAGGACGGTTCGGAGTGGTTGTAATGCGAAAATATCAAGTCTCTAGAATGTCGGCACTTTTAGACGTGAGTGAAGCCGAGCTAATATCACAGCCATCGGATGTTCGTTTCGATTCATGATTGATTTGGCTTATGGCTTGCAGGCGGCGCCAGTACAGAAGATAGAGTGATGTACAAAAAGGATGAACCAGCATTGATGAATGTAGCATATTTAAACTTCAGGCAGGTTATGATGGTCGTATGATAAGTTCCTAAAGAGGCAGCTATGTAGTTGCAAAAGTCTGGCTTCCATGTCAGCCGTGGCGTGAATGGGAGATCCATAAGCAGCGTTGTTTTCTATGACACATTGTAGTCTCCTTTTGGGCTTGCTATCTACCTTGATGTATTATTGGCATTAAAGCAAGCAGCAATAGTGCAGAGGTTCTGGGGGTTTAGAGAAATATGAGGCCGACAGAAACCTGGGTAGTATTTGGAAGGAAATAGATAGCTACATATTGATCAATGTCTCAGCATATTAACGTCAGCTTTTAAATTTAGTCATAGAGTTCAAGAAGAAGCATGCCAGCTTTTAATTACTGAGCTCCACGGCATTCTAAATTACGGTTCTCACTGATATTCATTTTTGTCTCTATAAAGCCCTCAGATTTCGCTCTCATTGTAGTCACGTTGAGTAGCACTTTTTTGAGCATAAGTTGGAACCAAGCATGAGCATCACGCGTCTCTTATTCCGTGTGCAACTCTCAGGGCCTAAGCTGATGATGTGACTCAGTAAGTGTTACGCACATGTTGTACTGGTGACACCGTCGGGCGGCTTAAGGTACGGTGCCACGTCCCAATAGACCGGGTTGTCTCCCAGCATTTATAGCATCAGCGTCACCGCCTTTCCGGACTCCGAGGTAAGCAAAATAGCTCTGTATTGTCTATTAGCTTTCAATCCGATTTAGATCAGCTTCTTACTAGAACCATGGCAGGAGAGCGCTACGCATTGAATGAGGGTTACGGCAAACAATGCTAGAAGTTTTGTTCCGTGACTATTTACTGCTCCCGACGGATGCAATTAGCAAACTTGTCACCACCTTTCGGGCTGAGATGCCTGGTCGGATAGACGGGCACCGCTCGGCCGTCCACGTAAGTAACCGCTCTGCGGTTCCTCGACCATGCGCGAAGTAGAGTGCGGTGGCCTGCAAGTCGCCGACGCAAGATCCCGTTGCAAGCGTTTGAGGCTTAGAAAGAGTGTACACGTGGGTTCGTTCGAGACACGACAGCATGTTGACATACGGCCACCTACCGCTTCGGTTGCTGTAGGAGCATGGGCGGAAATGTGATCACGAGAAGGAGGTTAAATTGCGTTTCGTGGGACGCAGGATTCTTACTTTCTGCATCGGAGAGTGGCACGCTTGAGATGATGAACTGGGCAGTTGTCTTAGACTAAGCACTCGAGTCCCATGTCTTGCCTTCTCCTTTTGTCATTCAGTTATTGTAGACTAGTAAATTTACTTGCTGGGCTTGGAATCACGAATCTTGAAGCATCGGATACCGGGAGCCAAGACGGAACTTCAAGACAGAGTTTAACTTGACAGGGACATTCGTAGATCAGTGGAGACTGACCTATTACAGGGTAACAGGGGTAAAAAGGCATGGCGGGGAAAGGGGCGCTGTTCTCGCCAAGCGTGAAGGGGCCGCAGGCGGGCGATTCCGACTCAGCTGCCTCAATGCGGAGTCTGGCGAATTATTTCTGGGTATCTTCTTTTATCACGCATTCAGGCTTCAACAATTTTTAGCTCGAATACATGGTGTTGATCCTTCTATCTCCGTTAGACCTTTCATCATCAGAAATCCCCCTAGGAGATGCCTCATCTTTCCAATCAGCGCTCCGTGTGGCGTTCGTTGACGATGTCTCACTGGCTAGTAGGGGCTTCACAGCGATCTCCGATAAGACCTCAAGCTGAGTCCTTTTCCTTAGCTCGCTGGTGAAGTCATCCCCAGTATTGGGCTTATTAGCTTGTCCACAAACCATTCAATGGAAGATAGAGTATGAGCCATACTAACGCTACCTCCAACTTCGCTTCACCACCGCAGATAGTGTTGCGACTCTTTAGTAAGCTTGAGAGCTTCAGCGTCTCGCTTTCGCATTGTACAGCGTATGAGAAAATCTTAGATTCTAGATTCACAATTAGATTCAGCTTCGATGTCATCTACAAGTATTGGCATAATTACCTAGACCAGTTGCACGAACTGTGGCTCTCAAAACACAATTCTTACGTCCTAGAATTAGTGAATTAGTATGATCTAATTCCGATTACCAGGGTCGCGATAATCCCTGTGTCATCACGAGAAACAGATCCCAGCTAATGAAGTGTTCATGCAGCTATACGTCTCATCACCAGGCTGCAAGCTAGGGCTACACTATGCAAGCCACGGCGTGGGTTCTCCATTGTCCCCCGGTCATTGTACGTCCCTTATCTTGCATCGAGGGCCAATGATCACCCAGAGCATATCGTTGATGGGGACCAGTTTTCTGCGTACTGCGCATGGACATGCCCAGATCCACAATCCCTGAAGTTCAGTGATAACCAGGTCTATTACCTTGTACCTCATTGCTTGTCTGTATTACAATTGGCATCGCCGAAGAGGCATTGAGAATGCTACTATAAACGCCGCTTCATCCGGCTCCTCCCTATTCATTCTATTGTCAGGCATTCGGCCTCTTCCGTCTATCAGCTGGCTTCAACTTCCGTTTTTTATAACTTCGGCGTTGTCCTACAATCTCAAACTATCAGATTTAATTCTGGACTACTTATTTCAGGATAATTCATATAATCTTTACGGTACTGTACCACACTTATGCAGCATTCTTGTCGACTTTACTTTACGAGACACTACCCGAATGTGATTCCCGAGATTCCTTTTCCATAATTAAAATACTTGCTACCCATAGCAAACATGCCATCGGTTGGGACAAAGCTCGACAAAGAGAAGGTGGACCGGAAAGACTCGGCAGGAACTGATGTTGAGTCTGGACAAGTCAGCAACATTAATGCTGTACATGAAGATGCTTTCACAGAAGAAAACTCATTCTATGCTAAGCTTCAGGCCTTTGCGGGGCGATTTGGCGTTGAACAGCGAGGTATCGAGCGAGTACCGGACAATGAAAAGACTGATTCTAGTATGAGTCAAATCGGCACTTTAGTATGTTATCCTCCCGTATACTCCCATGGAGGTAACTCTATTGGCTAATCCAAGATGAAGTGGTTATCAGCGAACATGGTTGTCTCGTCCTTTGCGATAGGCGCCCTCGCGATTCCCATCTTCAATCTCGGATACGTCGACAGCGCGCTTACGATAATCTTTGTGAATCTACTCGGCATCATGCCAGTCTGCTTTTTCTCCACCTTCGGGCCGCGATTCGGACTGCGGCAGATGGTGCTCTCGCGCTTCTACTTTGGGTATTACGGTGTTAAGTTAGGTGAGTTCTTCTAGATCTATAAATTGGGAAAATGCAATGTCTCTAACTACAAATTTTGCAGTGGCATGCTTCAATATCCTGGCGTGCCTGGGTTGGTCAGCTGTGAACGTCATTGTTGGCGCACAGCTTTTACACGCAATCAACCATGACGTGCCAGGCTATGCCGGGATTCTTGTGATTGCCTTCTCTACACTATTCATCTGCACCTTCGGATACAAGCTTGTACACCTGTATGAGCGCTGGTCATGGATTCCGAGCTTTATCATCTTCCTCATTGCGCTCGGTACATTCGCGCACTCCGGCAACTTCGAGTCCAGACTTCCCCTTGCTACAGGCTCAGCCGAAGCGGGTGCCGTTCTATCCTTTGCAGCATCTGTATTTGGCTTTGCAACGGGCTGGACGTCGTACGCTGCCGACTACACGGTGTACCAGCCGGTCGACCGGTCTCGCACTTCAGTCTTTTTCTGGACGTTTGCAGGGTTATTCTTCCCGCTTGTCTTCACTGAACTTCTCGGCGCTGCGATTGCGACTCCGATACCGACCAACCCAGCATACAGTGACGCCTATTCGGTATCAGGCGTTGGTGGCCTACTAGCCCAGGTTCTAGTTCCGCCTTTCGGCCGCTTCGGGCAGTTCTGCGTTGTGATACTCGCGCTCTCCATCATCGCTAACAACTGCCCTAACATCTACTCTGTGTCTCTGTCTCTGCAGGTTCTGGCCCGCGCCGCGGAGCGCGTGCCTCGCTTCCTATGGACCCTCGTCGGCACCGCCATTTACATTGCGGTTGCTATACCAGGGTACGACCACTTCGAAGCGGCCCTTGAGAATTTCCTACTCATCATCGGGTACTGGCTTGCAATCTACGAAGGCGTATCGCTTACGGAGCATTTTGCGTTTCGCCGTGGATTCAAGGGTTACTGGCCTGATGATTATGTAATCCCCAAACGACTGCCTCCAGGCTATGCCGCTATCTCGGCTTTCGCAGCCGGCGTTGCCGGCGCTGTGCTAGGTATGGCACAGGTTTGGTTTACAGGTCCGATTGGAAAACTGTGCGGTGCTGAATTTGGTGGCGATGTGGGCTTTGAGTTAGCGTTCGCATTCACGGCCGTTACATATCTAGTGTTGAGGAGCCTGGAGACAAGGCATTTTGGTAGGTAGATTATAGCACCATGCACAAACGTTGGATGCATATTACGCAGGAGGCTCAAATTTCGGACGAGCCGGTTATGAATAGCTTTGGCACTTCACTGCCCTATCGTACCAAGAGGTCATCGATTGGTTTCTCTCTTTGCGTTTGTTAGACGATCCATGGGTCCGAGTACCGTCTATTTTAGATAAGGGAAAGCTTTGTATATCCTCATCCTAAGGTATTATCGTTCATAAAATTTCAAAAAGACTACAAAAGTGAAAATATTTTGATAAGTTTAGTTGAGCACCAAAGCCCGTTGCCGATGCATTTGGATGTGCTTAGACTAGCACCTACATCTGCCTCCATATTACAGTAATTGTCTTCGGCAAAATGGCTTACGATTATGATAGTAACTATGATTCCAGGCAAACTAGCTATAGATAAGTTATTTACGACATAATCCAGAGAGGGAATGTCAGTTTCTGTATCATTGTGGCACATGATTACAAGACCGGCCCAAGAGAAGCAGGATCGCCAAACACACGACTGACAGACTGAATAACAAGCTACAATTCGGAGAGGCAGTAAGTTTATGGCAAAGGCTAATGGTCCGAACACCTTGACGAATAGCTGCCCGCGTTTCCAGAACTCGGATAGCATGCGATATACAAGACTGACCTCGAGGCTGGGTGGTGGGCTGTGTATTCCTGTGGCAAACTGTACTATTATTGCCGCAAGGAACACGATCACCAAGGCGGATCACCACATTGACTGGCTTTTTCGGTCCGCCGCTCGCAAAACGTATATGGCTGTGCAAAATTGCTAGCGAATTACTTCAGAGCGACAGTGATGAGTAGTGCCAGGCCTGGTATTATAAATAAGAGCGTTCTTGTACCAATTTATGATCTTTCTACCCTTTATCGAGTACATACGCGTCCCAGCGTCACCAGACGGGTCGTCTAAATTGGCTTAGGGCCGGTTCGTTATCATATAAATGTAGGAGACTTCAGTCTGTCGTCTCTTGTTCGATCTAAAGGAAATGCAATAGGTGGTGTACATATGTTTGTACTTATGGACTTTTAACCCCTGCAAGTAATACACTTCGGGGTAAATTAGACGTGGCATCTGATGTGGTTTTTAAAAGCTTATTATATTCTTCCGTCTTGGTCCCCATTTGCATTTACAATAATTCCTAGTTGGTGAAGATTGTTGAATGTACAATAGTACGGATTAATCCCTGAGCCGAACGCGATATACCCCGATAGGGCCAATATTCATGTCGCTCCACACTTCGTATTTCTAACAAGTGATGTTCACCACCAATTACTTAAACACTTATTCTTCTCGGACAGACTCTTCATTTGTATTTGCGGCAAAATTTTAACAACTTGGTCATTTCCCCCGAATTTTTCTGCATCCCATCTTCACTTATGCGGCTTCCAAAATGGACTTTACTTCCGCCTTGGAAAGATACCGCAAGGCCGTGAGCTCGACCCAGAATGGTATAGTGGAAGCTTTTGTCGACGGGCTTACCAAAACCCCCCGGCGCCTGCGACGCGCCAACAAGGCG
The DNA here is from genome assembly GCA_025201745.1 of Xylariaceae sp. FL1651. NCBI lineage: Eukaryota > Fungi > Ascomycota > Sordariomycetes > Xylariales > Xylariaceae > Xylariaceae sp. FL1651. The sequence goes on along the minus strand of MU624259.1, from coordinate 41,345 downwards.
CATTAATCCAGAGTGATATCGACGTAAGGCTTGACATGTTTGCCATGTTTTATTGGGGCGTACGATGTTGGCCCATGGTTGGAATGGACATACCGGAAGAGATTGATCCTGTGACAACGCTTGAAAGACTCTCAACCGTATTGCCGTCGATCCTTGAGAGTCCTGTTTGGGGAGCCCACGACACGTTAACGCCGGCGTCTGATGAAGCCCAGAAAGAATACCTTCGGACTTTGCATGAATTAGTGATGGCCAAGGCCAAGCGCCTTTATGAAATCGGAGGGACCCCGGAAAATCGCGCCGACATCGAGGACTTGGTTCGCGATCCAAAGGCCCTCGAGCACTATGTGGATTGGGAGGTCTCGGCTGGGTCCGTTCTGGGCGAAGATCACGGATCTACGTGCAATTATATCTACTGTCGCAGCACTAACAATGATGCAGATGAGCAAGAGCGCGACTGGGCGTGGAGGGTCTCGTTCTCCTATGAAAGTGAGGATCTGTACATAGGTGACTTGGCAGGGTTTCTCTACTACTATCCAAACATCTACGACCCAGAGACGATCCAAGAAGAGGTTGATTTCCGGATCCGCGACATATCCCGCTTTGTAAAAGAAGATCTCCATCGGCAGTCCTTGACTGGCCAATGATACTAACATGTCGTTGAATGGATTTTATTGCTTTTTGAAGGGTTTAGTCCGGATTTAACAAATTGGCTGCTTTCTGATTAATCCGAGTTTATTGACGTAGATGCGAAAAGGTGGTTGTTGGTGGTAGAAGACGCCGGCTAAAGATGTTAAAGTAGGTGTTTAAAACAGCAGTGCAGCAAGGTTAGCTATATATATATAAACAAAAACAAAAACATACATGTCTACCCTATTCTCTCGCTATTAGATTAGGCGTATTATGAGGCGTAGTCGTTATGACGGGTTATTGCAATACTGTGGGTATACCAGCAAAGTGTGGTAGTTATCGGTGCCTTGATTAACAGTGCGCTTAGCGCTATATATTAAAATGATCTTTTAAGTAGTATAATTAGGTAAAAGCATTTCCGGAGATCTTTAAATACTTTTGTAATCTTTAGAAACACTATTCACCGATCTGCTGGACTCCTTAGGGTCTTGTATAACAAGGCTAAACTGCAAGGCTATAACACAAGGATCCACAATCCCGCGATAATTACGGGTTGCATACTAATAACACACGCGTGCAGCGTACGGTAATTATGCAATGCTCTTAAGTTAGTTGCAAGTGCCTAGGAAGTAGCTAATGAATTCCACACATGAAAGTAAAGCGAGAGTCGTAAATTCCCTGCGGATTCCGGCACACGGTGCATACTTGTGATCGAGCAAATATTTTGGACGGACATCATTACATGCTCCATCTCTAATGGTATCTTCATTTATTTATTTTTTTTCCTAGCTACTCACATAATGACTCTCTCAGCTCTTTTCTTGTTAACGCATTGCGATAGCCTCGTTGCTTCCACATCTTTTTCCCGAATTTGCCGCATTCGTCCTTTTAGTCCTTCATCCCAAGCAGTCTTTGAACCAGCATTTTGTAATTAATGGTGTGTTTATATAATGTGAATGGCTTAAAGGGACAAAGTAATACACTTTAGTTGCAAAAGTATAGACTCTTTTTTGCAAGTCCTACACTTTCATTGCAAGAGATATGTAAGCAGAAAATCCAATCCGTCTTTCCCCAGCTCGTAAAGGCTATGCGGCACTGGTAACGTTATATAAAACGTCTCTTGGAGCTTCCTGCCCACTCACCCTCTTTGATGCCTCACAGAAGCATTGCCTGGTCAAGGTGAAGTCTTTCCTTGTCGTAGGCTTACTGGCTCTTGTACTGCGCCGTTCTTAGTTGTCGTGAGCTCTGGTATATCTTACCAGGCAACTTGTCGAGGATCGCAACATGCGTCATTATAAAAGACCCTAGTTTCCACGATGTGTGCCCCGAGGCACTAGCTTCGCTGCAGGCCTCGACTTTGCCGGAGCCGACACTCTCGACGGCTCGGGAATCCTGTGGCTCCATCTCAGCAAACTGCGCGTGGACTGTAATTATTGACTCCTTAACACTTTCTGAGGCCGCCGCCATTGCAAAGCTGCTGTCCGCCGTCTCTGGGCTATCTGGCGACTTATTCAAGATCAGCATAGAGACACTGACCGCTTTGACGCAGTTTACACACTCTTTCCAGCCAGGAGCGCTTTCCGTGTCCGAGAGAGGTCGCATTATGCGTGCGCCATACGCTCTTGAGATATTCCCTAACATTTTTCGTCAAACTTCGATGTCCGACGAAGAGGTATGGCAGAGAATTAACAAATTATCCTGAACTTCGCGCCTTGAGAAGTCGAGCAAATAGGCTATGTTTACGACAATCCCTTCCTCTAAGTCTCTCCAGTCAGAACCCTCACATCATCATAATTCAGAAACGTACCAGTACAGAACTAATCTATGCAAGCAGCTTTCAAAGATGTAGCCGAACACGATGTTCCTTGGGGAGAACTCGAGGTTGCCCCAGCCTGGTGGTTCGGCTCACGTAATCTTCGGGCTGTGCTTTTGTCCGGGCTACTTGCTTTGGAGAGGATCGCGAAGGCAGATATAGGTATTGTCAGCGACATGCTCTGCTTCACCAGCGTGGCGTTACTCTCTCACAGCATCGCACCAAGTACAGAGCGTTAAGGAGTATTAATTACAAGGGAATGGATTACAGAGACACCTTAGTTTCCAGCTACAGCAGCCTGGAAAATTACTCCTTCAAAGTCAATCCGCCCTTCTTTAAGGACTCTGGCAACGGCCCGTTCACAATATGGAAACAGGCTCATAGGTTGTACGCATTGAGGCGGTCTGTCTACTAAAAGAAGAAGGCGTCGCTACGGAAGTGGGCGTATATGGGATGTGGGATCGAGACCGGCTCGATGCGTTAGGTGTTCTTTCGGATCAGTGGCGATCATTGACAATCAGTAGGCCCCTACCTTACGACCGGTCTACTGGTGTAAATTTTCTTAAAGTATGAATCTACTTTTGGAGAGAAAGGTCGCAAATTCACAGGGAGGGCGGCAGTGGGTAGTGGGATTCCGGCGATGAGTCAAAGATTGTGTGCTAGAACGGTGGTCCTACGAAGGTTAAGGGCACGCCGTCTTCTCTAAGCGAGGCTGACAAGGCCATCCTTGCCTCGCAGCAGCCCTTGAAATCACAGTTGAAGCATGTTAGAGCAGCATATATGTAAAGATGATTTTGAGTTCAAAATGAGATGATGTGCTCTCACTTATGGATTTTATGCAGCACAGAAGAAGTTGTTTCTAAATCCTAAACCTCCAGATGTCCTCCCCGCCATATAGAAATCACTTGTGTACCGGTAACCTTTTGAACCCCCGAAGACGCCCTCATCCTAGCTTAGCTGGGAGGGGCTGTTGTCTATTTTTTTTTTTTTTTTTTTAATAATTCTTTTTTTTTAAGTGTTTATTGCTACGTATGAGTTCTTCATCGCCAGATCACATTAATGAAAACCGTCGCATTTTCCATGTCCATAAGTATTAGAAGGCAAGGTCCAATAATGAAACACAAGGGTGCCAACTGTTGCCAAAGAGCGGCGAACTTAAATTAGAATATGTTACAGGTGGCCCTTGCCCTTGGCCAAGGGATTAGCCCTGGCAAGGTCGACCCACCTGCTAGTATATAGGCCACCTTCAGTGCCAGCACTTGCTGCTGTTCAACTTCTTCCAGAATACATCACTTTTATCGCTTCTAGCTGTTCACATTGGCGTTTTCCCTTGCAACACTTTCTTTCAAATCCGCCTTATGACTACGCGCAAACAACTCAAATCAAACTTAAACACTATAAAGCGATGGGCTGTGGAGCAAATATTTTGCAGGAGAGGCGGTATCCTAACGATGGAGTGCAAGATCACTCAGTCAACCCGTGCCAAAGCTGTGGACAGTAGACTACAAATGCGTCCAATAGTCGAGAAAAAACTCCCCACGTCTTTCATGAGAAGGTAAGATCATGAAGGTGCTTCATCAGAAGCAACTGACGTTGAGGGACAGGATACGTGCCTCTTGGGCACCAAACCCCACAGCTGGAGGCTCACGCTGAATTGATCTCGTTTAGGTTATACTTGAGTACAATTGTTAATGAAGCCTACCCATAGTGGCTTTTAGTGGTTGTTGTGATATTCGTACAGGCTACGTATGACGCGGAAATAAACTCAGCGGAGAAAGTGGCGCTTGATAGCTTGATGAAAGCCGACACCAGTGCTACTCTTTCAGTGCCCCGTGTCTCTCAGGGTGTTTTGTCAACGCTTACTCCACTCTTACTCATTGAGAGTTTGGTCGCTTTGCAATGGAGTATAATTGAGTCTCATCAAGGGCCTCACTACTTAGATCTACGGCTATAACTTAGTCAAGATTGACAAGGCCTCATCGCTACAGTTAGATTTTAAAACGCCTTAGAGCACGACATTTCTAGGCTCCGATTAATAAACCTTTAGAGAGTTTGGATTCTCGATTAGGATTCGTCTTTACCTTGTAAAGGCACAAAGCTCTTACGAGTTAATCAGCGGAGGTGTATTGCAACCCAGGGCACTTATGGTTTTCATACTAACAAATACACGTGATGCAGGGGAAACGGCAATACGAACAGGAAAGCAATATATTGAAGAAAGAGATAAAAAATAGCAAGTACTAGTACTGAAAGTAGGCTATATAGACCCAGGTACGTCGACCTTACTAGGGCAAAGCCCTTAGTTAAGAGCAAAGACCATTTGCAACAACAGGTCTTTTCGTATGTCCAAACGGTACAGATAGGGACAGCTGCGGAGGAAATGAAGAGAGGCCAAATATTACAACAACGCTATCGGTCTATTTACGACATGAAACTATGGTCGTCGCCAGATCCAACTATGGTATTGTGGGTGTGGCAAATATATCGGTCGGTTCTTACTTTCAGATTACTTCTACACAAGATTTATTTCAGATCTCGAAGAAAAGTCATCGTCTAGATGTCTGAAGAGATAGACGTAAGACTTAGTAATCATATAACCAGACGACTAACAATTTTAATAGTCGCCCATATTACTTACCAGAATTCGATATTGACTCATATCGCATTGTAATGAATTGGTTGCTTAGCTACTAAGTAATTAGCTGCAATTCCGGTACCATCACCAGTTTCTCAGACCTCGTGGAGTTCGCCCGAACAGCTCAAGGATCCCTCAAAATACGGCATTCTTTTGCAGAGCTTCTAGAGTATTCTGGAATTTCCCTTTCGGCTTTTCAATAATAACAATTAGGGGAATATAGAGCTGCGGTCAAATTAGATCATACCGTTCCTACCGCCGCAATTCTATACCAAAGCATCCATTGTTGCTCCTTTTACAAATATTATTTTTAACCCGGCGATAGTAGCTTTTTTTTAACATTCCAGAGATTGGCCACGATATTTAGTTGGGGTGTCCTATGTTGGCTGTGGCTTGGATCGAAAATTGCCACAAGGATGTCTTTATGGACTTTGTTCGATGTTGCTTACAAGACAAGAGCGCAAGGAGAGGAAGATGCACAATTCCAAAGCCTCAACACATCCGACAACATCAATGTTACGAAAACTGCTCAAGTTCATAACAAAAAGCAGTAGCTTTTTTTGACATGGGTTTAGACCGTTATCGGTCGATTCACTAGGGTTTCCAGTTCTCAATTTTATGTAATTCGTTTAATTGTCATCTCGGATGCTTCCGTAATTCTCGTCTCTTTTATAAGCAAAAGCAAGCTCGGGAAAGTCTGGCCTAGGTTAAATTGTTCCTATAATAAGACTTTGTGGTAAACTTAGCTTAGTTAGCTACCGAACAGGCAGACAAGGGAGGCTGGAGGTTTCCCATGTCAACTTTATAGATACAATCACAGCTACAGTCAGGGCACAGCCAAAGCACACACATGACCACTTCGCCAAGTATTTTTACTAAGCTTCATAAAATGAACACGAAATTTTCAGAAACAGTCAACCGGGGCAAGGCATTAGCTGCAGCATATGCTTACACACTATACACGGCCTATGCCATGGCTATCCAATAAGAAGGAGTTGGTCAATCACACTATATGAGCATGTCCTTCCCAAATATATGACCTGATCAAATCCTCCCCCTTCTAGCCGTCTCGGCTAAGGGAATGTGTATGAGTACGCAGCATTAGGTAATTAGCAGTTGATCAACTACGGAATTTCTTCTTCCCTGATATATAATAATTTTGTTGAATTGGGCTTTGTACGATCGTACTAGTGGACACGGGACAGAATACAAGTCTATTGTACTATGTTCATTATGTCTTTCTCTCTAAAAGAGAGGAAGAGTATTGTACGCAGCAGAGTTCTCCTTAAAGGAGATCCCTGCTTGGCGTACGAGCTAGAAGATAAGGGAGATTATATACACACGTGATGATAGTTTCATGACAGGGGTTGTACGAGGCTGATGTTGCAACCAACAGCCAATGGTTCCAACAAATTTGTTTAATACCTGGTAGTATATGGAAAAACTGCGGCCATATTTTCGACCTAACACACCTGTACACCTTATAAGAGATTCTATGGAGGTATAATACATGAACTTCCATTGAAGTTAAATACGATAATACAGCAACAATAACCAAACAAGGCAGCCATTCCGAGCAAAGAGGCAAATGAGCCGCAGCACCCGCATCCCAAAGTAGGGGGTAAGGGAGGAAACAACGCAAATAACTGCCAAACGCAAGTGCATGTTCACGCCTAACATCCTGTTGCCAGTAACAACTCGACCTCGGTCATATACGATGACATAATCGACCTAAAAGGGGCACTATAAGGACAATGAGAGCATAAACAAGAGCACCATACAAATAAATCTCCTCCAGTGACGGCTTTATGGCGATGGCTAGTATCTATGCCCAAGTATGTGGTCAGCATAATATCCTCAATCGGAATGGACCATCTCTGTGCTCTAAAGTGTGGTTTATTGAATATTAGATAACCTTATACATAATAATTTCATTAATATACAGTAAGTCTTGTAAAGTCACCTACTATTACCACCACTTGCAGCTGAAAGGTTTCCCGTGACTTGGCGAAAGAAGGGCAATGGTGGTTGGATGGCCGGAAAGGTGGATATTCCGAGAAGAAGGCTGTACCTACCTTACGTAACCTTCCCCGCTACCTCTCAGCTGGCTCCACAAACCCAGAGAGATATTGTTTCTCAGCTGTCAGTAGAAATTGTATATTAGAAACCGAAATCTGAATAAGTGTCGCCAGTTCGAGCTCCTAACTGTCTCTCCATAATTACACCGCAAGAAATATGTCGACCATGCTGTATTGGGCAAATCCGCATGGTATATACTAAAAATTAGAAGCACAATAGCAGTTCTTCGATATTATAGTTGTGTTGGCTAGTAACAATGCGGCTGCTAAACCTCAAAACAGGGCTAGTGGAGGAGGTCCTCAACCCTCTCGGGTACCGCTACGCAATCCTTTCTCATATGTGGGAAGATGAAGAGGTATCATTCACTGACATCACTACCTTGTCTGGCAAGCAAAAGACAGGATATAAGAAAATCAGCATGGTTTGCCAGCTGGCGGCTAAGGCTGGTTTGGGCTACGTATGGATTGATACGTGCTGCATAGATAAGTCTAGCAGCGCCGAGCTGACCGAGGCCATTAACTCAATGTACCGATGGTATGAGCGGTCCGAGATTTGCTACGCTTACCTCTCGGATCTTCCCTCCTACTTACCATTGACGATCTCCTTACGACATAGTCGTTGGTTTACCCGTGGATGGACGTTGCAGGAGCTAATCGCGCCAAAGAGGATTGACTTTTTTGACAAGAACTGGAATAGAAGAGGTTCCAAAGAGGATTTAGTTGAAGAGCTCTCACAAATCACCAAGATAAACAAACACATCTTAGGGCATGTACGACCCCTATCAGCTGTACCAGTAGCTCAGAAAATGTCCTGGGCAGCTGGTAGAAAAACCACCAGGATTGAAGATCAAGCCTACTGCTTACTGGGTATCTTCGATGTGCACATGCCTTTACTATATGGCGAAGAGGAGAGGGCGTTTCAGAGACTGCAACACGAAATAATTGGAAGAACGGCAGACCTCAGTATCTTTGCTTGGTTTCTACCACCACCTTTTCCTGGAGGAGCAGTGAGAGACAATGAACGCATTTATTGTGGTCTCCTGGCCGCATCTCCGGATGCTTTCGCTGGATGCAACTCCTTATTACCACGTCCGAATCGTATTCACAGAGAATTCTCTGTTTCGAATTACGGAATCAGAACAAAGATCTCTGTACTTTCTCATGAGATCATTGCGAGGAGATCATATTTCTATGTGCTACCGATCGACTGTGTTGTGGATTCCGACACAATGCTTGGTATAAGACTACGGAAATGTGGGCCTGATCTATTCGTAAGAGAGGATCCAAGGACTCTAATTCAGTTCAAGCAATCTTTATTGCCCAACGTGCCGAGAGCAAGACACTTATTAACTGAGCTATCGGAACCAGACATAGAGAAAGACATGTATGGAATGTATTCAAGCAAGAAATTTGCGGAGATGAGGCCACATGTTCTACAAATACAGATTCCGCCAAAGTTCGAAATCTACGATGCCTGGCCATGGGGTCGATACGATGACGAGGACAACGTATTTCTTGTCTCCGGGGAGCAAAGGGACGATTGCGGAGTTATCCGCTTGATCGGCGCTATCGAGGTACCGAGTGACGAGCCTCATACGACTACAGTGGACATAGACTACACGTTTTATGTCCTAGGATGGATTCCGTTGGATTTCGCTTCGTTACAATACTCCTTCGTGGATTATCGCAACTATAAAGCCGCCGTCAACGAGGTACACTCGCAGTTGAACACAGGGTACCACAGTAGGAACCAACTACTAAGCATACTCGCCAATGAGGGCATCCCGAGGTATCAAGAAGCTGCCAAGAAGATCCCTGGGATGAACATGAGTGTAATCTTGTCAGTCAAGCCAACGTTATGTCACGATACTTCGATCTGCCCCGACGACAATTTCTGGAGGCTCACATTCTCTTGTAAAATCTACAAAGATGAGGATATTCCCGACATTCAGCCTTTAAAATGGGCCTTTACAGATTGGCAAGGCGGCTATAATATTAATTGAGACCGCAAAAACGGCATCCCACACCAAATGGCCACTTTCACAGCCAATTAACGTCCGAAAACAACGATTCCGGTGGTTTTTTTTTGGTGGGGGGGAGGGGGGAATTTTTCTCCAGTTAAAGCTATCTATGTTATTGGTCAACAATTTACTGGATCCAGCCAATCCTAGTACGGTAACAGATTGATATTACTAGCAAAGCTTCTCTAAGCTGGAACGGGGGTGGGTAGTAATGAAGAATAAGAATAGGGTTCGGGAGAGGAAGATGCCTGTTGTTCAACAACCAGGCAGCGAAATTTTGAAGCCTGTATAGCTCCTTTGTTGCTTTGTTTTAAAGACCAAGCGTTGCCTACCGAATAGATGGGCATAGAAGTGGATGGCGCTTTCCTTTGTGCTTGAATATTTCTTTGTCTTAACAACTCAAATATAGCACTAGATATGGTATCAAAATGATGCTCTTTCCATAGCTTTGCAAAAAAATTTATAATTGTTTTTTTTTATTTTTTTTTATTTTTTATTTTTAGAATATAATTCCTGCTTAAAAAGTGAGACCATTTTGGATCTATTGCATTGTATCCCAGCCATACCAGCCCTTCACCTCTTCCTTCTCCTTCCACCATATCCCGAATCTTGGTAGCTTTGGCTGAAATGGCCTCCCTGATTTAGCCTTGGGGTCCTTTCATTCTCACAGCCCCTCGTCTACAACATCGGAAGGGCCAATGAGCGCCTTTTTAAACCGCCAGAAAGCCTCTCTTCATCCAATTTTGCTGAAACGACTCAGTTTGGTTGATACCCACACCTTATCTGTAGGACGAGACTGTTTATTGGCGGGCGGTTTCGGGGTAAACTTGAACTGACATCTGCCATCATCGAGGAGAGAGCCCTGTGAGAACAACGCCATATACTCATTAAGTTTAACCTAACTCCATACATTGAGCCATACCTATATATGCATCAAGTATGACATACATGACATATCTTCCTTCTCGTAGACTGATACGCTCTATGCGTTGCTGCTACTAGTCGAGAAGCAAGTTACTGCCATCATAGCATGCGTGATGCAGGCCCACTTCATAGATGGAATGTAAGCCAACAAAACCCCCTACGTGCCAACCCCCCAATAGACCACCCCTGAATACCAGCTCATCCCGAACCATCCCTTGTATTCCACTTATAAAAGATCAGCCAATTCACGGTCAATTAGAAAACAAAATACATTATTTTATTCCTTATTTTCTTAGCTATTTAAAATAACTAGTATCGTTTAAAATCTCCGCACAAACGCGGCGATCGAAAACGTCTTTTTTAAACGGTCGCTTCGAAAGGCTGCTAAAAGCCGCTATATTACTAAGAGCTATTTTACGGCTAAAATAACTAAAAAACGCACTCGTAAAAAAAAAGCTAGAAAAAAGCAAAAGCTAGAAAAAAGCAAAAGCTATTAAAAAATTAAAAAAACTATTTAGCCGCCTAAATGTTTATTTAAAAAAAACTAAGCATTTTATTATTATATAGCTATTTTAGGCTATATATTAAACAACTTTTTTAAAACTATAAAAATTAGGCTATTTTTAGTTATATATAGCTACGCCGTTTTTTAGCTCGTTATTTAAAAATTAAAACTATAAAAAGCCGTTTTATCGATTATAAACGTATTAACAATACTATTTTTAAAATTATTAATATTTTTTTTAATAAATTTAAGTATAAAACGGTTAAATTTATTTTTAAAGCTAATATATAAAATATTAACGAAATAAAATTTATAAAAAGTATTAAAAATAACGGCATAATATTTAAAAATATTAAAAAAAAAAATTACAATTAACAAAAATAGCGGTAAATAAACTTAAACTACTATTATTAAAGTTATTAGTATTAATAACTATTATTTACCGTTATTAATTATATTTTAAAGTAAAAACGTATAATAATAATAGTTTTTTAACGATTTTTACGATAAATTTTACAAATAGTCGTTTATTACGTTTTTTAACGACTAAACTAGTTAAAAAATAGTTTTAAAATAGTTAAAAAAAATATTTATTTTTTATTTAAAATTTTAAAACTTTAAAAAATAAAAAATTTTAATTTTAAATAGCTATAATAGCTATAATAGCAAAAACTTTATAAATATATGTATATAAAATAAAATATAGCTTATTTTTTTACTAATATATATTTTTTATACATTTTAGCTTTTAATTTAGGCTGTTTTCGTTTTTTAAAGCTAATTTTTAGCAAAAGTTAATTTTAACGTATATTTTAATATTTAACTTTTATTTAAACAAATTAAAGTTTATAAAAGCTTTTTTTTAAGCTAAAAAAAACTTTTTTAAACTTGCTAATATATTAATAAATTAAAAAACTAGCGATATTTTTTTTAAAACCGTTTTAAACTATTAAATTTAAAGCTAATATAATATAAAGCTTTATTTATTATTTTAGCAACTTTAACTATTATTTTTATGCTTTAAATACTTGTTTTGTTTAAAAAATTAGCTTTTATAAAAATAAAAACGCTTAAAAGTTTAAAAAATATAGCTAAAATAACAAAATAACTAGCTATTATTAAGCTAATTTTAAATTGATTTATTGTTCGTTTATTGTTTAAAAAAATCGACAAAACTTTCGATAAATAAACGTACGATACGGCCGCAGCATATTAATAAGTTAATTAATTAATATCAATATTAAAAACAACTAAGCCGAAAAAACGCAAAAAAATTTTGCTAAACTTTAACAGGGCTTTTATAGTGTTACAAGACGTATTAAACAAAAAAACGAAGATAAAAAGGCTAAAAACCCGCAAAAGTATAGAAATAGCTTTAAATATGGACGAGACCGGGGTCGATTTTGACGATAAAAATAATAACGAGGTTGCAAAGTGTATAACTGTTCAGATTCCTGACTTTGAAGGTGATGAGAGTGATAGTTGTTGAGATATGGCAATAGTTGTGAAGGGCTTTAGATTTGGATTCCTATATTTATATGTGGCTTTTTAGGGGGTTGGCACGTAGGGGGGTTTGTTGGCTTAACCCCAGAGTTTGGATATTCCCAGCGAAAACAGTAGTACTACTTCTAGATTTAGGAGTCATTTGTTTACATTGTTGCTTTAAATTGCGTATGGAGCTGCTCTGTTCAATGCGCTGTCTCATCGTATACATCGCCTACCATCCTAACTGTTAATTCTGAGACTAAGGACGCTTAATGGCTGCTATTACGTTCTTGGTCGCGGTGGACTTGCTGAATTCGGCATGGACATTTGGCTCAACTTTCGGTGAACGCGTATCCTATACGGACGGCACCGCATCCAAAGCAGCTCGCGAGGCACTACTGTCAGTAATTAGAGAACTCAATCAAACTGCTCGTGCGGTGCTTCGGTGAGTGACTTAAAACGTCCGTCTATATATTCACCTGTCAAGTCCTCCAAGAAAGTGTCGATACCTCGCCGCGCCAACGAGGGTCTACTATCCGCCTCGACATGATAGCTACATCTCATGGTTCTCGAAGCTTTCTGCGTGGTGTTTTCTCTTTATGTGGTCCAGAGAGCTCCAGCATCTCTATAGGTCGCGGCAAGAGCGTGATTACATGATCATAGACATCTCGCGCAGGACTTGGCGTGTTTCTCGATAATGTAGACAGAAGGCGCGGCCTAAAATGGCCAGCTGGTAGCCGTTTTCAAACTTATTTCTTTTGAAGTTGATTTGCAGGGATTTATTTGAGGGCTACTCACGATAATTGCCATTTCACTGCTTTTCTAGCCCACGTGGGCCGGTTGCTGGAGTAGGGTATGTACTTAGATCGATAGATGAATAAGGTTAAGGTAGACATATCGCCCAGTAATATATATCAATCGATTTCCAATTCACTGCTTTTTTAGCCCACGCGGGCGGGTTGCTGGAGCAGAGTACGTACTTAGATCGATAGAGGGATAAGGTTAAGACATATCGCCGACAGAGCTGCACTGCCCCGCACACGTCATCTAGTGCATCAGCTGTGTTACATGCATAGCTTGCTTGCTTGAGGACCTGCTTTTTAACGTGGATAGCTGTTTCAGACAATCAATCAAATAAACCCAAACTCAGCAGCAACCCTTGCTTTCCTCTACTCTCCCAAACTTTATCAACGTTTACCTCTATACCAATTTACACACTACGAGAATTTCTCTTACCCAACTCCCATTTTTAACATAATGGACAAACTACAAGGTACGCGTTCAAGAACCCCCCTGGTCCCCCCGGTATGATACCTACCCCGCCTTAGCTGGGAGACACAGCTACATGTAGATGATGCCATTCTGAAGACAACCATAAAGGGTATGGTAGTAGAAAGATCATCAGAGCTGACAGGTGATGCTACAACAGACTTTCTCGGCGGCAATGGTAAGCACTACAAGGGTCGATCATTTTAACGAGATGTCAGTGGTAAGGTGCTGACAGCCCCTCGGTACAGCCACACACGGTGGTGCGTACCCGGCCGGCGGCCCTCGCGCAGACGACGACTTCCGGGGAGCGGCAGAGCACGCGAGCCGACACGCCGGCGATTCTGGTGATACCGACCTGTTCTCCAACCTACTGGGATCCCTGGGCCAGAAGAAGCAGAAACTAGCCAACGAGGACCTGGACGAGGATGGTTAGTGCTTCCGCTCCGTCATACTGCACCAATCACCAAGATACCCAAGCCAAAGGAGTAGCTGTTTGGTGTCGGTATGATGACTCTGGTGCTTTGGGGGCATAAATGCTGACGATATGTGGAAAAGAGGCCGTCCGAACCCACAAGAAATACTTCCAGGGCGAGGATGACGACAACGATGCCGACGATCGATCCATGGGCTCCGCTGCTGCTATGCAGGCCCTGAAGATGTTCTCGGGCGGCCAGAGCGGAAACACTCATGTACGCAACACCATCTACAGGCGCCGTAGAAAACGAAGAAAGTGATTATACTAACTAGAACCAGGAGAGCAGCAGCCAGAGCGCCTTCATCGGTCTCGCCATGGGTGAGGCGAGCAAGGTATGAGAGACAATAGCTGCTATGCTGATGAATGGTTGCGCAGAATTACTGATGTTTATTGCTTAACAGCTTTTTGACCAAAAGGCTTCCCAGGGCAAGGTCTCCAGTGGTAGTAGCAAGGAGTCAGCCGTGATGCAAGCTGGCGAGATGGCGCTCAAGATGTACATGAAGAGCCAAGGCGGCGGCCATCAGTCGTCGGGTGCTTCTGGACTGTTGGGTCTGGCAAGCAAGTTCATGTAAGCAAGGCAAAGCAGGTGAAGGCGCCGCGACGGAAGAACAGCGAGCGCCGACATCTTCCCAAGTTTCGACGGGCATTCCCTGAATGATTTAGTGAATAATAAAACAAAGCTTCAGCACAGGTTTGCTCTAGCCATGGGAATTCTTTGAGTGCCTGACCGTTTTGTATATCCCCATATCACCTGCACCAACGACTACATCCGGGCATTCCTAGGTCGATCTCCAAAAATGTATCAAGGCACGCCGATTGGCTTGCAGAGTACCTAACCAAGCAGATCTTCGGTTCAGGCCAGGGGTTATCCCACTATTTGGAAGGATGCTTGGGACCTCGGCTTGGAGCCCCCCCACAATTCCCTGCGACCTCGAAGGAGATAAGTTATGTATCTAACCTCACATCCGCCGACAATAACTGGCTGGTACCGGTTCACAGAATCTCCTGTATAAACAGGTCCATCCATTGGCCATAACTCACATTCATTTCCCTCTTTTCATCACCTCCCCACCCCCCCGCCACCACCAAGATGGCGCAACCACAGCACCCGGAGTCATACGCAAGCTATAGCTCTCTCCCGGAAGTGAGCTTCGCGCACGTGCCGTCCAGCTCGGCCACCGCAACGCCGGTGATAATCCTCCGGCTGGACCGGCTGTCGCGGAACAACGCGTTCACAGACACGATGGTGACGTCGCTGGTCTCCGCATTCGACCTGCTGTCGTCGGACGCGCGCGTGAAGGCCATCGTGTTCACGAGCGCCGACCCGCACAACCGGGTCTTCTGCCCCGGGATGGACCTCGACCGGGCGGCGGGCACGTCCGGCGGTGGCGGCGGCGGCGGCGGCCTAAGCCTCGGCGCGAGCGCGAGCCAGGACACCACCCCCGCTTCCACCACCCCCACCACCGATAACGACGCCGACGACATAGCCGCCGCCCGCGCCGCCTACCGCGACGGCGGCGCGCAAGTCAGCCTGGCGATCTACCGGTGCGCCAAGCCCGTGGTCGCCGCGCTCAACGGCCACGCCGTCGGCGTCGGCCTGACCATGACGCTGCCCGCGAACGTGCGCGTCGTCTCGTCCGCGGCGAAGGTGGGCTTCGTGTTCGCGCGGCGCGGCATCAACAACGAGGCGTGCTCGAGCTACTTCCTGCCGCGGATCCTGGGCGCGGGGCGGGCGCTGGCGCTGCTGACGACGGGCGCCGTGCACGCGGCCGCGGACCCGGCCGTGCGCGACCTGTTCGCCGAGATCCTGCCGCCCGCCGAGGTGGTCCCGCGCGCCGTCGCGCTGGCCGCCGAGATCGCTGCCCGGAGCAGCGGCGTCGCCGTGCGCGCCATGAAGGACATGCTGTACCGGGGGGCGCCCGCCTCGCCCGAGGACGCGTGGCTGCTCGAGTCCCGCGTCTTCTTCGACCTGTTCCGCGGCCCGGACAGCGCCGAGGGGATCCGCAGTTTCCTGGAGAAGCGGGAACCCAAGTTCGAGGCGGTGTGGGAGCGCCACCGCCCGACGGCTTGGCCCTGGTGGGAGGAGAAGGACAAGGACAAGGGAGCCTTACTTAAAAGCAAGATCTAAAAGTGGGGAGTTAGTGGACTATGTATATGCAATAGCAAGGAGGCAGATCATATTTCACTGGCCAGAACGCTATAACACAGATATTATAACCAAGCCGCCTCCTTTGTCGTATTCTTTTAATTCTTCTCAAACAGCGTATATCTAGTAGGTATATAACTCCCCAATCTCATCTCAATATGTTGCCTGTGAGATGTTCCCTTGCCAAAGATGCAGCCAAGCCAAAGCCAAAGCCAAATTAGATCGTAGCCCAGGTATCTCGAGAATGTAAAATCATGATTGTAAAGTTGCCGTGGTCAAATGAGAGCATGAGGTCATCAAGCCCGTCGTAATTTTATGCCCAACACCGTACCAACCAAACCCCAGCGCGCAATGAAAGTCCCCGGTAAACTCGTGTAATGCTCATACCAGGGAGACCCGCCCAAACGCCTTCAACAGCCTAGTCTAACACATTCCGTCTTGAAACAAGGTTGCAGAGGGGGCATAAAATATCGCTTATGTATCGCCAGTGGGCAGGGGAGGAGGATGGCCTGTATTTGCTCCCCCACTAGCATTTCTTTTCTTTTCTTTCTTTGCCCACCGAAGGCCGCAGGCATTACAGAGAGTCTTCGGTCCACTAGGACCCTTTCTCCATTCAGGCGAGTCCAACGTACCTACATAAAGGATCACGTTAGTGACAGATTGGCGGATGATGGTTATAATACTTACCGCAGTCTGTACAGACATATTCTTCTGCAATCTTTAGCTTCTTCTTCTTCTCACCAGTTTTAGGGTCCCGATCGACTGGAATGGCTATCCCAGCGTCACCCTTGATTAGCGTCGGGCTGGAGCCTCCTGTGGTAATACCACGGCTTCGTTCGCCTTCTACGTATCGTAATCCAGTGAGCATTTCAATGGTGTCTGTAAACGACGTTCCCTCGTATCGAGCCATTTTATCGCCGATAGAATCCGGCCTATTCCCTGCTGTGACTCCTTCGAGATTCTCCCTTGTCAATGCTATATTCAAAGGTCTCTCGGGAGGCGGCATGGCCTGGGCATCGGCTGCTGCTTGGTTGAAGACAGCAGGGCTTTGGGCGTTGGACATTATGGTGTCGTCTGACGGTGTCACATCTGAACGGCTTTCCTGAAGCCAACTCTGCTGAGAGGCCTCTTCTTCATCCTCTTCTCTACGTAGCTCTGCAATGCGCCGCCGTAACCTCTCGTTCTCGATTTTGTGTTCTAAGAACGAGTCTAGCAACGATGCGTTTCTGGTCGGATAGGGTCGTGCCATGAGAAAGACGGCCTGGCAGAAGGGCGATTGATTCTCGGGATTAGGGGCGAATTTAGCGGCCGCGATGTGTGCATGCCCAACAGCTTCGAAAATAGCATATAGGTGGTCCTTCTTCCTCAGACGGTAGAACATGCGCAGTGGGTTTCCCGTAGCTATACATTCGTTCATCTCGGACGTAAAGGTGCCCATATCATCTGGGTGGATTAGGTCTTTTAAAAACGTGTCGACAATTTCATCTGATGCATATCCAGTAAGCGAGGATATACTAGGCGACACGTATTTAATCCGACCGTGAGCATCGAGCACGTGAAGGAGGTCTTTAAGCTCCTCGACGACTTTGGCCGGCCAATTTCTCCGCTTGGTGAACTCGGTCAATGCACTCCCGCCCTGCATAGGTTGTGGTGTAGACTGCTGCGTGGGAGTCATAAAACCTGTATTCAAGGGTGTTGGCGCTCCCAAGGGACTGTCGTCTGGGTTGGACGAGAACCTCGACGAGCCATCGTTCAAAACTAGGTTGCTAGGCGGGGTCGGATGCGAAGAGACGGATGGATAGGCTTGCTGCTGAGGAGAATTCAAATCCCCAAGGCCGTCGAGATTCATAGGCATGCCTTCGAAATTGGACATATCGAACATGGGCATCATATCATTTGAGACCATCATGTCATTTTGAACATCTGCATCCAACTAGTGATGGAGAATTAGCTAGTTTAACCTCGCAAGCGAGCACAGCTCCAGAGGTTATCAATTACGAAGAAGGCCACAATTTACGCGTGGCGACAGTAAGGGAACTAAGGAAGCCGAAGAAAAAAGACGAGAAAGCGAGGTTGTGACGGCAACGAACCAAGTTTAGCCAACATGACTTACTGAGTGCATGGAGCTGGGGGCAGAAAAGCCGAAGAAGTTGGGACTTGGTTGTCCGGGGTCCATGATCGATATCGATAGCGATTTGGTGCGGGCACGCGGGTACGTGGTCTGTGGCGGCGGCGACGGTTTCACTCCAGCTGTTTGATTAGGCGACTGCGCATGCGAGGGAATGGGGAATGGGGCAGTAGACAGAACAGCGCTCTGAGCTCTGCATCTGGGCGCGCATCCGTCTGTCTGGCCCTTTGGAAATGCGCAACGCTGAATTCGACCCGAATCAAACCAAAAAGACTCGGTATAACGCAATAAACCCAAGACGCGTGAATTTGGGAATGGCAGTAGCAGAAGAATAGACACCGTCGCCGTCGGAAAGGAGTGTATGGTGAGTGGGAGGACGAACAAATGGATAGGTGGGTAGGTAGCTTGAGGAAGGGGAATTTTGTAAAAGGATGGGATTTCACTTTCTCGATAGCCAAAGTGGACCAAATTGTACGCGCTGGGGGATCGGACTGCCTGGAGGAGGGATTGGAGAGCTTAGGAGGGTGAATCTTGGAGCAGTGGGGTTATGGTACCTACCAGTATGGATGTAGGTAGACCGGGTATGTAGACTGGGTAGGTATAGGTACTTATGTAGGGTATTGGTACTGTACTACGTCAGAACCCCAACTCGCCCAGACCATCGCCACCAGGGCAAATCAGGGACCACGAAGGGGCCTATTGCAGAATAGCCAGGTACTTCTAGGAGTCTACGTAGATCTGGAACTTCCTTCTGAAAAGGTAATGGAAACTTCACACAGCTTGCCTAACACTAGGTACATCGAGTAAAATTTCAGTTACTTCGGTCTAACTTCTCACCTACGTCTCAGAGTCTCGCTCTTCTAAAGTGGATAGAGATTGATGATGTAGAAATAGCTCGACCGACATTTGTTCCGATTCATGTGCTCGAGCGGCTAGCGGAGCATTTGTTCCTGCCCTGCACCGAATTACACCGCAGTGGTCTTTGCCGTTCAGGCTTTGACAGTTTTTGTCTGGGTGATTTTTCATGGGCCGTTAATAATAAGATGAGAAGCTACCACTTCATTACTGTATCAAGTCTAGGCTGTCTATAGGCCGTCTGCCACCAAACCTCAGTAGATTTAACTCGGTGGCAGAATTGTCGCTGTGTAATTCATAAAGCTCGGTGGGATTGAATAGCAGGGACCCGATTAACACAAGGCGGGAATAATTCAATATGGGCTCATCTGACTTCAACCCAACTCTCTGGGTAGTGTACACAGTCTGCGCTCTGAAGGCCGACGATTACAATTCACACTGTTATGAGCTGCTAAATAATTACTAGAGACGACGAACTACCTATCTACCTACGTTATGCTTGAAGTAACTCGGTGCCTCTCGGTGTATATAATATACCAAGCTATATTGAAATGCCCATAGTATTAGACTAGTCAACTTCACGATGTGAAGTACCCACCATATTCAATGCTATCACTGAACAAGAAACTGACAAAGAAACAAAGCCGGGCCGAGCCGAGAACTGTATACCGCATCAAAAAGGCGCATGGACAGCGCTATTTAAAAATAGAGCATGCTATTCGATGTGAACTGAAGCAACGAATAACCTCGAAGTGAAGTCTGTACACAATGATGTTTCTGATATACGTAACTGGCGAGGCGGGTATCATATTAACTGGCACTGTAAAACACACATTCCCACCAAATAACCACTCTTTGAAGCCAATTCACACCCAAAAATAACTATTCCAGGTGTTATCTTTAATACTTATTTATTTAAATTTGGGTATATAAACGCCGTTGTATTAGTCTCCTACCTTGGCCAGTTGTTTTTTTATGTGAATTGGCTTCAAAAGTGGTTATTTGGTGGGAGTTTGTGTCTCGCGGTGCCAGTTGATATGATACCCGCCTCGACTAGCCAGGCCCGGAACAACGGGCTAGTGGGGTAGGAGCTAAGACCAGATGGTGCTCTGTACGGGCAGTACTTGCAGTTGGTAAAAGGCCCCCTGTTCTATAGGTACGCAGGTACTCATGCATGGAGCCTGGGGGAAGTGCAACTGCTGCCTAGTGGAGAGACACCCAGGTCACCACGTAGACGTGCCAGCCTCAGCTGAGGCGCGTCTCCCTCAAAATGTTGCATCACACGAATCTTCTTCCATTTGGAAAGTGTCGCCTTAACCTTCATATCAGTCCCTGCACACCTATGAACAAAGACTCAAGTAGCTTGCTGTTTGATCACCTTCCACGCCAAACCTTCAAATTTTCATCTCATAACGAGTCAGACTGAATAAACCTATTCCGATTCTTCCATCTGAAAATAGTACCTCACTACCTACCGTAGTATGGGGCTGGGCGCGACTTGATCTCGAAGTCATCCTATCTCACTGGTCACCATGTCCAAGATTGACAGACTGTCTATCACGGGCATTCGTTCCTTCAGCCACATCGAGCGCCAAAGCATAACCTTCTTCACCCCGCTTACTCTCATCGTCGGCTACAACGGTTCCGGCAAGACCACTATCATTGAGTGCCTCAAATATGCTACCACCGGCGACCTCCCTCCCAATAGCAAAGGGGGCGCCTTTATCCACGATCCCAAGCTCTGTGGCGAACGCGAAGTCTTTGCTCAAGTCAAACTTCGCTACCATGTTCCACCCAACACAAGCTATGTCGTTACTCGAAGCCTGCAGCTTACCGTAAAGAAGTCTGTGAGGTCACAAAAGACCATCGAGGGGACTATTTACATCAACCGCGACGGTGACAAGGACTCTGCTTCCCGAAAAGAGGTTGAGCTTAATAAGATTGTCCCAGAGACACTGGGCGTCTCATCCGCTATCCTTGATGCCGTCATCTTCTGCCATCAAGAGGAGTCGTTGTGGCCCATGAGCGAGCCGAGCGCCCTCAAGAAGCGATTCGACGAGATCTTCGAGGCTATGAAATATACAAAAGCTATCGAAAACCTCAAAGTACTCCGGAAGAGGCAGGGCGAGGCGCTGGCCAAGCTGAAGGTCGAGGAGGTTACTGATAAAAGTAATAAAGACAAGGCAGATAAAAATGAGAAGCGGTCTCTCTTCTTACAGGAGGAACTCGATCAACTCAGGCAGAAAGAAGAGGAACTCCGAAAAGAGATGGACGCAGCTGCTCAAAATGCCAAAGAGCGGCATGAGTCTGCCAACAGTTACCTCCGCATTGTCAACGACCTGCATATGAAGAAAGAGGAGCTTCGTATTCGTAAGACAACTCTTCAGGAGTCTAAGAGTAGAATGGATGATGAGCTGAGCGAATCTGACGGGCAGTTGCGAGATGCACTCGCACAGTACGAAGAGCAGGTGGCCCGATATGCGCAGGACATCGAGGAGAGCAGAGTCCAGTATAAGGAATACAAGGACAACCTTGATGAATCTCGCCAGCATCTGTCTGAGAAGCTTGCCGAACAAGGTAGACACCAGTCTGACAAGGCGAAGTACGAACGTCAGTTAAAATCGCGGATTACCCTCGTACACCAAGCTGCGCAATTACACAGTATTCGCGGTTTCGATGGCGATATGGATGACCGAAAGGTACAAGCATTCTACGAACGTATACAAAAGCTTCTAGCGGACAAAAAGCGTGAGCTTGAACGTGCTCAGGCCGAGAACGCGCGCGAGATGGATAGCCAGACCGCCGCTATTACCGAACTAGAAGGCCAGAAATCGAGATATACTCAAAATCGGGTCTTTGCAAAGCAGAGAATTACTACTTGTGAGAAACGCATTGCTATCTTACAGAGGGAATTAAACTTAGTCGAAGTCGAAGAAGGTGCTAAAGCACTTCTCGACTCAGAATCAAAGGACCTTGAGCAGCGATTCCAACAAGTATCTCAAGATCTGCAGCACGCCGATTTTGACAGCAAGCTACAACAGGAAAATGAGCGTCTGCAGCAACTTGAGGGCGAAAGCAGTAGACTTGGCCGTGAGCTTGCAGAATCCACAAGACTGCTTTCTGATCGCGCCCAGCTAGAGGTCCGTAAACAAGAACTGATCGAGAAGAAGCGAAGATTAGCTACACTCAAGAGTACATGGAACGACAAGCTATCCGCGCTAGTCGGGAGAGCCTGGGAGCCTGCCACTATCGAGCGCGAACTCCACAGAGCCCTGCAAGTCAAAGTTCAGGCTTGTGACGAAGCTTCTCGTGAACGCGATGACCTCCTGCAGGAGCTCAAGGCAATACAAGCGAATATTGCAAGCCTCAAAGATAGGGCTAAAAAGCGTGATGAAGAGATTCGGCGATGCGAGAATGCCGTGGTTGGGGCACTCAAAGAGGTATTCCCAGACACAAATTTAGGCGTTGACGCCCTTTCTTCTGAGATCGAGCGTCTCGAGGTCGATATTGAGGTCCTAAAGAACGACTGCTCATTGTCTCAGGAGATGGGCAAATACTATCTGAGCTGCCAAAAGACCATGAATGAGAAAAACAAATGCGAGCTGTGCGAGCGAACTTTCGCCAACCCAAAGGAGAAATCGAGGCTAGCTGCAAAAATTAAATCCGTTCTCGAGGACTTCGGTAAAGACGAGTTAGAAGCTGACATAGCTATGAATGAACAGCTTCTGGGGCAGCTTCGAGGCGTTCGTCCCGAAAGCGAAAACTACACCCGCCTCCTTGCAGAGAAGAAGGAAGCTAACAAAGAGCAACAAGAAATTCTGGAGAAAGAGGCGAGTACACTACGCCGTTTGGAAGAGATGGATGACGCTGTCCGTGTAAAGCAAGAAGAACGACAAGACTATGAGTCAATGAACAAGACTGTCCTCAACATTTCTCAGACTCACAAAGACATTGAGGACGCGGAGGCTCAGGTCGACCGAATTATGTCTCAGCAGCAATCTAGCGGCACGATCAGAAGTACTCACGAGATCAACGAGCTGCAGGACCAGTGTGGTGAGCAACTGAAGGTTGTGAAGAACAAGATCGAGAAGCTCTCAAATGACAAGCAGCGCTTGCGGGACACGCTCAATGCGATCGAACTAGAGCGAAGCGAGCTTAGGAACAAATTAAGTCATGTGGTTCGACAGCTCGAGAAAAAGACAGATTATCAAGATCAGATTCAGACTCAAAAAAGTGACATCATAGCGCAAAAAGAAATCATCCAAAGCGCTGATAATGACCTGGAATCTGTGGAGCCTGAAATCTCCAAGGCACGTGCCATTAGAGACGATATCCTGCAGAGAGGGCGTGACAAGGAGAACAAAATTGCCAGCGAGCGTGATGGCCTCGCAGGCTCAGTGAGCGAGCTGAAGATGATCGACAGTGACATTCAGGATTACCTGAACCGTGGTGGCCCAGCAAGCCTCAAAGCCAACGAGCAAGCCATTCAAGCACTTGAGAAGACCCTCAAGCGTATCGATGAGGATATGAGTGCGCTAGTTACGCGATCAAACAAGATGAAGGAAGACATGGCAAACAGCGATGGGAAGAAGAAGAATATCATAGAAAATCTCACCTATCGTAAAGCTGCGCGTGATGTTGAAAGTCTTCAACAAAGGATTGAGGAGTTAGAGTCCCGTAGGGCAGATGAGGACTATCAACGGCTCGAGGCAGAAGCTATGCATTACGAGTCTGAGCGTCATTTAAAGAATGCTGAGCGCGGTACTGTTATGGGAACTATGAGATCTAAAGATGAGGAACTCGCAAACCTTATTAGGGAGTGGCAGACTGAATACCAATACTCAGCCCAAAAATACCGCGAAACGCACATTAAGGTCGAGACCACCAAGGCGGCTATCGAGGACCTTGGGCGATATAGCACAGCCCTGAATCATGCGATCATGCAGTATCACGCGATGAAGATGGAAGAAGTGAATCGCATCGCAGGCGAGTTATGGCAGAGCACATATCAGGGCACGGATATTGATACAATTCTGATTAAATCGGACAGCGAGGCGACGGGTACACGCAGCTCATACAACTACCGCGTATGCATGGTCAAACAGGACACGGAGATGGACATGCGCGGGCGGTGCTCGGCCGGCCAGAAAGTGCTCGCATCCATCATCATCCGGCTTGCGCTTGCCGAATCGTTCGGCATCGGCTGTGGGCTTATTGCCCTCGATGAGCCCACCACGAACCTTGATCGCGACAATATCAAGTCTCTCGCCGAATCCTTGCACTCTATTATAAAAGCACGCCGTGCCCAGAGTAACTTCCAGCTTATTGTCATTACTCATGACGAGGAGTTCCTTAGCCATATGCGCTGCTCTGAATTCTGCGACGAATTCTGGCGCGTCAGCCGAGACGAGAAGCAAAATAGCCGGATTGAACGTGAGAGCATTACCACCATTGTCTGATCTTGCTGTTACCCTCCTTCAGTAGCCTAGAGTTGGAAATGGGTGGAGGAATAAGAGTGTGTATGTGTGTGTGCCTGCTCGACAAGCAAACATAGTGGACGACGGCCTACGTTTTGCACCATTACTTCCAGAAAATGGTAACCTAGAATCATCTCTATTCATAAGCCAGACTTGATTCTATCTGATTTAGTCTGGTTTAGTCTGATTTAGTATGGTGTTTACTAGGAGAAGTGGGCTATGGACTAGCTATCTGCATACATAGCATGGCGTTTTTAGCAGGGATTTTTACGGATGAATACTTAGGGGTTTACTATATTCTAAAGGAGAAATGGACGAACCTTACATGTAATGAACTGGGTAGTTACTAGATTAGCTAAGGCACAACCTGAACTTGGGAAATACATGAGTATGTGCGTAGGAATGTAAAGTATCAGAATATGGCCCGTTGTGAAATTATCTAACCAATTGATTGAGTGGTAACTTCGTAATTGCTAAATAATACCTGAGGCACGGGTCATAAGACACATTGTGTGCATATAAAAACCTAGGCGCAATTACGTGGTCTTCGTCTTTATTTCAAGTAAAATTCCTGCTTCAGGTTGTTAAGGCGCTATGCAATATTTGACTCCATGCTCATTCCCATTGTACCTACCACGCTGTCGTGCTGTCATATTGTAGGGCATAAGACAAAATCATATAGATATCCTATACTACAGTACACCAGCAGTTCACCACATACTCCTATTACCAAGTCCCCGATCGTTGTCTCGCAGAAAAAAACATATTTACGCACTCTTTTAGGCTGAAGTAAGCCAAGGATTTTATTCCTGGATCCATCTATCGATCGTTCTATCTGTATCATATCGTCAACATTGATATATCCCTTACCCACTCTGACCGGGACGCCTTGCGAAACCGTTTCACGTAGTAGGTAGGTAGGTAGGTTGGTCGGGTGGTAGGTTATGGGAACATGCCAACCCCTTTTCTGTCTCACTCGATCTTGGATATATATATCTTTTTGCCTTTCTCCTGCTCTCTTTCTCTATATTCTCTCCCCTTCATCACCCCCTTGTCGAGTCCGAATCAGGTAAGGTCTCGAGGACGCGCCTAGTCCTTATCCATGGCGTCATCCTGATCGTTCTTCCTGTCTGATGTTTCATTCGGCTTCAATCCCGCATCTGCACCAGCCTTACCGCCTGCAGCTGGACCTGGATCCTCTTTCAGCTTTTTGCTTGCGGCACCCTCGAGCTGATCCGCAGCGTCGCGCTTAGGTGTCGAGGCCCGCTCGCCCCGGCCATCCTCTATCTCGACATCCATCTTGTCGTCTTCGTCCTTGGTCATCTCCTCACTCTTCGAAGAAGATGAGGCATCTAGGGGTTTGCGACCCACGGCAGCCTGAATATCGATCCCCTGCATCTCGATGCCGCTGACTGTTGTCGAGGCGGAGAGGGACGAAGTCGTTGCACTTTGCGGACCTAAATCGTCGGCTCCGATCTCCTCGGGACCGCGAGCGTGCGGCCTCTCCTCGTCCTCGGCGTTATTGCTGTGAATGGGGGTCACCGTTATAGGCACTAGATCGGCCGCGGTGTCTCCGCCTTCCGCCTCGAGCGTGGTCGAGGACGTGGTTGACGTTGACATTGTGTTAGTTGCTGAGCTCGATGAGTCAGGCGATGCTGCTGAAGATAGTGCGCGTGCTTGGGCTTGGGCTTGTGCTTGTGCTAGTGCTTGTTGATGGTGGATGCGGGCTTGCATCTGCTGCTGCTGTGCCGCCGCGCTTGCGTTATGTCCTGGATGAACGTGATGGCTAGGCACAAGCTGACTGACGGGGACAACACCCGCACGCTGCTCTTGTCGTAATAACTCACCTTGGGTTACACCTACACCCCGAGCTCCCATCGACGGGATACCGTTCACTGACACCGAGACTGTCTCGATGCTTCCTACACCATTAGGACCGTCGATCGTCTCGGTGCTCTCTGTCCGCACTTCTCCTTCGAATTCCCCGGGAGATTCTGGAGCTGGGGCCGCGGGTGGCGCCTGCTGTGCCGGTGAGACTGTCACCGCCTGGTTATTAGGTTGAAGCCATGGGATTGGCGTCAGCAAAGCGCCGCCTAACGCCTCGTCACTCCCCGGGGAAGCCCATGGCGATGGGCGAGAAGCTATCTCGGTCACTCCATTCGCAAGTCCCCCTGGTATTTCCGCGTGTATCGAAGGTAATGGGTAAACGTTCAATCCGGATGTGACGCGAACCACGCGATCAAGGGCGTGGAGGTAGGTGGTCACCGAGCGATAGTGACGCTTTGGTGATACTACAAGCTCCGAGATACGTTGTATCGTATGTGGCGGGTATGTAGGAAATGTGGACGTGAGCGTTGAGGTTATTTCAGAGAGCATAAGTGCAATTTGTGGGGGGAGGGTGCCTGGTGGGAGAGGAGTTGAAGCGACTGGAGCCGAAGTAGGAGGAAGCGCTGAGATTGTTCGCGGCGCAAGAGGGGTATTCTCCTTGTTTGTGTCCTGCGAAGAGCTTGATGTTGGAGGCTCGGTCGGCGATGATGGTAAAGGCGCCAGAAAGTGTTCTGACAGTTCCGAATCAGGCGCTTGCAGGATGGAAGACGGGAGGGTCGTTGTTGTTGATGGAGGCGGGATGTTGGGTATGGGAAACTCTTCATGGGCGATCTAGTTGATGATGTCCGTCAGTATCTTATGTCGCAACTGTAAGCTGCAACCAGGAAGATAAACCCAGACCTTCTCGATACGTGCAACGACACGCGACAGCAAGGCTGGCCATACAGAGCTGTGGAGGCGGCGGTGGTCAGCTGGTTGTGATGGGCGAGCAGGATGGAGATAGAGGCTCACTAATCCATAGAATTGCCGGCAGCAACGCTCCGCAGGATCTCATCTTCGTCAATTTCCATCATGTTTGACAGCTTGATTGCTGCTATCGCCAACTACAACGGAGGGTTGGTGTAGTAGTGGTTTGCGACAACTTTAATTTGTTGCACGCTTCGCATTGATGTACGCGACTTGGCGACGGCGATAGCGATGCGATTGAGGGTGGTGGGGGACTGGGAAGTGGGTCGTGCACACATTACCTAAATAACCTAGCATGTCTGGGTAGCTGTGGGAAACTTAAGAACGGGCATGAGTCCAAGGTCGGAAGCTCTGACTGGTCTGTAGATACTCGGGGGCATAAGTATATTCGTGCTTATGGAAGTACTAGATAAGTACCTATCTAACGGCGAGCTAAGCAAGGTGTGCTAAACTTGGTAGATAATTGGACATGCCTTGGATAGGTATTCTGGTATGGACATTGTGTGTTAGAAATACAACTTTCAACGTCAATTTAGCACACATATTAACTACCACATATAAGAGCTAAGAGTACGAGCTCCTCAATTTTCCTCATATACTGAGCTTACTTTTAATAAGCTTACTTGATAAACTGCTTAACCAGGTTACATATGATTTTCAAGCTCTGATTCGTAGCTAATATTTTCACTCAAGCGGCACATTCGCTGTTATTATAGGCCAAGATTCCGCTTTTAACAGAACACTGCCTAAAGCACCTAACAAAGCAGTATATATGTACCACTCGATGTTCAGCAAGACCCCAGGTTTATCAACTGCATCCATCAGCTGGCCGGCACTATGTGGTATAACGCTCGGGTTTGCTGTGTATAACCCATTTATCACAATATTTATCCCGTAGTTGGCGGGTGGTTTAGGTAGTCAAACACAATGAATGCGGTGTTTGCTGCTCTGGCGGGTGGTTATAAAGGTAAGGGGTGCTGGGGTGCTAGTGACTAAGAAAGCCCACAGCCTCTCCTGGCCCCAACAATTCCACTCCTTGCGGCTGGAACTTCTGCACACTGTCGTGGCTGCAGACGCCAATCAAAACGGCTACTGATTGTGAACCGCCTGAGTGACCATATTGTTGCACAGACATCGTATTCACAAAATGAATATCACGATACGTCCCGATAGCGCCCATAAGGGGACATCGTCACGGAGACTGGTGGTTACGCTAGACTCATTAGGCTCATAAGGCTGACTCCTGTCAAAACTTGCAACCCACCTGCACTGGAATAGCCGCATGAGTAGTCTCTTGAGGATGATGTGAGACTTTTGGGCAGTATGGAATTCCGATTAGAGTCCTCAACAAGAATCAAAAATTCGTCAATGTGTTGTTCGTCTTCCAACTAGAGATGATTGGTGTGGTGTGCTGTTTTCCAACCAATCGATGCGCTAGTTAGTCTGCACCTACCCGTAACATGTTCTTGGCCGCTGGCGTTGCGCGGTCTGGAGTGTCACCAAGTTCTCGAAACAGGCTCGGAGGATCGGGCTAGCCCTTCGTTGGGCTCATGTTTGAAGCAAGGTAACAATGTTTTGCGGTTGTGGTTTCGGGCTCTTATTTCGTCAACGGCACTATACTTCCTAAGACTACCTGCGATATGGAATACAAAGCTACCCTAGAGTCACTCCAATTTTTCACCGCGTAGTCTAAATCGTGAATTATGAGTTTCGATGTTGATGTGGTGGCTGTATAGATAGATGCTGGGTACACATCCCCACATTCAAGTTGGAGGCCTTCGAGGCCCTTTCATGCTTAGTGTAGGAGGCTGTCCGTTCAGTATGGCTCCTGTTAGTGTTTCCATATGTAGCTGTACCAGTATACTAACGCGAGGTACAGCTGGGAAGCCTTCGCAAGGCAGACCCTTCCTCCACGCTACATATAGACGAGTCCACTCTATAGCTTAGTGGGGTGGCTGCACAGCCCGTCCTTGCATGGTCTTGCTCTAGCAAACTCTCCAGCGGACCGGAATCCCTTCTTTAGTGGCCGCATTTCATCTCCCGCAGTTGTCTAGTTCGTCCCTCAGTCCTTTGGTTCCTGACAGTTTTATCTTTTTCCTTCTTGAAATCTGCGAAACAGCGAGATCAACCAACTTCACTACACGAACAATATACCCATTCCCCCGCTCACTCGTTTCTTGTCATTGCCTATTTAGTCACTTGGGGAAGAGGGACGTGTATCCTGCATCTGCTAGATAGCAGTTGCATCATCAGGCTTTTGAGCTAACAGTTATACGAGGTTTGGATGTAGTTTTCGCCGCTCGCCAAGCCGATTGCATGTGCTTCACACCCGACCGAATCACCAGCCCCTTCTGCACCCTCCTTGCTATCTGATGACTATAGATGGTCTTGTGCGAGCTAGCAAACGACAATAATTTGGTTTATTCCTTCGATGTTTCCGTCACCGTTGCCCTGCACTTCATAGTCTTCGCTCGTCCCAACGACAGTCTTGAATCTGCGACCCACGAGCACCCCCTGCTTTAACCCCCGTCAGGGTCAAACCCGTCAGCCTGTTTCAGCCAACCCAACACTGGAAAGTAGACAGGCCCAATCTTTTCATAGCAGCAACAACAGCATCCCCGACGTCGTGAAGCCATCCTCCGTCCGGATTACAACAATTCCTTCGTTCGACATCTCGCAATCCATAATTCTACGAAGTCATCATTACTCTTCGCTCTCTCGTTCTCTTCATTTCTTCTATTTGCCGACCATTCCATTTTGTACTCTATTACGAGACATTATTCGTTGTCGTCGTCCCAATCGAGGTGACACCTACAGGTCGCATCGCAGCCGCAGCAACCAGAACAAAGACTCGATTCGTTCCTATTTGCCCTCACTGAATTGAAGAACTCGACTCCTCGCGTCAGAGGAGTCTTGTAGCCGTCAAACTGGATTTCAATCAGCATAATCGGCCATACCCGGCTGGAGACAACGCTGGGTTCCAACAGATCCCTTCATCTCAATCCTATCAGCCATACTCCGCCGATCAATACCCTCCACAACCAGAGTACGACCAGCAACCATACGCACAATATCCCCAATACCCATCATCGCCGCCGCAGGCCCAATACTCTGACAACCTCAATCCCAACATGGCTCCCAGTCCACCAAGTCGAATGAGCATGTTCAGAAAGGGCACCGCCGAGATCTTTAAGAGAAGATGGCCCCGATGGTTTTTCATCACGATCGTTCTGCAAGCCATTATTTGTATGGTATTCGAAGCGTAAGCACAACTCAGACTATTTTCGTCGTCAATATTAGTATTAACTCTCGCTTCGTCTAGTTACACCTTTGCTCTCTTCCAGAAAGGCTTGAAAGATCAGGAAACATGGGGCTTTAAAGACAATCCTCAAGTTACGACCCAAGTCCAGTCGCAGCTCAAGACGATTCCTACATTCCTTGGCCTCTTTATTCTTGGCTTTATCTACGAGGTCGTCCTGGTATGGGACGCGCTCATCGCGAAGAATACGATTCAGATCATTGGAATCTGCATTGCCAATCTTGCCTTGCTTGTGTACGGCGCTCTCCAGATTGACCAGATTCATACCTCCGTCAAAACTCTCCAGAATTTCCAAATTTTCTGGGACCGTAATATTTGGGCTGAAGTCCAGGGCGAACTTATTGCTATTCCAGCTATTATCGGCCTAACTACCCTCGTCCTAGGGTTTATGGCTTGGAAACTATACCAAGAATTCGCATGGGATATCCTGAAGCATATAGGAGCTGACTACAGGATGAAGAAACGATTTCTGCATTACCAGGTAGAAGGTTACAGCTGCTTTCTCTGCATATCAGGGCTAATACGTGCCAGATTTACATCGCTCTGCTAAAGTTCGATTTCTTCTTTTTCGTCGGCTTTACGATTCAGTTCCTTGTTGTGGTTGGTGGCAAGTCTAGCGTCGAGGTCGGTCTGACTGCCGCTGCCATCCCCGTCACGATCGCCATTCTCCTTTGTGCTGGCTGGTCCACCCGTCGCGAGTGGAAATGGGGCATGTACACTGTCGGCGTTCTTTACCTTGGCGGTCTAACATACTTCATCTACAAGCTTGCGCGCATCTATGATCCGTCGCAAGCTGCGTTCTACATGCCGGTCCGGAAGTCGTTAACTGCATTTGCTGTGCTCACTATCATTCTCATTATATTAACTATTATCAACGCCTTAGTTTGCTTGTTCAACTTCGGTCATGGGCTGAAGCAACACTTACTCAAGGCTCCACGACAAGAAATCGATAAGGACCAAGCTAGTTACTCGATGCACGACGTCAAGCAGCCGCAACTACCGAGCCGGATGACTATCGATTGAGTGATCGTCTTGAGATGGGCTGTGGTCCCGATATAGATGTACAAAAAGCGACACGACTACAACGACTCTCCTTATATTTATTTACTTCAGATATCCGGCTATGGAAGGGATTGCAGATCCTTGAATCGAGAGGAACTCGTTCAATGAACATTTCGACTATTCCCTTAGGCGTTTGGTGATTATATTGTTCAGACCACTAGGCCGCGCTTTGTAGCTTGGAATTGGCAAACAATATAACTATAGCTTTGAGCAACCCTTGAGCGATGGCTCAAACTGGATACCGTGCGGGGCGGGGAAAGAAATGAAGAAGATGAATAGGAGCTTTCAGAATGAAAATTCCGAATGAGTGAGAAGCAGGGGAGATCCACGATAGAACTTCGTTATATGCGTCCTTAAAATGCAGCGGCTTCCAGCGCTTAGCCCACGTAACTAGCGATTTAGAGATACCACTACTTTGCATATCACGCTTCCGTATCAATGTTCATCTCCTTCTGTAAATTCCAATGTAAGCGACTATACGACAAATATGATGCCTTTAGCGAAACGGCCTATTAATTTTCATCAATCCGAGTGGCGGACATATCAGGCTTTTAGCCCTTGTGTTCAACGAAGCACAGCTTCGGCTCGTCTAAGAAGCAGTAAGACAGCTTCTTCAACTCGATCCTTCGAACAATTTTCAGTAGGGCTTTAGAATGTCAATGACTTGAACTCATTTATTTAGCATCATAAGCAGGCTATACGCATGCACTCGACGAAAAAGTTGGTGTGCATGCTTGCTGGTAGATAGATGGCATGAAAGAAGGGAATCGGACCTCCTAAACGCCCAGGCCCATTAGTCACCAGATAATCCCATCGCTTAAAAGATGACGCCCCAATGCCCAAATTCCTAGCGCCGACATCAATAACTAAACTGCGCATAAACATTCACTACAAACCCACCTAGCGACCTACCTTGAGGGAGGTGAATCCCAGCCTTGCCTCCCACTTAGGTATTTCGCCATCCTTCCATATTCTATACTCAAAGAATAATTTCCTTGGCGTCCTTAACGACACCCTCACTGGGGCAATATGGACACTTGTACCGACTACCCTTAGCCAATTTTTGTAGACTTTCACGCGCTAGTACGTGGCCACATGGGAGGATCATGGGCGGATTGGCGTCCGTGGTCTGCTCTCTGGCAACAGGGCAGACGAAGATGGAGTGGTAAAGCATGCTCTTGGGCAGCGGGGTCTCAAAGGCCAGCTCGTTCTGCGTCGTCCACTCCGTATTCTTAGCCTTGTTGATGCTCGTCCATTTCACGAGATTCGGGAGCGCCAGCGCTCCCGCAGTCGCCGCGACATAAAGTGGCGACTCTGCAGATAGGCCTAAGAGAGAACAGAATTCGCGCGTGAAGGATGATGCGACCTCGTCAAACGCCAGTGATATGTCAAAAATAGTCCGGTAAGGTGAGTCTGCAAGGTTCGGCGAATATACCATGGCACAACTGAGTCGTTGAATTTCACGTAAATGTCTGTGCTGGAAGCGTCCGAAGTTCTCTCTTCCATATTTCAACGCCCCCGATACGCCGTTCTCCGGGGTATTTGGAAGGCCGTTGACGGCCGGCCCCTTGAACAACCATACGAACTGCAATTTGCACAATTCAAATTCTAAGTTTGACCCTCGAGCTTCTAGCTCGGTCGAGTTCTCCCTGGCCCAGCCAATAGCGGGGTGAAGGTCACGTTGCTTGAGCGATGTTAGGATGGAATACATGCCGGCAAATTTCTCCTGTAAGGCCTGAGATTGAAAGGCCGTTAGGTCTGAGGGTATATCCGCGTCGGTGATCATGGCATCGGGAGGTGTATCTGGGCGGGATAGCGTTATAGAAGGTGTTCTGGCGGAAGATGGCCGAGGTTGGTGATGAGAAGGTGCTTGGGCTGTTTCGCTTTGTGGTTGTGCTTCTCCTATGAAAGTAGATGCCACTCCAAATTGCCCTTCACGAAGCAGATGCATGGCAATCGCACGATTGATCAGAGCTGTCTGTGAGTTCATCGGATCATGTTCTGTTGGCAATGTTCCTTTCGTTTTCTTGAAGGTATTTCCGAGGGCCTTGTGAAACCCATTCTGGCTCTTATGTACGCGCCCCAAATCGTTGCTGATGGCGTCTAGTTGGGCACTAACAGGGTTCTGCAGCTTCGTGAGGGTTAAGCTTGTAGTGTGCGGATCATTCGCTATACGCTGATATCAGTATATGCCTACTACCATGGCAAGTGATCCTGAATTCATTACCTGCAGCAACCCCCTCTCTTGCACTCACAAGGGAGTCGATGAGCTTGTCCACATCTAACACGGCATCCGTAAGCTTGCTCGCTTGGTTGAACTTTTTCAATTCCTTCTGGAGCTGTAACAACGACATCTCCTTTGCTTGTGACATATCTCTAGGTTGTCGTGGATAATAGGCTCTCGACTAGGGGGTAGTGTAGGGTATCGACGTTGCTATCGAAGCCGATTTCAGGGAGTGGTGACCTGGCAGTTGTCGACAGGAGAAGGGGCGGCTCAGTATTCACAATAAATAAATAAGCCGGGCGATGGCACAGACTTGACTTGTGCCATTCAAGGAAGAGTGAGGACTTTGCATGAATAGTTTTCCAGTATGAATAGTAATGGTAAACTTCTATCAGGACGTCGATGCCCCGCAAGTTTCGGCAGTCGGATTTGCCTCACATACCGTCTTAACACTTATCGTTATCGAGGTTTACTTCACAGCTCCTACGGGAATAGTCTGTCCCAAGAATCAGTGCGGAAAGGGACGGGGGAGGAGGCAAAGAGGTTGGGATCAAAGTAGAACCTGAGGTCCCAAAGTATAGAGCGACACAGAGGTCATGCGAAGGAGGCTGCGAGTACCAGTTACTGCTCAAGTACCTTATCGTTACTATTGACGATAACGATACAGGCGGTGATAAAGTACAGTACGGTACAGTACTAACGAATGCTAGTGCCTCAATAGTGTCTTAGATAGGTAGTTTGAGCCTGGCTCTCCGTTCTTGGGTGGCTTAGGGCGAATGACGCACTGCCTGCCCATCCACGCGCCAGGTAAGCCAGAGACAGCTCCCCAGCCGTTCAGGGGTCTTTTGTTACATCGTCCCAGCCGTCGCCAGCATTCAGCATTTCAATTCGGGCATCACATGTCGGCTTTAAACCGCTACAGGTTTATTCTGTCTCTTATCCGCTTAGAATATCAATAGAACAGGCTACCCCATCCTCGGTCACTATTTCGATACACAATTCAAGTGCTTGCTACCGAATCGAACTGCTACCATGCTCAGCGCATCATGAACAACCCTCGATCGCCTTGGTCTGTCGTACATGTAGTGAGCTATGTCGTTGCGCATACCCGTGTCCTACAATAACGACCCAAGGCACCATCAAGACGATAATGCCACACTTAACAGAGCTACATCACAAAAGAGTGTCCGCCGAAGTCAGCTCGATGGCTCGAAAACTCCTACCGATTCGAACCCAACTCTTACCTCCGAGAGGCCATCTTCACCCATTCCACAACGCCGCCATGTAGTGATTCCGGACCCCGTTGCCTTCAGGTGCGCCGTGATGTCCAGTAAGATGGCAAACACAACACTGATATTTATTGTAACAGGTATTTGGAGGAAGACAAGTGCGTTAGTGTCGCCGAGCGAAAAGCTGAGCTTAAAGGCTACGAGTTGTACCTAGTCGAACAGTGGGCTTGTTCCCGGCAGTCACCCACTCTCGTCATCGTCACGTATACCGGAGATGAAAAGCACCTAGTCATAGTCGGTGTGCTGTCGGTGCCTGCAGACGAGAAAGCCTGGTCACCACGTCTGCGCATTTACTTCAAGGCCATCCAGCAGTATCATGCGCGGCCCAAAGAGACAGAGCTGGGCGAGTTGATGGTGACAAACCTCAGCAGCTTCCCCTCAGCTCTGACTGTCATATCTGTGCCGGGGGGTAACATCAGGAATCAGCGACGCACATTTATAGTCAACGAAAATTTGAAGAGATTGGGCTGCTCAGGACGGGCCGGTATGACCCTGTCCGAGCCCACAGCTGCTGCCAAAGCCAAATTCCACCAGCTCTACAAAACAGACGATAAAGTGTCGATCGAAGAGGCCGTCACTGAGCTGGTGAAGCTCTGCCAAGTCGCCCTCTTCCTCTTTGGCAACCTTGACCAGGTATATATCGATGGTTTGCTATGTGACATGACTGAAACCGCTGTCGGTGACTGGTGGACCGAGTTTGGAGTCGAGTACTTCAATATGGAGCCTACAGATGGCATCCTCGGACCAACAACTGTAGCTGCGCTGCTTGGCTTGTTGATGGGCGCAAGAAATAGGTTGAGTTACTTGGGCGCGCCCGTATCGAAAGACGTTTTCGATATAGATTCGACTGAAAGGGGCATATCTTATTTCCAGAAATACCATAAACTAGACAGAACACGACAGCTTGATCGACAGACCATGCACAAGTTGCATGCGCTCACTGCCAAGGCAGCAGCAGGTGAGGGATGGGGCGTGCAGAAAGCAGTCAAGTCAACGGTCACGGAGATAGGTGGCAAACGCGGCGAAATAGTCTTAGGAATGGTTGGTAGTCGTGACAAGGGCGGCATTGGTGATATTGAGACTTTTGATCTCGACCGGTTCATTAGCCTAGCTTCTGGGGAACGTGCAAAATGGCTCTGGCACGGGAAGCCCAAACGTGCACCAGCCTTCGACCATGAGAAATCTGGACCTGACATGATTCTGTTTAGCAAGGAGGGTTCCCGAACATCTTTCGAAGACGAGGGTGAGCGCCGTCGAGGAGAGGAATCACCAGCAGTTTATTCTGCGCCCGCTCCTGGCTCTGCGGCAAGTATAACCGATAGCCCGGGGGACAAGGATGCAATGCGGCGAGGGATGTTCAAAAGCGTGGCCCGCGACGCTCGATCCGGCCTTGGGCGAATCAAGGATGTAATGACTAGCGGTAGTGGACTCCGAGCGCACACAAGCCGGTCGTCAAGGGACGAGTCTTCTGAATCTACTCTCAATGGCCCGCAGTCTTCGTTTTTGTCTGGTACTTCTGCAGGCCTTGTCAGCAGCCCGGCGCAGCTCCCTAATTCTGTACCGCTCAGTCGGGCTTTTACATGGAAGAATAAGCCCGAGGAGTACTTGAATACGATTAAGAGGGAAAAGGACGTCTCTGCGGTAGCACTCCCTGCTACTGCTGTCGCTGTGAACGAAATATTACCGGGCGAATCGTGGACTTTATCTAGAAGCAACGATGCAGTTCGAAGATGGACTGCCAACAATAAGAAACGAGCATCTCAATTCATCCAGGCTCAGGATGATCCCACCACGGCAGACCCCTCGGTCGCCGGGTCTGTTGCGGCTGATAGCATAGGCAAGGGTGAGAATCAAGACTCTGTCCAAGCAACAAGGCCTCGTCTTACGACCTTGTTGTTCAGTCTTCGCCGTCGACACAGCATTGCTGGCTCCCAGCCCCCCAGTTGTGCTTGGCTATCCGAAGCCCGTTGGCCTCGAAGGTTATCATTTGGTGATGCTGAAGAAGCTGTTCTCAAGTTAGAGGAAGTAGAAGACCTCACAGAGACCATAGATCTAGCCGCGGATGCTCAGCCAGAAAAAGGCGTGCGTCTCCTGGAGATCGCGCAGGCCATATACCTTGATATCGCAGACCTCGAAGACAATGTGGAACCCTGGGTCGACAGCAAGATTCGGTCCATTGAGGCGATTGGTGAGACGTATTTGCGCCAGCTGGATGAATTGCAAACACTATACCAGGAATCCTCAGCTATGTACCAACAAGCCCAGCAGGATTCTCAAAGCTTGATCGCGGACCATAGAGAACATCTTACCGAGGCACTTAATCAAGTCGAGGGTGAAGCAGCTAAGTTAGAGTATGAGATAACCGCACTGCTGTCGCGGGTGCAAGATGTGGAAGACGGTGCTGCACAATTCGAAATACAAGTTGAAGAGGTCGAACAGAGAGCTGAGGATCTGAAGGCGCAGCTAGAAAAAGAGAGTTGGCTACACTGGGCTGTAAGGACATTGACCGGCATTGGAACAGGTCCAAACATCACGAGGCCACGACCGCAACGATGAACCAGCATTTGTATTGGAGTGTTTATTTGGCTTGGTGCTCTCTCAGACTTATTTGCTTTTGACGTTCTCACTTTGTGCTACCAGTTACAGTTCAGTTGGGATTAGCATTCGGCGCAGGCAAAATATTGGCGTATAGCCAAAGACTCGAAAGACATTACATTGCTTAACTCAAGATAGATACCCGGATAGCATAATAGATAGGTCACTAGATAACGGTTCCGTTTTGGTAACTACCTGTGTATTCCGTTGATCTTAACTGGTGCTCTTTTGATACTGAACTCTGCCAGTTGGATCAGCTGGGATTGATTGACGTGAGCTAGCTTGAATCAGCTGTCAGCTGCCAGCTGCCTGATCGGCCCAGGTGCAACATCGATGATTATTGTCACGTGACGTGGAGAATCTAGCCTGGAAGTCTAGCCAGAATTATCGGGCATTCTAGGTCCCTCCTAGATAGGTTTTACCATCCCAAATCGGAATAGGGATGCAACCTGAGCCATGCTGCTTTTAACCTGAGCCCGGCCTGAGCATAACCCACACAGAAAAGCATAGAGCTTTGCATAATGTCTCATATAGGGAGCCTATACTTAGGTACTAGGTATCTTAGGTACCGTAAGTTACGGGGTATGTGGTAGTAGCTGGTGTTAAGTGATGTATTGTCCTGGAGGACGAAGGGCTTATTCTTTAATCTGGTACATATACTATATTTACTCTCACAGTAGTATTGTAGTTAAACGGACTTTAGGAGTAAAATAATACTTTAACCGAGTGCGTATTTAAAGAACTAAAGTTTATAGCTTCGCGATCTAAAACCAATGAAAAGTTTAGCTATTACGACTAGAAGTACGTTTAGTCAGTCAGCTAAGTGAAAATTGTAATAAAATCATATCGCGTAACCTAGTAAATCTAGAGAAGGCCTGGTTAGCGGTGCTGTTTTTAGTGCTTTATTTTCATAGCCGTGGTTTTAAAGGGTATATGGGTTATCTATCCAAAAGGTTGCTTTACAGACTCCATTGTAATCAAAGGTGCAGCAGGGTATATATATCAAAGACGAGCTTTGATGTGGACAATTATTTAGGTATAATGCTGCGCTTTCAAACCTAGCTAGCTAGCCTAAGGATCTTGCCATTGATATTTTTTACTGTGTAATAATGGCCTTGCTCAGCTAAAGACGAAGAAGATAGCAAAAGCCTCTTAACCGGGATCCCCAACTCCCCACCCACCTCCAAAGCACCGCAAGCGCGCACCCCGTTCCCGCGCATCTATCACGCGCCACTCGAAGCACTCGACCTAGCGCGTCGGCTTAACCGCGAACAAACTAAGCACGTATAGCAGGTCTTCGTCGGACATGATGCCTTGCGGCCGGTAGCGGTCGTAGATGCAGCTGACGCGGGCGCGGCGGGACGGCTGAGGAGGTCGGCGGGGGCTACGTTGCTGCGGGTTGGTTTTGGGTTTACGGAGGACGGTGAGGAAGAGCGCCGCCATGTTACTGCTTGGGCGAGGATGCTTTCAGTCTGTGTGGGGGTGAGTAGTTGTTCCTATGCCAAAAGATAAAATATACGGGCTTTTTTTAAGCGAGTAAATAAGTACTAACTAACTAACTAACTGCTGGCTGGCTGTTATAACAAGATAGAGAGACAGATATATATAGATAGATAGATAGATATAGATAGATAGGATAGGCAGGTAAAAAGAGAGATTGCAACCGCAATTAAATAAAACTTGGAAAAAAATTTTGTCCCAGAACCAGGAATCGAACCTGGATCCCCCGGCCCCCGAAGGGCATGGTCTTTACCATGTGTCAACTAGGGATGTTACCATTACACCACTCTGGGTTTTTCTGTTAAAGGCTATTCAGTTGGACAAACTTATAAAGTATAAGCCAGGCAGCAGATAGCGACACCCCAACAGCCTGATATCATACCAACTAGACCAGTTGGGGCTTGATGGATATACAGGGGCTAAGTTCATTTGAAAACTGGCCTGGCCGTGATGGGGGCAGTTGTAGTAGGAAGGTACGGAAGAAGCGCGGTGGAAGAGTGTCGGAAAGAGCGTGGGTGGAAGAGTGTCGGAAAGAGCGTGGGTAGAAGAGTGTTGGAAAGAGTGTCGTGGTAAGAGCGCTTGTGAGAGGGTTTAGCGGTAACATTTGTGTTATGTGACAAACAAAAGAACAGAAGTCTGATGCAGTGATCGGACTGTATTTCTTTGTAAATATTCTGCTTGAAGAAGCAAAGGAAAGAAAGACTAATCTACAGGTGCGCGAAGGCTTTTGTGTGCAAAGGTGGGTGGTAGTCTATGAGTGCGCATGACTTTCAATGCCAAGAATGCTGGATACTTCTGGCCCTGTGCCTCGTACTATAAAGAGCCCCTCTACTAAGTCAGTACGAGGTGTGTGTGGATTAACCATCTACATTAAAGATATTAAATTGAGTGGCGGGTATATCTACCTAAACACGAATAATAATATAAACGCTGGATGTTTTATCTCTAGGTTTTTTTAATAATTCTTTTTATTTAACTGTTCGGAGCGGTTATTAGACTCGGCATTCTGCTTTTCAAAATTGAGCCAGTATCTCTTTGCAGCTGTGCACAATTACTATAAACTATTGAAGGTTATAACCAGGCTCAAACTTTTTCTATATGTCGTCTTCGTCCACTAGGTGCTTAGTTATCCAAATTAATGTGAATTTGAATGTTTGCAACTGTTTACTGTACCGACACTTGTTCTCAGAGCTGGGACCGTTTCAAGCTTGGAGGTTTCAAGATTATCGCTCTCTGCATAAAGCAATGCATAAATGCACAATGGCCGTTTCACAGTCACCTAACTAATAGCTAGCTAAGCCCATCCTGAGATAAAGCGGCAAATGCGCTAAACCTAGTTCGTTGTATACTTGGCATTTGGTAAAACCTAGAACCTTTATTATAGACACTCTTTCCTTTCCGCGAGGACTAATCTTTAATTTAGGCCTATGGCGGGAAAATAAGCTGAAACTAAGCATCTTTACTATTTTATAACGTATGGCTCCCTCTATAGTATTAGATCCCGAGGCTGACTAATTGTAAGATCACTTCTGTGTTCTTTTACATTTGACTATTACGTCTAGATCTGACATTTGTCCTTTGAACCCAATTGCTAACTACCTGTGATGGCTACTAAAAAAAGCCTGACGCCGCCCAGCCTGCTTCTGCCCTTCAAACATGCCGTTGGACCACCCCAACTTTGACCAATTGAATCGTCTTTCAAATGCTCCTAGCTGCGTCACAAAAGGTGGTGTCTTGTATAGCTTAGCTATTGGTAGCCGACCTTGATCTCATTTAACACACTAGGACATGAAGCCTCCAAATCCAATCAATCTCGGAGATGGCAGATTTTCTGCAGATATGGCGCGGACCATGCGCTGGGCATCTACGTCTTTTAGCCCGTCGGGTTGACTAGGAAGAATACGGTGCGTATGGCTCTCTGCCCTCTTTCTCTCCCCCTTACCCAAGTCCCATCGTGTTATCAGCAAAAGCTAATAAAATAAAGGCCTAAAAGGTCCTACCGATAAGCAGACCCCCCCCCTCCCGGGCCACCCCCTCACGGGCCACCCTTTTCAACGAACAGCCGTTGCGAGGGCATACGGAAGGGCAGCCAGTTTTCGGCTAGTATCCGGAATTCCTTGGCCTC